>OY744535.1:83829640-83867140 GCA_963556195.1 Sepiola atlantica
CGTATATACATTTTAATATGTATATTTTGTTTCCCCTTAGAAATGAGCATACATTTTTTAGAAATTAAACACAATGGACTTTTCAAAATTAGGTGAACACTTGTAATTTCATATATTTTTATATTAAGTTAGTTATATGCTACTAGGCGTGAATTGCCTAAATGTGGACTTTATTTCGTTAAATTTTCTTTAATGCAAAGGTTGGCAAGGAACAAAAATATCAAGTCGTAAAAATTAAGATCCCTTTTGTATTCGTTTAATTTAAACAACATTTATTTGACATGAATTAATAAATATTCCACACATTTAAGTTGTTTGTTTTGTGTTTTAAAGATTTCTGAAGTATATAATATAAACACACCATTCTTTTAAGCAAATCACATATTTGAGGTGTTTATTTAGTTTGACTTCTATTTATTAGACACATCTATTGATAATGGAGTTCATGTATGTGTCGTTCTGAAGCGAAAACTTCACTATTCAAGACTATTGTACTTATTAGGAAATTATATAGTATATACTATTTAAGTCTAATTTACTATATTTAAATACTCAATTCAGGGATATAGTGTAGTATTTGTTCTGTTGTCATGATACCATCCTCACGGGCACTACCACCTCCTTTTTAGAGATGTGGAGGTAGTGTAGCATCTGTTTTGTTGTCATGTTACCATCCTCCAAGGCACTTCTCCCCCTTTTTGAGAGGTGTAGAGGTAGTGTAGTATATGTTCTGTTGACATGATGCCATCCTCCCAGGCATTATCTCCTCCTTTTTACAGAGGTGTTGAAGTGGTGTAGTATATGTTCGGTTGTCATTACCTGTTTTTTTTTGGTGTTGTATATGTTCTGTGTAATAATACCATCTTCCCATGCATTTCTTCTTCCTTTTTCACATGGTGTAGAGTTAGTGTAGTATATTTTCTGTTGTAATAATACTATCCTCTCAGACATTAACTCTTCTTTTTTAGGAAAAGATGTAGTATTTCATCAGTTATCATAACATTTCCCTCCCAGGGATTTCCTTCTTCTTTCCTTTTTTTTCGAGGCGATAGGTAGTGTATTATATGGTCTGTTGTCATTATACTTCTTTCCCAGGCAAATGTTTCTCCTTTTTTGAAGGTGGGGGGGGGGGCTTATTATAGTATAGTTCTTATCCGACATATGATTATTAAGTATAATGGTCTGTTTCGAACAAACAGTAAGTTATATTTCTAGAAAGAGCGAGAAAGAGAGAGTTAGAGAGAGAGAGAGAGAGAGAGAGAGAAACACGTGCGCGTTATTTGATCAATAACATGTAAACAACAGATTCTCTGAAATGTATCGTACGAGTCGCTCAAAAATGATATATTTACTTATTACTTTATTAAAAGGTGTTGGGTTTTTAAAAAAAATATTTTTAGAAATTATGTTTTAAAGCACAAATTTATTGTATTAAATTATTTAATTTAAAAAAAAAAACAATTTTTGTAAGAAAACCACAACAGATTTGACTTAGCAATTAAATAACTGTATTTTATTTTTGAAATTGTTGATTTGATTTTACGAACACTTTTTTTCGATTTGAAAACGTTCAATTAGTATTACTTTTTTACGACCTTCAGTGAGTTTAGGATGTATTTCTACATTTTACACCGTAAAGAGTACATTTTGTTCCAAAACTGTTCTTATATTTCTATGTTTTATTTATTAAAAAAAAAGATAGGGTTGATTTTCTGTCTTTTACTTGTAAAAACCAAACACATATATTCTACAAATAAATAAATAAAACAACTAGCAAAAATATTCGACCGGAGGGAGCATATATTTACTAGTATTAATCAAGATTATCTGATTTTCTTCCTGATAACATCTTCAAATGAACCCTCAGATTTTAGATATTTTATCGAATCAAAGTTAAGTTATATATATTGATTTACATTAGGAAAAAACAATCTAAAACACTTAGTAGAATAACATATTAATTTAAAACTTGGGGAGATAACTAGTGAGTATTTGTCATGATGGGTAAATGTTTTCCGGTTCCGGAATGGGCATTCTTCTAGATATTAAGAAACATTTTAATTAATAAATATATTAATATATATTAAAACTTGAATATGGATGCAGTATGTATCAGAGATTATTGGCTATCAAGGTAATATACTAACATACATAAATAAATATGGTATATAACACAGAACACTATATACAAATGGTATTTAATATGATACTATTTTTATATTGTTGCAATATAAGCGT
This sequence comes from Sepiola atlantica, assembly GCA_963556195.1. Lineage (NCBI taxonomy): Eukaryota > Metazoa > Mollusca > Cephalopoda > Sepiida > Sepiolidae > Sepiola > Sepiola atlantica. The sequence goes on from OY744535.1 coordinate 83,831,879, forward strand.
GACGATGCGGTAATCAAACACATAAAAGTCAAAATATGCGCATGACAGAAATTTATGTTATATCGGTCGGAAATGCACGCATATAAGTCATTAGGAATATAGAATACTTTAAATGGTCGGGTTAATTGTTCACTTGTTTACTGTATGTCATAATTATGTCGGTATGAATAGTTCGTTGTTATCATTGGTATGCAGTTGATATATAATCAACTGATACACTTCCGTTTTTATACAAATGCTCCACTATAACATGAGGCGAAAAGCCACTCGATAAGGTGTATTTTGATTTTTCAGTCGGATCATGAATAGTACTATGTAAGGGTCGACTGTACACTAACAGACATACTCACTTGATTGAAAATGTAAACTCCGCATTAGCGTAGGTAATTAAGAGAAAAACTTGTTTATTTATATGAACTTTTTATATCATCGAATAAACTTATTAGAATTAAACAACTTGAAAGGAAAGAAGTATATATATATATATATATATATATATATATATAAATAAAATAAATGACAAAATAAAATGAGAAATTAATCAGATGTTATTTAAGTTGAAAAACAAGGAGTGATGTGTTTATACATTTTCAAAGCTTAATTTGATTACCTGAAGTAATGTTATTGCAATAATGCTTCTCTGAGAAGAATATTTTCTTTGCAAACTCATGGTTAAATATATTATTCATATCTTTAAAGTATTATTTTTCTCTCTCTCTCTCTCTCTCTCTTTATCTCTCTCCCTCTTTCTCCCTCTGTCTCTCTCTCTCTATATATATATATATTATTATATATATATTATATATTATATATATAACTCATTCTGAGTTAATCCTTGTATGAGATCCTACCGTTTTTCTAGGCCCGGAAGAAAATCATAAAATGGCCTGTTTTCCTCTTCAAAGCCTCTTTTAAGTACATCTGGACTTATCTACTTTTGAGCACCTTTTCCAACCTGCTCCCATGCAAAGTGTTTTTATTCACTTTCTACAATTTCACCGAACCTTTTCAACGGAAACTCACCACCCGGACAATTGTATTTCTTTTTCACGAAATTTTCTTTTCATTCAGTACGTTTTTTGACAAAAATTATTTTAATAATTTTTAAAAATAATTCTCATATTTTTCAAATATTTGAACTTTGGTTTTTTCGAAAGCCAACTTATCCATCTGTATTTCTCCTCTGATGATAAGATTTCGATCTTTGAAAAGCCTTGGTTTAAGGAAAGGAAAATAAACACTAGTTTATTACTGACAACCTTGCATTGAACAATTGAAATTTGAAATAAATTTGGACAATCGTCGTATATTTATCACTCTTTTTTCTTCTATCTCTATATATGTATATATATATATATATATATATATATATATATATATATATACACGTGTGTATGTTGTGTGTAAACTGGATTTTCTGATCCAGTATCGCTTCGCAAATTTCGCTTACGAATACATGTTCAACAGTAAGTTTTAATAGTAAGCATTTGATTCATAACTTAATTGTGAACACAAACAAACAGTCATTCATATAAATAAATAAACATTCACAGTTTTTTAATGTCGGTACACATTGATGTATCTATTGAATGACACAGTAAATAAAGGAAACAAAATAAAAACATAATTAAGATTTTTTACTTCGCACAACTGTTTGAAAAACAAGTTAGCATCACTAAGGAAAAAAACATTTGAAAATGAATGCTAATCATTTTTACAGGGAATATAAGAATATCGTGAAACATAATTATTTGTTGTATTAAAATCAAAACTATACTTGAAAATTTAAAAAAAACATAACAAATGAGAGTCGATTAATGGAAAGGTATTTGTTACAACAAATATGTAAACTAATTAAATTTCCTACTGATAAAGTATACACATAAGCAACATACAAAGAATATGGTGCGTGTATTGTATTAAGCCGAATTAACTTGAAATATGGTGTTATTTGTTGAGCATTTTCGCAATGAATTTTTTTCAACTTTCGTATTTATTCATTTAGATATATAATTTTGTCGACATTTCAAAGAGCTCAACACCAATGTGTGATACAAATCGGTATAAACCTTTGTGCAGTGTTGATGAAATTAAACCCTCGTCTCTGATATACGCGACCATCGATTGCCGGCGATAACGAAGTTTACCCTTTAGGCCGGATGTTATCATTTCTACAATTATCCACCACCTGTTTATCTCAATTTATTTATTTCAAATACTTAGTCGACTTGTAGTTAGTTGGGGAAATTAGTCACATACGTTACTGACTTACTATAAAAATTGCTTCTTCACCAACGCATTTATGAGGGGAAATATACAAATGCGTAAACAGTTTGACTTAAGTTGATATAATCTAACAGCTCCAGATGGCTTTTCGAAGGTTGTATAAAGGATAATATACGCTGGAAATGTTTATGTACGGTTTAATGTAAGAAATTGGTTCGCAGTAAAAACAAAATCTTTCGCAGTCTTAATCATCGCCATACTCCCAAGTAGCACACATTTAAATGAATTACTTTATTAAATCATATATTATGATATTAAATGCATCCGCATCGCCACGGATTGCTTACCAAATATGATTGCAAACAAAATTAAAAAAATAAAATGTGCATGTATAAACCATGTATACCCTTAGACTTTTTTGTTCCTATTGTACTCACAAATCGAATAGTATTGCAACTAGAGCTTAAATAATAGCAATTTATTATGCTTTTCTTTTGCTGTACTATGTACATTTTACTTAATATTATTATTATGTTTGTAGATATTCTAGGAAAGTATAAAGATATACATATAGTGTATGCGAGTATTCAGTACCTGTTGCTTTCAATCTATTTATTTAAAATATATAGTCAACGTTTAATAATTGAGGGAAAATGAACAACTTTATTTGGGGTATAGTGTAGTCTACTTTACATTTTATAAGGGATTTTAAAGAACAAAAGCACACGCAAAAGATTCCGACAAGCAATAGTTCTATGTAACCATGACAACCCTAGCCTGTCATTATCAATTTAAAACGCTATTCTAATTAAATTCTCTTAAATTAATTATACAACTCCAAATGATTTTGAGAAGTTTAAGCAGTTAATTATTACATTTGCACTGTAAATCTGAGTTGTAATGGTAAATTGGATTCATTAAGTTTCTAATGAGCAATAATATATTAACAGCTAATTGAAACACGGCTTTTTTCATGTCGATAGCGGACAACAGCCACATTTAAAACAAAATGCTTGTTTAAAATAAATTAGATGTCAACGCGCATATCTTTCCTATCGTTTACACTAGTGAAATGCAACACTTCATGCCTTACGTTTGTTTGTATTTTCAATATATGCATACACATACATACCTATAGGCACATATTTATTTTAGTATACAGATGAAGTAAAGTGTGCCTTTATATGCTCTTTGCGATTGAAAATGTATATATAAATATATATGGGAGATGTCGCTTGACATTAGCATAGCTCTAACCGATGTAAGAATGTCACTGACTATACACTAGGTGGTCGTAAGTTCATCCCCGGTTTCAACTGGTGCTGGTCTAGCCACATTGATGAGATATAACTATAATTATAACTATATATATATATATATATATATATATATATATATATATATATATATATATATAATTACATATATTTAATATATAATCTTATTTTTAATAGTGCTGATCGATACTTACTATAAGTTATTGCATAAAAGTGAAGCTGAATTATTTATACTTAAGCCTTTAACAAATATTTAATTATTTTCTTTAACTGAAACCAAGTCATCATTTTTTAAGCATCTTTTGAATTTTAACATAAAGATCGAGGCAAAGAACCAATGTGTTAGATATTTTTTATTAAATCAAAATCAAAATAATATTTTTTTCTTCATCTTGATTTTTTAAAATTTGATAGAGCTTAAACTAATTAAAAAAATGAACTTTCCCAAATGTATAACTACCCGCGACCATGCGCGATTAAGTTATATTTAAAATAGACATTTGCACCGTTAGTTCACAACATCGGACGAGACACTTCTACAAGACCAAGAAGGATTATCACAAAAAAAGTGTTTTACCTTTTATGTGGCTAAGCTCTGTCGAGGCTTGTTTAATCAAGCGAAATATTAGATAAAAAAATCAAGATGAAGAACAAAATAGTTTTGTTTTAATTTGATTTAATAAAAATATCTGCATTAAACACATGGTTTATTTGAAGGCATTTTGGCTCTATCTTCATGTTAATATATATATATATATGTATATGTATATATATATATATGGTATATATGTATAATTGCAATTATATATATACAATATTACATATATTAAGTATGCATATATTTATTATAAGTATCGACTTAAATAGTGCTCACTATTCGAATAAAACTTGGTACTAGTATAAACATGTTTGCCTCCCAGATATGCTAAACACAAAAGTTAATGTATACTTCCCAAGAGAAATCGTCAACCTGACACTTGAATTAATTGTGCAACGAGAACCGACCATCTACTTTTCTGTGAAGCTGTACTCATCAAAAATATAATGTCATCTTGCTAAGTCGTGAAAATTCAGATTCTTGCGCTGTTTGTTCAATCTTACCAATAGTTATTTAGATCAATAATAAATATTCACAAATTTTCGCCACGTCACATTTACAAATTGAAATAATTCAAATGTTCATGAGAAATGATCATTAGATACACATTGAATAAGATGTCAGAGGTTTAGCCATGTTTTACAATGAAATGATTTAGCATATCTTGTCCACAATTACAATAGACATATGTTTTAGTATCATTTTATTTTATTTTAAATAATTTTGTAAATACATTATAGTAGTGCAACTGTTCAGTTCTAAAAATGTATTCTACCAATCCTCGGACGGATATACTTCTAATGTATACACCCACATACACATATACATTATATATATATATATATATATATATATATATATATATATATATATATATATATATTTACATATATTTGTTATTGTTTATATTTTTATCTATGGACGTATACGTTTCGTCTCTTTTCAATCAAGACTCATCAGCATAGAAGTACGACTATTCACCACCGGTTACACGATTCGAAACCCTGGACTACAAGTATTTTTTCAACCTACAGTCCAACGTTGCTAACCACTAGGCCAGTTCTGAACAGCGTATAAACAATGATAATGTTAACACATTAACGGCGGCGAAAGCGTACAGGCATTCAAACTTTATATATATATATATATATATATATATATATATATATATATGTATATATATATATATATATATATATATATATGGGAAGAGAAGGATGAGGGTAATCCGACGTGATGGGAAAATGAAAAAGGAAAACCAAAACATGGATGTTTTTTATGTGTACATCAACGTTTCGTCTTTATTTATAAGACTTCATCAGGATGATAATATAGAGAAAAAATGTCATGCAAGTACAGATACATGTATGTTAGACATATTGGGAGGAAAAATAAAATGAAATAATGGCCACTACATGGGTGGACGTCCGTACTTGTTGGAGAATGAGAATGAATGTTGGAGAAAATGAGTGGGGAAAAAATGGAAGGATGGGGTGAGCAAGGACTACTGTAACTGGTGGTAAGAGAAAGAGGTGGGGGATGAGCAGGGGTAAAGTGGATGGCAGAGAGGGAGTGGAGGAAGAGGGGGGAGGGAGGTGTTTGACCATATGGCTGCGGTCAAGATTGAAGGGGAAAAGTGAACAAGCCAAAATCACTAAATACATCCACAACAAATCTCGGCGAAGATTATTGGAAACTGCCCTCATCACCGCCTCCACCACCATCAAGCAACGAAATGGTTTCTTTAACCTATCACCCTTAATAAGCAAGATCATCCTCACAGATCAAAGACTCTTGCCTGATCATAGATAACTTTTATTTTCATCTCTAACCTTTATGACACTCTTCCATTTACTCACACCCTTCCTTTTTTTCTCCTTGAGTCTTCATTTTCTCCTTACTTTTTCCGTTTTTCCCTCACATTTTTAACACTGCAGTCCAAATAAACTTTCTCATGCTCCAAATAGTTCAAATATTCCATACCCACCCTTTCAATCACCGCCCTCCTCCACCCCTCCAATCCCTTACTCATTGCTATCATTTTCCAAATATTTCAAATATTTCACACCCTATCAAACAAATCCTCCCTCACCCCTCTCAACTATTTTCTCCCATACCCCTTCTTAAATTCTCTCATTTTCTCAAAACGCACTCTAAGACCATAACTTTCGTCCATCCACCAAAATCACAGCCCCCCTCCCTCTCTACCCATCCTCCTTTCCCTTCATACACCCCCCATACACAAACATTCCAACTTACTTTTCCCCTTCAATCTTGACCGCAGCCATCTGGTAAAACACCTCCCTCCCCCCTTTTCCTCCACTCCCTCTCTGCCATCCACTTTACCTCTGCTCATCCCCCACCTCTTTCTCTTACCACCAGCCACAGTAGTCTTTGCTCACCCCATCCTTCCATTTTTTTCCCACTCATTTTCTTCAACATTCATTTTTATTCTCCAACAAGTACGGACGTCCACCCAGTAGTGGCCATTATTTCATTTTATTTTTCCTCCCAATATGTCTACCCTACATGTATCTGTACTTGCATGACATTTTTTCTCTATATTATCATCCTGATGAAGTCTTATAAATAAAGACGAAACGTTGATGTACACATAAAAAAAACATCCATGTTTTGGTTTTCCTTTTTCATTTTCCCATGTATATATATATATATATATATTATAGTTTCGAAATAAAATTAAAAATGATGAAATATTCATTTATATATGTTGCAAGAATACAACCCTAAGTACAGTTAATGTGTACGATCTTTAAAGAGACCAAAAAACCGTTATTAATACCACACCACTTCATCAGATCAGTTTCTATGTACCAGAAGTAAAACGACGAAACAAACATCGACATTTCAATCTCATAGAGCATAAAATACATATAAATCTGAGTAAAAAAGAAGACGGTAAGATATCGCTATTCATATATTCTCAAATCACAAAACAATGAAAGTAAAGATAACATAGAAACTCGAATTGAAGCCAGTAAATAGTTAAAGTACAAAATGTAAAAAAATATTATAAAGGACAGAACAAAAAACATATTGCAAAAGCGTATACGTTGTTGTTCCAGCAGAATACAGAGTGAAGATCAAAATGACGGAAAATGAAGCAAATTAACATAAGTATCAAGACAAGAATTTTGGGGCATGAAGAAAGTCAGAATAATACAAATAATCGTAGGAGCACTAGGAGCAATCACCAAAAACGTAGAGAAAAGACTGGCATAAATTGGAATCAAAGGGGCCATCGACACCATCCAAAGGACGGCAGTCGGCAAAACAACTGCAATCTTAAGGAAAATCTTTGAATGCGGAAACGAACACACATAAGCTACGAAGAGTAATCGGTCACATGGAATTTACAACAGGAAGAAAAAACACGAAGAACATCCCATCTCGAACCAAGAAACAGAAAATGCGAGAAAAATCACTTCATAAGCTCTCATCCCCACAGTAAATCACACTGGACTCAGCTGAAAACACACACAAATTAACCAATGAACAGAAATTGAAAGAAACATCATACACTCTCCTTTGACCTCTTATCCCTCACATATCACTATAAATAAATTAAAAAATAAATTAATTAATTAAAAAAATAAGAAATGGTGCCGACCTGGGTTGACGCCAGAAAATATATTTGTAGAGATTCGATGAGGATGAGAAGACCGAGGAGGACAACACACACCAGACCAAGAAGAGTGCGAAGAATGCTAGGATATTGGCTAGGCTTATTGCCACCAAAATCACAGAGAAGACCAATGGGGGGCTTATTCAAATAAGGTAACGGTTACTAAACACATTTAAGAGGCTTGTTGTCACTCAGACTCCAGGAAATACCACTGATTCATGTTGGTGAGCAATCACTGAAGGTACCCTCTGTGATAACCCCTTGTGAGCAGCAATGATAGAATAAGTTCTATAGAAATGCAAATAATAGATATTATTTTAAAAATATTATTTTTTATAATTTTAAATAAATAAAGAATATTTACCTCACAATTATAATTATTTTTATGGAAGAAGCAAGAGTCAATTTCTATAGGTTGTGATGACTTATACTGGCAATTATTTTTTGAAACGTATTGTTATTGTTATTATTATTTTTATTATTACATTTATTATCATTATTATTATTATTAATCATATTATTATTATTAATTAGTATTATTAGTAGTAGTAGTAGCAATAATAATAACAACAACACATACCAACAACAATAATGACAATGATAATAATAATAATCATAATAATAATGGTAGTAGTAGTAGTAGTAGTAGTAGTAGTAGTAACTTATACAGGTCAATGTAAACCGCACCGTGGTTTTATGAAACTAATTTCTGAGAACTAATGGGTACGTATTATCTTTATATTTCCTTTACTCTTAAGGAGATCCAGGATATATAAAACCTTTTGTCTTTCGGGTGGGTTGTAATGAAACAAACTATGCAAACATTGCAATTGTTTTCTAAATAAATATATGCGTAGGTTGGGCCTATGTCTCGTAATAACTGTACATTCAATACGTCCTATTTCAAAGTGGTTCGACTTCACACATTCAACGCTCATTTTTTTTTATATGCTACTCTTGCATATCTGAGTGGTTCAATTAATTTTGATAGTTGTTTCGAAAAAAGTAATTTTATTTATTTATTATCATTTGCTGATTTGTTAAAATTTAATTGATGGTTTGATTTCTGTATATCAAATAGTGTTGTTTCACAATATGGCAATATGTCGTATACTAATATTTAGAATGTATGTTAAAATATTCCTATTTTAGACAAGGTCAACTTAATTTTGAACGAGTAACGATCTATTATTAAATTGCAAAGTGAAAATAGACATTTTTGAAAATGTAGTTTACGTTATAATGTTACATTTAAAAGATGAATAAAGTTGTATCAAAATCACCAGAATGTAAATGTCTATCAATCAATATGGATGAATTTAAATATGTTATGGTGTGGTTAAATCAGTTTTGAATAGAATGCGTATTATTTTAAATTAATGTTCCTCTTCATAAAGTTGTTTTAAGATGAAAGCATACACACGAATATAAAATTGCTTTAGTGGATTAATGAGATAACGATTAAAAATACACATGTACTAAATCAACACTGATCAATGCGCCGGTATACACTAGGATAGCATTAAATATATACTCGCAATCCTTGTAATTAAGATATCACACTTTTCTACAAACAGTTACTAGTGTAAGTGGATTTACACTCATTGACTCGATATTAAAGTGTGTTTTACCTTGACATTGCAGAGTTATGTTACGCAGTTTCTAGGTACAAAAATCTGGCATTTCAATTAAGACATACTTTTTACTACAATATACTCAGTGTAAATACGTGAGAAGAAAATACCAATTGTACGTTGGTATTGGATGCAGTCGTAAAAAACAGGAACCATTTTTATTACTTGTTCGTTTTGTTAGTTTTTTCTTTTTTGTGTTTTCTTTTTGTAACAACGCAATTCTACAGAAAATGTATTTGTCTTTTTAAAACAGGTTACACGATTTTACATATATGGGGACTTCTATATATATATATATATATATATATATATATATATATATATATATATATATATATATATATATATATATATATTCTAATATATACATATATAAATATATATGCATATATTTATTAAAATATACACACCCACATATATATATATATAAATATATAACTATGTATATAAATACACACACATATATATATATATATATATATATATATATATATATATATATATATATATATATATGTATATTACTCCATCATACATACAGCTTAGAAAAAAGTGAACACATATGTGTAGACCCCCCATTGAGATTTCTGATTATGTCCGGAACCTAAAGGCTTCTGTATGGAGGTGAGGGAACGCTTTTAACACAATCCTACACAATCCTACAAGTAGAAAAAATAAAGAGGTTGCGGTGGGGTGGAATTGTTAACAAAAGAAAATATATTCACAAAGATTGAAATCGTGACTCTGAAAGGAAATTGCAGCATGCAGATATAGCAAGGTAATGACTACGAGAGCAAAAGAATGAAATAGATAATATTGATGCGATTTAAACACGTGTATTTCACTATAGCCGAAACTAATGAACGCATCTGTTTTATTAGGTTAAACCTAACGGAATTTGCCCCATTTATGCGAGGTTGATCTCGTTTGAAAAGGCAGTAATTTTCAGTTGCAATTATTATAGACTAGCTCACATACCCATCTACAAATAGTGATATATATCTATATATATATATATCTATATATATATATATATATATATATATATATATATATATATATATATCTATATATATATATATATAAATTCCCGAAACAGTTTTTCATGGTAAACAACTGATGATCCCTTAAAATAGTGTTAGAAATAAACTAATATAATAACTGTAAAATAAAAATTGACTTACAGTAGTGATTTTCCACTGGAAGACTTGGGACTATAAGTTGTTTTTTTTTGTTTTTTTTTAATATAGTTTTAATTTTTAATATATAGATATATACACACACACATATATATATATATATATATATATATATATATATATATATATATATATATACATACACACGCACATATACATATGTATGTATGTATGTATCTATCTATATATATATATATATATATATATATATATATATATATATATATATATATATATATATATATATATATATGTATGTGTATATATATAACCCGCTTAGGCAATTTCATGTTGTTACCTAGATTATTACTGTACCTTCCTTTTTTTAAGAGACGGGGTTACCCGATCACCGATGATGACATGCAAAAAATTTAATTTTTAAATCTTATCTCGCTTTTGTGTCGAACGCGAAACTCAAACCAAACTACATGTTATTGAGTTTAGGTCAAGGATCAAAGTTGTGTAACTGTTCTGTCAAAAGACGGTAAAATAATATATTTACGTCTGCGTTTTCGCTAAACGCCCCTAAAATAGGAATAGTTCACAACATCCTACACCAGGAAATTATCATCGATCGTACACGTCTCTTTGGAGGGGGCAGTACCCCTCGATAATTCCATAATTCTTTTGTTGTGGGTCAATCTAGTACAGTGTAGGGTGTAATGCCGTAACCATTTCGGAGGTGTGTTATCATTAATTGAGGGAGAGGCGTTGTATAGGATATGGTTTGGTCTTATAACACCGTCTTTATAGAGATTATACCCATATTTGATGGCGTGTAGTATATAGTATATCATAATTAGGATCTTCATTTGCAGATTACCTACTCATTTGAGTGTGCAGTAAATGTGGTGTACTTTTGAAGGCTATCCTCCAATTACATTATCTCTGACTTTGTGAGGGTTTTCCAATACATGTCCTCCAATTGCTTGGCTAGACTCTCTTATTTGACCACACCGTTTTAGGGAGGTGGCCGGATACTATATATTATGTTCTCATGAAGCCTAGCTACCGAAAAATACGTAATCTTTTAGGAAAATTCTGTGTAGTATATATTCTGTTTTCATAAGGGTCATCTTCTCCGGACATGGAGTTCACTCTTTTGTAAGAAATGTATTATATGTGCTTATGGGTCAATCTTTCTAGAAAGTTTCCCCGCTTTGACTACATGAGACGCACCATATATTCTGAACTCATAGGTACATTTTCCATAACATTACCTCCTATATTGTGTGTGGGGATGTGTAGCATATGTTTTTTTATCAGTAGCCTATTCTTCTAGATATAACCTCTTTTTAAAATGGGGTGTAGTTACATGTATGTCTTCATGATGCGATGCTCTTGCAAGGGTATCTACACATTAAGGTGGCAGTGTAGTGTATGCCCTATTTTGGTCTTAATGAGCCCATCCTCTAAGACATTAGTTCCTGATTTGGCAAAGCCAGTGTTTTGTCATCGGGAAAGTTATTCTACCGGACATTACCTCTTCCTATGAAGAAGGCATTGAATTATATGTTCTGTCATGTCCTTATCAGGGTATCTTCTCTTACATTACCTCCTCTTTTTGATGAGAAGAGTGTAGAATACAGTGTAGCCATTGTAGTATATTTCCTATTTGCCACGTGAACAAATCTATCCAGACAATACATTTATTAACACGGTGGTTTATGTTCTGGCAGTATGGGGTAACAATTCTGGGCAATTCCTTTTTCGGAGGGAGAAGCAATATAGTACTTATCCTGCCATCGTAAGGATATCATCTGTGACATTACCCCTTATTTATCAAATACGTCATATTAAATTGTCTGTATTCATGATGAAAAAGCTTTGATCCGTACATCGTCCTTACGGGCGATATTATCTAGGAATTGCTTTCTGAAGTGGAGACAGTTTAGTCTAGTTCATTTTAGCATATGTTTTGCCCTAACTATGCTTTTCTCACGGATATTACTTCATTGATTGTAGGGAAAGTATTGTATCAGTGTTGTATATGTTCTATCGTCATCCCAACACTCACGTGGGCATGTTTATACTTTTGACGTACAGTGTAGTGTATGATCTGTCTTACTGAAGGTCCTCTTCCGGCATATTACTTTTTTGTGATGAATGATATCCTATGATATATATTCTGCCAATAATGCCATAAAGCCATTCACCAACATAGTATCTACTACTTTTGCGTGACAATATATTATATGTTATGCTCTCATTTAGCCCAGTTTATTTTAGCAGAGTGGGTGACTTCCTTTGGGATTGCGATATCTTTCCGGAAATTACATCAAGTTGTTAATATAGTGCTCAGTGGAACCAAGTGTAGTATATATTTTGTTTTAATAAGACACTCCTACTGGATATATTATCCTACCTTTTTGTGGAGAACAGCAGTGTTGTATATGTTCTGGTTCTATGAACAGATGCTTACATTTATTACTTCATCTCTTATGTGGAGTGTGGTATATGTTCTATCTTCATGGGGTCATTCCTTTTTTGTTATGGACAGTGCAGTATATAGTCTGTATTGTTGAAACTAATTCTGTCGACATAAACTCTTCCATAAATCAGTATACTACCGGGTATTACCCACTTTTTTCGCGGCAGTTTAGTAACGATTAATATTATCTATGTTTTCATCAACTATCTCATTGGATATTGATGTGCTCTTTTTAGTGGGGGTGTAAGTATATCTTCTGTATCCATTAGCAAATCCCCCAAGGCCTCATCTCCCCTTCATGGAGGGTGTGGTATATCGTCTGCCTTTATTATGTCCTACACGCAGTTATTTATGTTCGCATTTTTAAAAGAGGCATTGTAATATATGTTCTGTTATCATGCCGCTATGGTGCTGAGCATTACTTCATCTTTTCATGCGTACTATTTGTTACCGTCTAACATGTGTTCTTTCGTCAACATGTGACTATTCTGTACTTTGCCACCTCTTCTGGAAATTGTTGTGCTGTATAGTATAAGTTCGGTCTTCGTGAGACCATACTCACAGATGATGATCCCTGCTTGAAAGAAATGTACTGCATAGTATATTTTCATGACACTATATCTTCATTTGTCGGTAGGTTGTGTAATATAGTTTCTGACCTATGACTCAATATTTGTTATTTCTTTGAGAAGGAATGTCTTCTTCTCACATTTAGTGGGTCTACTCTTTGTATCGATTTAGTTATTTTTCTTATCGATTATTTTCTTTTCTTTCTCTGATAAATTGCTTGTGAGTACATGCTTTTTTCTACTCATTCATCAATCATTCTGGGCATTGTTTCTTTCTTTGGGATTGGTATGTAAAGTATGTTTTGTTCTTATAAGAAGATACTCTCAAATATTACTTCATCCTCTGAAGGAATGTTAGTTATTACCCATCCTGTGCTGTATAAATTGATGCTGAATGTGGTATATTTTTTTTATCATGCGCCTATAAACCGATGCATTATATCATTCACTTTTTATAAAGTGGTGCTTGGTGTGTTATATTTTTCATCATGAGACCATCAACCGGGTTATTACATCTTTCAATTTTTATAAGCCTTCGTCTTTTTTAGTATATGTCCGGCTTCATAATGCCCACAACCAGAGCAATAGTTTCTACATTTTAGTAGAAACAATGTAGTATATTTTGTCATCATTTGGTCATGTTGTATTCTTATTTATAGGATTTGTGTTGTTGTTTTAATGATTATTTTGTCTTATTGCGTTTAGTTTTTATCGATGCCTTTATGTTATTTTTTCATAGATTAGTTCTGTCTTTTCAACAAGTTTGTGTTTTATTTATTAATCATTGATTAGTTTGGTCTTAGAAATTTATTTTGTCTTTTTTCTCGTCGATTAGTTTTGTCATCTTATTAATTACGTTTGTATTTTATGTCATATGTCTGTTTATTTTAAATGAGTTAAAGTAGGTAATAAGAAAAAAAGGATAACGTGTATTATTTGATAGAGTAAAATTGCTACAAAGTTGAACACATAAAGACGATACATATCCATTACATTTGTTTGAAAAAATATTTATCTGAAAATGGCAATTGCTTTCACGGCAGAACAATGATGCATTCTTTTTACTATTATTAAATCTTACATAATATGAGATAAAATATTTTATTTTACATTAAATAATACAGATAGATGGGGAAGCGACGAATCTGACAGAAGTGTTCTATTATAAATACAAATACACATATAAAATGTGTGCACGTTAAATCCTGTACTGGGTATGCCTGTAAACTGTATCTGATCAAGATACTCACATTAAGGAGGTCTGCAGAGTGTAGACTCGCTTCAAGTTACCATTGCACCTAAGTCCCATCTAATGGTCACATTTATATCTATATGTTAAATAGAAGTTGTTCTGGAAACAACAATAAGCTGATTCGAAAACCATATGGGGAATTGGTTGCTCGACATCAAATTACAACCCAGATATCCATACTAATTTAATACATACTTCTTGCTTACCGTGCCTTCCACCACTGAAACTATTATTTTGTAACTTTAGGACATTTAAAGTACCCATTTAGTTCTCACTTCTTCAAGTGCAATCTGAGTAGTCGTGTTATTACCTGTGATGGTGCTTTCAGACGAAGGCATTCTACCCTAACAAGTTGGTACTTAACTTTTCTTATTATAAATATGTTCCAAGTTGACTATGAAGCTTACAGTTAAACGTGTTTTCTTCAGATTTTAGTTTGGTAATTTGCATTTGTAGAATACGCTCGTGTTTTCTTTTGTAAGTGATGTATTTCATAATACATGAATTAGAAATAGAAAATTTAAAAAATGAATTGGAAAATAAATTAGATACTTGTGTTCAGAAAATTAAGACATTACCTATTTCAATTTGAACTGTTGAACAATCAAATACAGAATAATAATAAAAATTATATAACCTATTTTATGGTCGAAAGTTGCAATACAGAGGAAGTATACAACAAAGTAGGCATCAATTAGTAACGAGAGTACTCAAACACTTAAGATGCATATTGCCACTGAAATAGAAGATAATAAATATAATAATTAATATGATATTAATAAGAGTGATGATAATAATAATAATAATAATAATAATAATAATAATAATAATAATAATAATAATAATAATAATAATGTTTTTAATAGGTATTTATTAATTTTGTTTTCAATGTTTGAACAACATTTTTTTTAAATTATTATTTTGTTTTCTTATTCAACTTTTATTTTGTTCGTAAATGTGTCATCCTGTATGTGTGATAGTTCATCTTAAACTTCATGAACATGAGAGAAACAGTATCCCTGTGACAGGATCACAGCTAAACTAAGCTTGGACCGGGTGTTGTCACACACACCAAACAATGTGTAATGGCTATACATACAAATAAATGCCGGTGGACTAAAAAGAAAGTTCTGAGTGTCATGATTAGCAGCTTCTCCCTCGATAGCAGTTCGCATCCTGCGAATGTTGGCTTCTTTTATTTCAGGAACAATACCACAGATGAAATAACAGGAAAGTAAGCAACAATTTCTAAGTATGACAAGAACATGGACCAAACACAAGAAAGCAATAATTGAAAAAAAAGACCAAAAAAGCTATAGAAATAAATGGGCCACAAAACAGAACATACTGGTAATTGAATGCTACTATAAAAGCCGCTATTCAACAGAAAGAGGATACCGGAAAAAAATGAATGTGTCTTGAACATTTCTACTGACAACAATACTACGGAACAAATGATAGCACATCAAGCAAGGCAGATACTCACGAGAGGGGGGTCTCGGAGTTGGAATAAACGGAAATAAAACAAAAAATAAATTGCGTGACAGATCAAGCCACCCCACTTGACGAAAACTCACAGGAAGAAGATTGGAAAACATAAAAAAGAAGCTAAAGAGAGTGAAGACGACGAAACAATATAACTATATGGGGAAGAAGCAAGAGAAGTAGAAAACATCAAACGAGTAATGCCCGAGAACAAAACAAAAATCCCATCCTTAAGAAACGCCGATTAGAAGAAATTAAATGTGTTAACAGTGAAAGTAAAGAGAGTACCCACGTACATCCCAACACACACTATCACATACCTAAACAACTTGATATATGCGGGGCAAAATCAATAAGTATGAAACAAAAAGAAACAAATGAGACTGGCTAAAAGAATAGACAGACGAAATCTGGATGGAAGATTAAACTGGAGATTCAGATCACCGAACTTCAACAGCATGCTAAGGCCGTAAACAAGATGAAGGAGAACAGTAAACGATGGAAATGTAATTCTCAAGGAAAGACTAAATAAGAAACATGTAGATCTAAAACAAAATATAGCAGTAAAAGAATGAAGATTGATACGATACAGACACAAATCGGATAAGTACACAAAACAGAACCTTTGAAATCAATGACAGCCAGTTTTACAAAAACGTAAACAAAAAAAAACCAGAACAACCGGATCCGACAGAATTAAAACATGTCTGGAGCAAGATATGAGAAAAGGCTGAAGATCACAACAAAAATGCTAAATGGATGAAAGATATGAAAATGAACTATTATAAATTGTAGATAGAACAGAACATCAATTAATAAAGAAACTATGAAGAAACACTAAAGAAAAGGGCAAATAGGAAAGCACCACGTCATAATGGAATAAATGCGTACTGGTTAAAAAATTTACGACACAACTGAGAGAGCTAATTAACAATTCCCGGAACAACCAAAGCTACAACCCGAGGAACAAACAGGATAGCAGAAAGGGAAAACGGAGACTCGTGATCTATTATACATGGATCAAATGATTCTAAAAGAAGTTAAAAGTGAGAAAAATAACATATTGTCGCGGTTCAATACACCGCAACCGCGACGTGTGTTTACATTTGGAGAATACGCCATCTTGGAAAGACTAGCAGCAGCAGGAGTCGTTGTTTTGGTTTTCTGCCATGATTTCGGACAGCAGGAGCAGCAGTGGCCTCTTAAACCTTTCCATGGGAATGTACTAGCTGCTGCCTGTGTTCTGACATTTCGCTAAACGGCATTTTGTAAACAATGATTCAGCAAAAGACCGGCCGACGTATATATTTCTTAATTTTTCGTAAAGCAATACAAACGCATTTCAGCAACGATGCCGATAACCTCCCTTATACATTCAAGGCGCCTGTCAACCAGTTTTTATAGCGAGAGATTTCTCGGCATTTTTCTTCGAAAGTTAATCCCCTTCACAAGACCAAGAGAAGGTGACGCGACATGAATTTCATGAAATCTCTAGCTTTGATTTTTGCCTTTTGGCTAAGATCAAAGTGTAGTATCTGTTCCGATGGATACTGCACGCCTGTCCTGTGCAGTTCTAGGAGGTCCACCCTCCCAGGCTTTGCCTCCCCTCTTTGGGGAGGAGTAAGTTTATTGCTTACTGCCTGAGGCGCCCCTACCGGGGAATGCCGACGGGGCTGCCAAGGCAATTTTTAATGGCCAGAGTGCTCACCTCTCGAGCGCTGGCTTTTCAAACCCCACTTTCTCGACCCGATCTTGGGTCACATCTTACTTGTGGGAGTAAGATAAAACTGGCCTTGTGCCTAACTCCTGGGGAGGAGTAAATAAAGCCTGTCCGAGCCTTTGGGTCTGGATTTACCCCTGTCTGTTGGGGGTTGTCTGGTCATGTGCAGTCCTAGGAGGTACACCCTCCCAGGCTGTGCCTCTCCTCTTTGGGGAGGAGTAAGTTTATTGCTTACTGTCTGAGGCGTTCCTACCGGGGAAAGCCGACGGGGCTGCCCAGGTAATTTTTAAATTGCCAGAGTGCTCACCTCTCGAGCGCTGGCTCATCTAATCCCACTTTCCCGACCTTGTGTCACATCCTACCCTGTGGGAGGTAGATAAATAAAAAGCCTAATAAACCGTTATTGTCCGGGCCTTTGAGTCTGGATTTACGCCTGTCTGTTGGGGGTTGTCTGGTCATGTGCAGTCGTAGGTGAACCCTCCCAGGCTTACTGTCTGAGGTGCCCCTACCGAATGCCGACGGAGATGCCCAGACAATTTTTAAATGGCCAGAGTTCTCACCTCTCGAGCGCTGGCTTATCTAATCCCACTTTCCCGACCTTGTGTCACATCTCACCTTGTGGGAGGTAGATAAATACCGCCGGGGGTTATTACCCCGCCTAATAAACCGGCATTGTCCAGGCCTTTGGGTCTGGATTTACGCCTGTCTATTGGGGGTTGTCGGTCATGTGCAGTTCTTGAAGGTGAACCCTCCCAGGCTTTCCCTCCCCTTTTTGGGGAGGAGTAAGTTTATTGCTTATTGTCTAGGGCGCCACTACAGGCGAATGCCGACGTGGCCGCCCAGGCAATTTTTAAATTGCCAGAGTGCTTACATCTCGAGCACTGGCTTATCTAATCCAACTTTCCCGACCTTGTGTCACATCTTACTTTGTGGGAGGTAGATGAATTAAAAGGCATTCAACCAGCGTTTTTTACCTCACCTAATAAAACCGGTATTGTCCGCGCCTTAGGGTCTTGATTAACGCCGGTCTATTGGTGGTTGCCGGTCCTGTGCAGTTTTAGGAGGTGCACCCTCCCAGGCTTTGCCTCCCCTGTTTGGGGATAAGTTAGTTTATTGCTTACAGTCTTAGACGCCTCTAACGAGGAATGTCGACGGGGCTGCCCAGGTAATTTAAAAAACAAAACAAAGGTGCTCGAGCGCTGGCTTATCTTATCTCACTTTCCTGACGTTGTGTCACATCTTACGTAGTGGGAGGTAGATAAAAAAAAAAAAGGGATTCAACCAGGGGTTTTCACCCCGTCTAATAAACCGGTATCGCCAAGCCTTTAGGTCTGTATTTACACCGGTCTATTGGAGGTTGTCGGTCCTGTGCAATTCTAGGAGGTGCGCCCCTCCAGGCTTTTCCTCCCCTCCTTCGGAAGGAGTGAGTTTATTGCTTACTGTCTGAGCCGCCCCTACCATGGAATGCCGACGAGTATGCCCAGGCAATTTTTAAATTGCAAGAGTGCTCACCTCTCGAGCGCTGGCTTATCTAATCCCACTTTCCCGACCTTGTGTCACATCTTACCCTGTGGGAGGTAGATAAATAACAATGGATTCTAACAGGGGGTCACTAACTACCTTAACCAGAGTTTTTTTACCCCGCCTAATAAACCGTTATTGTCTGGGCCTGGATCTACGCCGGTCTATTGGGGGTTGACGGTCCTGTGCAGTTCTTAGAGGGGCATTATCCCAGGCTTTGCCTCCCGTCTTTGGGGAGGAGTACGTTTATTTCTTACTGTCTCAGGTGCCTATACCGGGGAATGCTGACGGGGCTACCCACCCAATTTTTAAATGGCCAGAGTGCTCACCTCTCGAGCGATGGCTTATCTAATCCCACTTTTCTGACCTTGTGTCACATCTTACCTTGTGGGAGGTAGATAAATAAGAATGGATTCTACCAGGGGGTCACTAAGCTCGAAACATCCAGCAGTCTCATGTTCCTGCACCCTAGCACTCTGAACTCCTGCATCTTATCAGGGCTACTACTCGTACAACTACTGCGATATGTTATTCTTTTTTTTCAACAGTCCTTATGAGGACTATTACGCACATACTACTGCGATATTTTCTTATTGATTTTCAACAGCACTTATCAGGGCTACTACTCGTACAACTACTGCGATATTTTATTCTTTTTTTTCAACAGTCCTTATGAGGACTATTACGCACATACTACTGCGATATTTTCTTATTGATTTTCAACAGCACTTATCAGGGCTTACTACTCGTACAACTACTGCGATATTTTCTTCTTGATTTTTTACAGCCTTTATCGGGGCTATCTCGCACAAACTACTGCGATATTATTTTTATTTATTTATTTTTTCAAAGATTCTTATCAGAGATATCTCGCACAAACTACTGCGATATTTTTTTCTTGATTTTCACCAGCCCTTATCAGGGATATTTCGCACAAACTACGGCGAATTTCTTTTCTTTTCTTAACAGCCAGCAAACAATAAGGGTATCCTGTCAACACCCATCGACATCTACCCAGCTTTTCCATCACTGACGACACCACTCCTGTCGTTTCCAGTTGTCTGTCACCAGAGACGCCACCTCTGGATATCCAGATTCTCCTGTCCCAGTGACGTCATCAGGAAAACTGTCAACACCCATCGACAGCTACCCAGCTTGACCATCACCGACGACACCACTCCTGTCGTTTCCAGTTTGCTGTGAACAGTGACGTCACTCACGATTGTCCAGTCTCTCCTGTTTGAAGAGACGTCACCACTAACAGCCGTTATTGTTATTACCAACTCTTATGGTAAAATAAATATCCATTTTTTTTTAACTGTTCACCAGTGTTTGTCCTCTCTTCTTTGTCATTGCCGTTGTTTACCTTGTGGCTACTTTCTTAGTTGTGTGGCCGGTCAGCCCAACCCAACGAGTCGATCAGTCCCGCAACAATATATATTGCATGGATTGACTAGAAGGAAGCGTACAAACGAATTACTCAAACATGGATAATTGAATGCTCAAAAATTTACAAGATAACTGACAAGATTAATAATCTCATAAAGAAATCAATTTCAAAAATGGAGATTAGACATAACAGATTGAGGGCAACACGTGCCGAGGATCCAAATACAAAGAGGCATTTTCCAAGGAGACTCCTTATCACCACTACTGTTTATAATAGGCATGATGCCACTGAACTGCATACTCATGGACTGTGATGTCGGATACAAGTTTACAGGCAGAGAACAAAGAATAAACCACCCCATGTATCTGGACGACCTGAAGATATTTGCAAAAAGGCAAAAAGGAACTGGAAAAGCTGGAAAATACGACCGGAAAGTTTAACCAATACATTCAAATGGAATTCGGAATAGAAAAGGGTATTGCTAGAGATTAAAAAAGGCAAGCTGAAGACGACTGAGGGCATGGGACTACCCAACCAAGAGCAGATGTGGACGTTAGGCGAACAGAAAAAAATAAATATTTGGGAGTTTTGGAAACTGACACCATCAAATCAACAGAAATGAAATAGAAGATTAAAGAAAAATATCAGAGATGAATTAGAAAGCTCTTAAAAACAAAAGTATATATCATAAACCTAATCAAAGAAATACATACCTAGACAGTCTCAGTAATAAGATACCCTGGACTAAAATAGAACTCAGCCACCATGACTCGAGTTCTAGAAAAGTAATAACCATGCACCACACACTACATCCACAACACGACACAGACACACTCTACAGGAAGAGAAACGAAGAGGGAAGATTACTAGTATACATAGAAGACTGTGTCGACGACACTAAAAAAGCAAGAGAAATACATAAACCAGAACACCTAAAGGCTGATCACTGCAACGAAAAATCGTCCCAACGAACAACGCAGGAATCATGGTAACCGTACACACACAGACAAGAAAAGAAAAGTGGAAAGAAAAAAAACTACATATACGTTTCATAAGGCTCACAAGAGAAGAAACCAACGAAAATAGCTGGGCATGGCTAAGAAAAGGAAATGTGAAAAGTACAACGGAATCCTTACTGATGGCTGCACAGAAAAATGCGAGTAGGACAAACTACATTACAGCTACAATTGAAAACATCCAGGAAAACAGTAAATACAGACTGTGTGGACAATGAGACAAGACAGTAAATCATGTAATAAGTGAATGTAGCAAACTTGCACAACAAGACTACAAGGATAGACATGAGTGTGTGGGGAAAGCAATACACAGGAAACTGTGCAAACAATTGAATTTCGAATACGCAGACAAATAGTACACACATAAGCCACACACAGTACTGGTTTACGAAAAACACAAACTCTTCTGGGATATAGATATACAAACAGATAAACCCATACCAGCAAGGAGATTTGATATTATTATAATCGACAAGAAAGAAAACATCTTGTGAAATCGTAGACTTCGCCGTTCCAGCGGACACAGAGTGAAGTTCAACGACAGTGAAAAAAACACATCACTAGCCAGAGAACTGACAGGGATATGGAGTATGTAGAAAGTCATTATAATACCAATACTCATAGGAGAACTAGGAACAATTTAAAACAAAACTGGAGCAAAGACTGAGGGAAATTAAAACTAAAAGGCACATCGAAACCATACAAAGGACAGCAATGATCAAAACAGCAGCCATCTTAAGAAACATCTTTGAATGCGGAAACCAACTCGCATGAGCTACAGATGGTAAGTAGTCACAAAGAATTAAAAACGGAGAACACAAAAGCACACGAAGAACACCTAACCACGAACCAAGGAGCAGAAACTGCAAGAAATCTCACTTCCTATCTCCCCCCCCCCTAATAAATTACACCGGCATCAGCTAACACCACCCCAAAATGAACCAACGAACAGAAATTACAAGAAACACTACACGCTCCCCCACTTCCCTCCCTACCCCTACACCCAAAAAAATAAATAAAAATAAAGGAATAAAAAATGGTTCAAGCATAAGCTGACACAGATAAACTATTTGTAGATGGGCGAGGAGGATGAGTAGACCGAGTTGGGAAAGCACAAACCAGACCTCCAATGGAAAAGTGCAAAATATGCTAGGACCTTGGGGAGGCTTATTGTCACCCAACTCCCAGAAAAGTCCAATTGCCATTTCTTGCGAGAAATCAGGGTAAGAGGTTGTTGCGATACCGCAAAGTAATTTGCGGTGGTTAAAGAAAAGAGGTGAAGAATACTGGAAATATGGGAAGGCTTGTTGTCACTCAGACTCCAGGAAATACCACTGGTTATTGTCGGTGAGCTATAACTAACGATGATATGTGTTAGAACTTCATGAGAACACATACTATTATTTATACTACTACTACTACTACTACTACTACTACTACTACTACTAATAATAATAATAATCTGAAGGAAGCTGTAATCCAGAAAACATACTCGTCCAAAAAAGGCACCCCCACACTTGTATACCCATACACACACAGTCGCACAAGTAATAGCACCACCTCTGGCTGTTTCCACAGAAAATCGTCGTGAAGAGTGAAGGACGATGGAAAGAGCGGGAAGGAAGATCACCAGCCAAACATCAACTAGTAAGTAGCAAATAGTACTGGCACATTTCGGAGGTGTATTGTAACTCTGGAAAAGATCAATGGACGTTGCCAAACATAAATTAGTAGTAAACATTGTTTACCAATATTCAAAGTGATTTGCAATTGTTAGCGAAAGAAGTGAAAAGTGCTACCAATCTGAGGAGACTTGTTCTAACACAGACTCCATGGAACAATGATGACTGGGTTTCAAACACTCAATGAGTTACTACTACTACCTCATCTACTACTCCTCGTACTACTACTACTACTACTACTACCAAAACCCCAACAACTACTACTACTTTTACTAACAACAAGTATTATTAATAATGATAGTAATAATAATAATTATTATAATAATAATAATCTCTAGAGGAAATTCAAAGGTGGGTCTGTTAAAAGAATCACATAATCTGATTCGCTAAAAGTGTTACCACATAGAAAAGAAAACAAACATTATTTACTATAAGTCTAAAATTAGGTGTTCCTCTCGATTATTTTTTAACTTTTTTTTTATCATGAAATTGTATCAAACATTTATAAAACAGGTTTTAAAACACAAACACGAAAGGAATGTTATTTCACGAACAACAGTTTTTCAACTACAAGCCTGTTGTTCAGTAAATGAGTACCAATTTGTAAGCTCTCCAAAAATATATCTCGGTTAATTGTTTTTACACAATATCGAGAAATCGTGTTTCTTTATATATAATTACATCACAGTCCATAGTTTTATTCGAATGCCCGGCTGGCTTGACAGGCCGAGAGCAGACTAAAGGCGTTTCTACGAATAATGGCGATAGAAAAACGCTCGTAAAGCCAAGACAATTCATGAGTGTCTCCGGTGCTGTCGAGGAAGTCGCGTGTTGCAGATCCAATCACTCCACTCGTTTCCACTGTCGAGAAGATTGGCATATTTGCACCGCTTGCGACTCTCTGCTGACGTTGCTGCGTGTCCACGGGTTGTTGCCGATTCTATCACTGACGAGAGCGCAAAAGTCTCGACACAAGTCGCATCCTATATCAGGGACTCAGCGTTTGTAAAGGTAACCACCGTCAGACCATCAGGTCGTTTGAAATTCCCTCTGTCAAGGGCAAGATGTTCGAGAATCGACGGGAAGCCAGCGATGTCTAGTGCTCGTCGAACGACATCATTGCGAGCGCTGTTCCTTGGAAATCTGCCGGCACTCCTTCTACATGAAAGTGTATGGAGTGCATATATGTTAACGGAATGGTCACAACGGCACTTGTGAATGATGCAAGCTTTAACTTGTTTACTTTTAAAATTGCTGTGTGAATCTACATGAAACTGGTTGTAAAAATACAATCTACGTTAAGTATTAATCGTACTTATAGGGATATGCATTGTTTAATATTGATCTAACTTAGCCTTCTCTTGTTGTATCTCTGAAGAAACAAAATGATAACCACAATGAGAGTGGAAGAGTGTGACTGAAATGTAGTCACTTTGTCCACGTGTAAAAAAAGTTATCCAGAAACGTGGCTCAATTACCATGGGTGTTTGTGTGCTGTCGAGTTGGTATGAGTTTTTATAGACTTGTCCTTTAAAAACAAACACTGACGGCATGATGTCATTTACACCTTTTTACAATTTTAAAGCGGGGAATTTGAATATGTAAGTTCATAATATATACATATAGACTGGACGAATATCGGTTTCAGGACGGATAAAATTATACCTCTTAACGGAAGAGATTTGCACTATCTTTATGTCGCCGTACAAAGATGCAAATTAATATTGAATACTTATTCTTTTTTAATGAGACTCCCACTATCTGATTTCTATTCTAGAAAACGTCTCAAATGTAAGGCTAACAATAACGGTGTCTCAGCAAGAAATATCAATTAAAGGAATCTTCCTCTTATGAGTAACACTCCAATTTTATGCAAATTGGAATTATACGAATTTCGAAATTAAACACAGGGAGAGAAAGATATATATATATATATATATATATATATATATATATATATATATATAGAAAGAGAGAGAGAGAGAGAGGGAGAGAGGGATGGGGGAACTCCCCGTGCACCGGAACTTATTAAAATAAATGTTTGTTCTATCCTAGTGCTATGGGTAAGAGAAGAAATACAGGAGACTCGACGTTTCTCGGAAGACAAAAAGATTAAAACAAATATGTGTTTTATAAAATGTTATTTAGAGAGATATGAGTAACACTCCGATTTTATGCAAATTGGAATTATACGAATTTCGAAATTAAACACAGGGAGAGAAAGAAAGATATATATATATATATATATATATATATATATATATATATATCTTTCTTTCTCTCCCTGTGTTTTGTTTCGAAATATATATATATATATATATATACAGAGAGAGAGAGCGAGAGAGAGAGAGAGAGAGAGAGAGAGAGAGAGAGAGAGAGAGAGAGAGAGAAACACGAAACTCCCCGTGGCCCGGAACTTATTAAAGTAAATGTGTTTTCTGTTTTTGTTTCTTAGATTTTTTAATTTTTAATTTTTAATTTTTTAACGGCTTTAATTTTTGAAATGTTAAATTTCTTTCCTTCTTCTTCTCTTTCTCTATCCCTCCACTTCATTCTCTCCAAATATGATCTGAGGTTAAGATCGGATTCTAGCTCTGCCTGATGAGATCTCAGTTCATAGTAACTGTTGATCGATAACATCGACATGCCAGTGTCGCAGATTTTGTACATGTTTGTGTAAATAAAATTATCATATATAAAGCTCTATTTTTATATTGAGCACTTTTTTTTTATAAACCCGGTTAAAATTCTCTGGATTACCACCCTGTGGATATTTTTCACCTGGATTATTACCATTATATATATATATATATATATATGTAACTACCCGACATTTGGCGGGATATAGTTTAAGCATTTTACTTTTGGAATTGGAGTTTGTTGGCGCATGTTTTAAACTTACACGCAATATCTAAACAAAAGGCCATATATATATATATATATATATATATATATATATATATATATATATATATATATATATATAATTATTATCATTGTTATTAAAGGAAACTATGAGTTTACCCACATGATGCTTTTAATTACGGGATCATTATTAAATGATGTGTCTTCTGGCAAGTCATATGAGGTGAATAGATATGTGTTAACTGAATTGGAGCACAGTGCGTTATTTTGTTGCAAGTAACATAGTGCAACAATAAGCACCTAAATATAATGTACAAGTTTTAAATATTAGAAAACCTAACTGTGTATCATATATATATATATATATATATATATATAGATCGATAGATAGATAGATAGATAGATAGATAGATAGATAGATAGATATGTAGATATATAAGTGCGTATATGTCTATGTCTCCAAAGGAAATTTCAAAAATGTTGTTTACTTTCAAATACGCGGGGTTAAAAAAAAACCGATAACTCATTTATTTTATAGAAGTAATCCAGATTCTTAACCGGAAAAATCAAAACTGTAATTCGAAAAATGCGAAAATTTTCAAAACTTAGATTCGATCGATAAAATCAGGTAATTCAATTAGTGATATTAAATGTCACGTGTTCTGGACTTCAATCGATTTTATAATTAGGCTTTTCGACTGAATTACAATGATTTGCGTGTGTACTATCTTCAGCAGTATAAAGAATAGACTCAATTAATGTGACGGCTACTATTCGTATATTGAACATATATTTATATTGTATGGCTAACAAATATATTGAAAACGCTAATATCAAGGCTAAACATATAAATTTAACAGTTAAACGCTAGATATGAAAGATTCTAACGTGAATTAAAAGCAATACTTATTCAACTGAAAGGTAAATGTAACAATTAAACATAAGAGAACTAACTGAAGCAAGGTAATCAGAGACAATCTTTACACACTGCACTAAGCAACATTATGTTCGTACGCACATTATAACGTTTAACACACATAAAACATGAGGTTGTCTGGGGTGTTTCGTGATATATCAGATGTCGTTAAAGTAAAATAGTGTGAATTTACCTATCTTGAACTGAATCATCTTAAAATCAAATAAACTTCGTACCGTCGACGAAAACACAACATAATTTAGTAAATACATCTTTTAAAAAAGTGACACACGGTTAACAGTTTGAGTATAATTTTGCTGACAATCAATATTCCGATAAATAGAACAGACACGATTTGAAGAATGGCATTCCTAGGTTTTTACATGAATAAATATATAAGAAAGAAAGATATTCGTTTTATTGATTAAAATACTATTTTTCTAAAAATGTCAATTATATTTTACAAAATAAGAATAAGTAATTGTATTTTAAAGTATTGACCTTGATAGACATAAATTCATTCAAATCGAATACTATTATTACCGATACTTAATACAGACTAATCTAAATATTAATAAGATCTTGAATGTAAATAGATACATATAAATTACACAAAGATACAAGATCAGCTGTATCATAAAACACATTGTCCAAATTATTAAAAATAGCATGTATAAAAAGTCAGATTTACAAAATAACATTGAACTGTATCATTATGCAATTTAATAAAAAAACTGCAAAACTCAACTAAATAAATAGAATAAATATAATTAAAAAATAAATTCTGTGATATAGTTGCATATTATTATTAAATAAACACGTAGTGTAGTTAATGATAAAAATACAAAAGCAACAAACAACACTAAATAATTTAAATTAAATAAAGATACACCAGCAACAAGCAAATATAATTTGCAAATCTCACGGATACGTCAAAGAATTAAAATATTGAAAAACAGATCTCGGGCGACTAGTACTCTATATGTGGTGTATGGTTCTGCGGAAAATCAGTTGTGTAAGCAAAAATATATCAGCCATTTTACCGTATTTGAAACTGTGCGCTGATCGCTTATAATACGATACCATTAAACATACAATTATTAACATGCTATAACACATTAATATAGAAGGCATAGATAAACATGTATGTGCACTTTAGACAGTTTGAGTCGGTTTCAAAAGCCAATACCCAAAGTAACTTATAATATTTTATATATATATATATATATATATATATATATATATAATCTACAATAGGGTAGTGAATTATGGTTAATCAACGATCCCACCACTATCAAACACCAATGATGTCGTTTGCACGGCTACTGATAAGGCTGCACTGCTTGCCCAGCGTTTCGCTTCTAACTCTACTTTAGACTCAGATAACCAGCCCCTTCCTGAATTCCCTTTGCAAACCGAAGCCACACTTGATAACCTGGTCATCGCCCCATCCCGGGTCAGAGACATCATAAAAAACCTTGACACCTCTTAAGCGTGTGGGTCTAATCTTATACCTGTAATAGTAATAAAGAAATGTTCTGCTGAACTGCCCCCTACCCTCTCCAAACTCTACAATTAATGCCTAGCTGAATATTGCTTCCACGATAGCTGGAAAATTGCCTCTTTAGTACAGGTCTACAAGAGTTCTGTGAATTGAACCGACCCTCAGAACTAGCGCCCAATCAATCTACTGCCGATCTTTGCCAAAGTCTTTGCATCCTTAATCAATCTAGCGATTGTACGGCACTTAGTTAATGCTACCCTTCTATCTGACCGCCAGTATGGATTTAGACAAGCACGATCTACTGCAGACATCCTAACGGTCATCTCAGAACGCATGTATTATACACTCGACAAGGCAGGTGAAGGTAGGGCAGAAGCGCTTGATAATATCAAAGACCTTTGACAAGGTATGACATAAAGGGGTTCATACGGTATTACTGGGCAACTACTTTATATAATTAGATCCTTCCTAAACAAAATAAAACTCAAGGTTGTCCTCAATAGCCGTTCATCTAAGCAACATGACATAAATGCTGGTGTACCCCAAGGATCTATCCTTGAACCTTTGTTGTTCCTGATCTATATAAATAATCTCCCTGATGACATAGAGCCTTATTTGCTGACGACACCACGCTTTATTCTCATCATGTTGGCAAAACAGACGCGATTATGGATGTGGTCATGTTTTTGTGTGTCATCACTTTTAAAGGCTAAAAACCGTCTGAAGATAGAGATTACTTACGTGAATAAAGTGTTAGTTTAATGTTGACACTGATTATGCGAGGATTGGGATGTTGAATAGAATGAACATAGGTTGATGAGTTAAGAGAATTGTCAGACAAGTATTCGTTGAAATAACTATCAAGCATGGATATATCATAGATTGCAATTCAGAAAACAGATGATAATATGTTACACTTATGAGAACCACTTGGAGAAAACTCTTTTCATTAAGATGTCGGTGTTTTATATATACCCCAGGAAAAGATACGTTTCCTTCCAGTGGTTCTAGCGATACAACATGGATCAGAGAATAAAATTTAATCCAGCAGCTTCTGTGAAAATTAGGCTAGACTAGAGAAAAACTAGCAACGTTTCGTCTGTGAGAGAAAGGGATATAGAAAAGAGAATTCATCATCCTTCACAATATGTTACGTGGCACCGATTTAAAAGGCAGTTTAGATTGCTTTACGCGGTCTCTTCTCTAGATGTGGTAGCAGTACTCTATCTTAAAGTTAACTTGACTCGTGTATATGTAAATGCTTGTATCAGGACTCATCTATTTTGAGGGCATGTAATGATACACCTGTTTTTAAAATCCCTTCCAACAAATAGTGTTTAATTCCTAGATATTATATCAGGATCAATAGAGAGATACAGAAGCTTGTCAACATGTTTTCTAAAAACTGACACCTATTTCAACTGCAGCAAAACATGTAGATTAGCTCGGTTCCAGAAGTGAAAAAAAGTGGCAACCCATTTACATCACGTGATCTGTATCAGATAATAATGTGATGACAAATGCTCCTCGAAGTGTGGGATCGTGCATATGTAGACAACTGATATTCGACTATAATTTAAAAGCTCGTTTACGAATATCAAGAACAGGGTTGAGTCGTTGCCTTCGTAAAGAGAATAGCTTTTCATCGAGTCTCGTTTTTCTGATGACGTCACAGTCGGTGCTGCTTGTCGTCGTCTTACGATGCTTTAAAATACCTGAAATGAACTGAAACTCTCAGCTGATTAATAGTGGTTCTCTAATATTTTTCATCTTGACTCGTGATCCGAATCGCATTATTGAGGAAATAGAAACAAATACTTGTCTAGTGCACATTAAATGATGTGTTTAATGTGTTTTGTTCTGGTAAGAAAAATGATAATAAAACTAAGAACAAATTAAGCAGTAAAAAAAAAGTTAAACATGATTTGTTTTTGTTTATGTCTGCACGTTTATTGTTTGTCTATATTGAAATTATGTGTTTTAATTCCATTTCCTCAAGGCTTTTTAAAATGTTTAGTCTGTTTTCATTTTAAAGTAACTGGTTTATCGCATGTTTATATTTTCGGTTATATTAACAAAGTTAGCTGCTTAAATAGCTGCCAAATTTGAAACACTATTCTTCCAAGATTTGTACGCGGTGACATGGCACATTAATAAACTATTTAAATTTGTTTTATTTTTAAGGAGTTCTTTTTTGTTTTAATTTTTATTTGTGAAATATGAATAACTAAATAAAAAATGAAACTCTTTATTTAAAATGTCGGCACTCGGACATTGGGCTATTGGTATGGTTAAGGGGATTTGTTTTTGTTGTAAGACACAAATGACAAAATCTAACCCTGTTTACTAAAATTAAATTTAAAGATATTTCAAAATAAACTTATAATAATGACGTATCAAACATTGAATATTGCCTAAAAAATTCTCTTTAAAATTTAAATGTAATCCTCAAAAACAATTAAACAAATAATCTAAAAAAATACAGCTAGTTTGATTTCATATTTTATATAATTATCGACATCTTTGTAAATTTTAAATTATTTATCGTTTGTTTGGAATTTGTTTGTTCTCTAAATTCATAATTGCAGTATTTTATAATATACTGCTTGAAAAAATACGTAATTTTACATACATAGTAGCAAACCCTATTTTCTACACACAAATAATATGTTGATATTATATTAACTTTAAAAAATTATTATCGGCATTGCTTGGCATTGCAGGTTTTTATTTTCATAACTTCTGAAAATCAAATAATGTTCAGGATGTTTACAATAAAAAATACTAAACAAAGTTTAGCGTTCATTAAACAGCATAATGCATATGTTCTTAAACGCAGCAGTAATACACAACTTAACTTCTTTTTAAATTAATTATTGTGTTTGAGTGAATTAATATTGAATAAATGGTAGTTTTAGTATACATTTAATCGTTTTCCTTTTTCTTTTTTAAATTCCATTTAAAATTTTTTTTTTTAAAACATTAAAAATTGCATTTACAAAAAGAAAAATGAAAGCAGTTCGATTAAAATTGCTTTCAATAATTATCGACAGTTCGACAGATATCGCTAGCTTGAACCTTCGAGAATGACGCCACTTTCAAGCGCGCTGTTCTTACAGTTTTACGATGGTCACCGGTGAGTATGTGTGAGATCGTTAAGGTTATCAGCGTCGAGACAATTTGCTTCAAATGTCTACTGATAAACAACGTCGTTTATATACATAGCAGAGTGAACATATTTTAAAGCCGTGAATACATTAGTTGATATCCCAAAGTTATTCAAGTAATTACACTTGTTACACAGAAATTGAGACAAGCCAAAAATGAATGTTTTTACCTAATTTCGGGGTGCTGAATTCAAATTTGAAATCCGGTTTTACTCATCCCCTTTATTCTTTTTAGATATGCATAGTGTGTATTTTGTGCATATACGGTACATAAATGCGTATATGCATTCAGGGTTTATTCTAATAATATGAGACTTATGGCTTATTTTGTTACTTATTACGCACTAGATGTAAGTGATAGCATTACAATACTATATATATATATATATATATATATATATATGTATATATATGTATGTACATATATATATATACATATATATATATGTATATATATATGTATATATATATATATGTATATATATATATATGTATACACGTATATATATATATATATATACATATATATATGTATATATATATGTATATACATACATATATATAATATATATATATATATATATATATATATATATATATATATATATATATTTAAGGAGATTTAATGAATTATAAGATTCCAATTGCTCAAAGAGTTAGAACAACAAGTTTATTATGGCGTACGGTCGTTTCCAATATATATATATATATATATATATATATATATATATATATATATCCACCCGGAATTTTGCAGTTAAGGCAGCAAGTCTCAATCTACACACGGTAGTGCTCTGGCAGTCATTAGAAGAGGTTGTCTTGCAGGCGGCGCAGGATATTTGTATCCTTCAACTACCGTGTTACACATGTTTTGGGTAGCAAAATATTAGTATTACATTTTCCAATACACATTTTATTGCCTTGCAAATGATTTAGTTTTACTTTGTTATATTTTCAGATTCTCCAATTGCTGCAAGCACGTCAAAACATCGAGGATGCCTATGCAAAGCTAATCCTGTATGCTACGTGTGTGGGGACTTCACACCAGTTACACAGGATCGAACCATCAATATACCCCTAAGAACATTCTACTTTCTATAAGATTGGTGATCAGGACAAGTATTAGGCTTCACAATCTGTGATAAGCACTGCTACAACGGACTAACTGCAAGGTTTAATGTCAAGAAAGCGGCTTTCAACATCGCAGTCACGATGGTTTCCAGAGAGCAACGAAGCCACACAGATGAAAAATATAGGACAAATATCGAATATCGTAACTTCCCATATGCTATGAGATCCGTTTTATAATTCATATAATTTTCCTGCAGCCACATCTTCAGTAAATAACGATATTCATACGTCATCAGATGAAGAGTTGCCTACAAGCGAGGATTTCGCCGAGTCAATACCTTTAGAAGATATTGAGTCTACATATTCCCGAACAAGTGGAAACGAGACGCAATTGATAACGCAAGACGATTTGAATGATCTTTCTTGTGATTTGTATCTGTCAAAACTCCAGTCAAAGCTCTTGGCTTCTTGGCTTAAACAGTGCTACCTAGTCCAGAAAAATATAAAGATCATCAGTTTCTAGCAATCTGAACAAATACCTTTTTTTCGTTTTTCGACATGGAAAACAAGTTGTGCTACTGCACAAACATAACTGGCTTGTTCACGTCTCTTGATTTGCTACATAATCTTTCAGGCTGGCGTTTTTTGATAGACTATTTTAAGCGAAGTTTCAAAACTGTGCTTCTGCACAACAGGAATGAATATACGAACATTTCCATTGTACACTATCTATCTAAACGAGTCCTATGACAATATGGAGCTTCTTTTAGAAGCTATTAAGAACAATGATTACCAGTGGAGTCTGTGTGGGGACCTCAAGGCCTTCTTATGTGTATGCAAGCGGGCTTCACAGAGTACATCGGTTTTCTCTGTCTAAGGGATAGTCGAGCTGTATCCCAACATTACAAGCAGAAAAATTGGAGCTCTAGAAGCACTTTTTTCGTCAAGGAGAACCCTCTGGTGGGCATGAATAATGTGCTTCTTCCCCCTCTTCACATCAAGCTTGGTTTGATGTAGAATTTCGTGAAGGCGTTGGACAAAAATAGTGCTGCCTTCCAACACTTGTCTATTGTGTTCCCATGTCTTAGTGTTGCTAAGCTCAAAGAGGGCATCTTTGTCCGACCTCATATCCGAGAAGTGCTGAAGGATACTGATTTTGAAAACACTTCTTAACTTAAAGGAACTGAGAGCATGGGAAACATTCAAGTCATA
Organism: Sepiola atlantica; assembly: GCA_963556195.1. Taxonomy (NCBI): domain Eukaryota; kingdom Metazoa; phylum Mollusca; class Cephalopoda; order Sepiida; family Sepiolidae; genus Sepiola; species Sepiola atlantica. The sequence goes on from OY744535.1 coordinate 83,866,260, forward strand.
CTATAGTAGACTCATTGTTAACACACGCGTACTAGATTAGCAACCCTGTATTGACAAGTTGAAAAAGTCTTTCGAAGATATAAGGCGCTCAATGCCACTCAATATTTAATTTCTCGATTCCCACTTCAACTTCTTCTCGCCAAAACTTGGAAGACTGAGTGATGAGCAGAGATAATGGTTTCCACCAAAACATTATGAAGATGGAGAGTAACTATCAAGGCAAATAGAAGCCCGGCATGATGAGATACTTCTGCTGGATGCTCTTGCGTTACATCCCGGAGGCAAAATACACTAGATAATCTGGGAAAACCCACTTTTCCCTGTATGTGGCACTATGAATAGTGTAATTGTGTTATCAATGTTTATTTATTCAATCAGTGTTCTTTATATATCGTGTTGTATCTGTAATAAGCTGCTGCAACTCTGTAAATATGCACTTTTACCTCTGCTTATACAAAAATAAAACTATTTAAAATATGAGATGTGATAAGGCAACACTATTTATACATTTTAATTCAGGACAGCCAAATTAGCAAAAACACATATATCTCCATTTTTGTTTCAGGCAATTTTTTTGTAAACCAGTTTCATTTGATGGCACACTATATCAAACACCTTTGATATGTAAATAGCTATTGTCTCAGACACCAATTCTCCATTGCCAAACGTATCATATATTAAACTACCAAGATATCATCCCTAAAAGATCATTATTAGGATATAATAAGACTGAATTCTATGAAGGATTTAGAATATTTAACATGTCTAAATCTAATGCTCAAGTTAAAACACTCGACAATAAATATTTTAAATTCAGGCAATCCTGCTCAATTGCTATCTTATATATATATGTATATATATATATATATATATATATATAT
>OY744535.1:83869640-84049640 GCA_963556195.1 Sepiola atlantica
ATATATATATATATGTATATATATATGTGTATATATAAAAATATAGAAACATATAACACTATATATTTATATGTATATACATATGTATATATACACATATACATATATGTACATGTTTATGTATATATATATATATATATATATATATATATATATATATATATTCTAGAGATGAAAAATGAGAATAAAAAATTGTAAAGATACACTATTTATTATAACATCGAAAGTTCAAAGCAAGCAGCTTCATACACTTAATCCATGCATTTTCAAACATACACTCTTTCTATCAGAGTATATATATATATATATATAGAGAGAGCTATATATATGTATATATATGTATGCATATATACATATATGTTCATATACATACATATATATATATATATATATATATATATATGCATATATATATGTATATATCTATATATACATATATATACGCATATATATATATATATATATATATATATATATATATATATATATATATATATATATATATATATATATATATACGGAAAATTAAAAAGGAAACACCAGCAGTTATTTTATATATTTATCAACGTTTCGTCTTAATTGTAAGACTTTCTCAGGATTATAATTTTTTTGAAAATTGTCATGGAAGTACATCGAAATATTGAAAGAATGTGTAGAACATTAATGGACACATTCTACACATCCTGTATTGTGTATTAATTTAAAATAGAAGTACATCGAAATATTGAAAGAATGTGTAGAACATTAATGGACACATTCTACACATCCTGTATTGTGTATTAATTTAAAATAGATGATATTAAATGAGTTTTACTTTCATACGCTAGCGTTTCGAAATGATAATCTCGGACGGGCACATGGTGCGAACCAAGCGCTGTGTCGATTAGGCCATGTGACATTATCACATTCAATATAAATTATTAATTTCGCTAACGTATTACACTAGACACTCCTACCATACATGCTTTCAACAAAATAAATGCTGTTAAAGCAAAGCCGCCTTCTAGGGATGCCAGTAACCACTGCAAACGGACTATAAAAAGCGCCAAAGTAATTAGGCCCAATCTATTACAACAAGAATGACCGAGCAGAAGTTTGTTTTCCACGAGTCCTGCCCGATTACAAAAGGGGTTCTGAACGAAAGCGTTTCCTCTATCTCAATCATCATCAATAGACCAGAGGTGGTGTTCTTAGCATCTGACAAAGCCACAATTTTTGCAAGGAAATTTGCATAAAATTACACTCATTGCAATCAAAGCCGCCTTCATTCTGAATCACCCGATGATTGTAAACACTCTGAGCAACACCAGCATATATGTCAGGGATGTTGCCAAACTTATCGAAAACCTTGATGCCAGTAAAGCAACTTTTCTTTCCAACACTCAAATCATCGTGACTAAAAAACTGTAACCTGTACTAGCTTTTATTCTTATAAAGCTGTTCAATCATTTCTTAAAATAGAAGGGCTTTCAGATACCTTGGAAAACCTCGTCAGACTCTCTGATATTAAAAAAAATACTAGTGGGCATTCCTCTGCACTACAGTATTACGAATTAATGTGTTGCCCGTCTTGTGTAAGTTACTTTAATCTGTGATAAACGAAGAAGCTGTTAATCAGCTTAGCGAAAACAGCTTACTCAGCGACAATCAATATGTATGTCGGGCTGCTAGATCAACAGCCGATGTACCTACTGTAATATTACACAGGATCAGGGAACCTATTGGCGGGTGTTCGTTTCTAGAGAAATCGATGTTCACATACCAAAGGCTATTAAGAGGGTTTGACATAAATGTTTACTTCACAAGCTATGGAATAGCTGGAAATGTGCTTTCAACTATCAAATCCTTTTTCTAATAGACTTATCAAAGTAGATGTTGATGAACAGAAGTTTGATGCTGACAGTATCAACGTCGGCGTGCCTCGGAGTTTGATTATAGACCCGACTCTCTTCATGATCTTCATAAATGATCTCAAAAGCAACATTCTAAAACTCATTCGTTGGCATTTATACTGGTGACGCAACCGTTTATGGAAACACCTCGAAAACATTAATTATCAGGTTCTTTCTGGGTCTCTATCTTCTGACCTGGAGCAAGTAGACCATTGGGGGAGTGACTGGTTACTTTTTATCTGTCAAAGAGCTGCTTATCAACCTCCACTACCTACGTTGTCCTAGTTGAAATAGACCTCGCTCCATTTGAGGCAAGCTACTCTTTTGATAAGCTACTGGGACTGACTATCTCTTTATACTTAAAATGGTATACTTACATGAAATATGTTGCAAACATCGCAGAAGAAAATATGTGGATCATTATACCGTTTCAGAAGGTATATCACGCCCGACGGCATCATCTACCTGTAGAAGAGCCACATATGTCCTTAAATAGAGTGCTGCCTCTACATCTGGGAAGGTGCCGCTAATACACAATGTTCTGCCTTGACAGCGTCAAAAACTGACCGCGAAATCTGGATGGTGATGTCATGTTCTTTTACCTACAGTCACTCTGTCACAGAAGTTACTAGTCTTTATGTGCTTTACCTTTATTTTCATGGAAGGTGTTTGAATAAGTTGGAATCTATTGCACATCCTTGTAAAACATTCACAACTAGTATCCGATTAGCTACTACAACAGTTAATGATTTACTATTCTCCCTTTGCGTGCCCAAGACGAAAAGAAAACTACCATGGGCAGAGTTTATTTCATAGAACTGCTCGTCTGTGAAACACAGTGCCGCAATACTACTTCCCAGCCGACTTCAATATGGTCGTATTCAAGTCCAATGTAAATAAGTTCGTGTTGAACCATCTCGTAAATAATACATTTCTGCCCTGCTACAAACATCATGCTGGTGATTTCGATGTAGTCCAACCGTCGATCAGTCACACATTTAAATCCTTATCATCGAGTGGCCTTTGGGCCTCGATAAGTGGTGATATAACTTATAACCCTAACCATACGTAATTTGGATCGATGTGTTCATCTTTCTTTATTATCATAAACAACGAATGTCTCATTAATTTGTTTCGTTTTGCAATAGCTTAATTTATATATTGAAGCGTTACGTATTAAAGCTACTTTTCTCTCGATAAAGATTAATAGTATTATCATAACATTTTAAGTTGTACTAATAAGATCGCTTCATAAGCATGAAGTGAAATATTATTGTTAAGTTCAAAATGGATTTCTGCTAAATATCTGAGCAGCTTAAATAGGTGCTTCCCCTCGTATTCATCTTTTAGAGTTTCATTTATTTTACTTTCGTGTTGTGTTTTCCCTTTTGATTTCTAGATTCGCTTTTAAAAATTGCATCGTCTTGTCGGTTATTATTTAGATCCGATTTATTTTTATTTGACCGAACGGCAGACAATTCATTATACAAAAGCAAGTGTCAATGTCTACCATATATCGCGCACATTGGAAGCGGTCACGAGCATGTTAATAGTTTGCATATCTGGTTTTGGCCTGTATTTTTAGGCTAGATATTCACCGAAACTGCTGCCTTTAGTTCATCACTTATAATATTGTACAAGTCTAAAACTGGTACTCTACACTATCAACACTTGCAATTACTTTGATGTTTTTTTTAGAAAAAAAGTGTTTGTTTCATGAAAAACGTCGTATAAAAGTCTGCTGAAACTTTTTTCAATTTCTAAAAAAAACTGATTCAAAAATATTTAAATTGAAAGATACTTAACCTTCTATTGAGAAAATAATTTCTTTTTGAAAATCCAAGTTTAAGGGACTGTTGACACGTAGCTGATTATGAATAGAAAATAAACAAATAAGTATATCCATGTTTGAATAATAGTTTTGTTTTTGTTCTTAGATATCCTCTATAATTATGTATTTATAATTAGCATCTACTATAGTATGATGAATCCATATGATATTTTTTGATATCGTCCTTCACGCTATCTCTGAAAATATAATTATATATATTTTATAATAATGTGTGTTTAGGTGCGTATGTGTGAAAAAAGATAGTAGTTGCTATCATTAAACTGTTATGATATTATTTTCATTTTCTAGCGATTTCTGGCGAAGAATTGAAGAAGCGTATTATTTAAGATATACAAGAATGAGATGATTACGATCGATTTACTATCGTTTAACAACCATAATTTCATCATGATTTTGACAGTATATTAATGTGAAAATCGCTGAGGAGCTCCTTCGGACTTGATCTTTATTTGCACACAAGTTCAATCAATATTTGTCACAATCCTCTTAGCAATCATTGACAATAATCACTATTCGAAAGCCAATTATATATATCGGTGTGTCTCTAATATTTTACTCTCAAGCAAATAAGTAAATTCGATGTTGGACTCTCTCATTCGACGACCATCCATAATGTGGGTCAAGTACGTCGTCGGATCAAACTAGTTAACCTGACTTTCTGCCGTATATTCTCCATAAATCTTTCGAAGCCGATGTAAGGGTATCTCATAGTTTATTCTCAATGTATGACAAAAATATAAGTGTTGTATCTGTAAATGTATTAAGTTGGCTTACCGATTGCCCCTCCATCTAACCGCTTACTCGCGAAGGAGTAAAAAAAGCGTTCATATTATACAACAAATAATCGAAAGTGGATACCTTACTATTTCAGTGTAATCTCTGGTTTCAGAATATCAATTTAAACAAAAAGGTGTGCAAGAAAGTTAAATAACATTAGAGTTATTTTCCTTGAAAAATTAACACAATGTATATACATGCATATATATATATATATATATAGTGAATGCTTTTATTCAAACATGTACAAGGTCTGCTACACTGGCATGTCGATGTTATGTTGAGCACTCTTTTATAAACCCGGTTTGATTCCCTTTGGATTTCTACCCTGTGGATTTTTACCCTACCTGGATTACTATATATATATATATATATATATATATATATATATATATATATATATATATATATATATATAAGCGCATATCTATGTGTATTATAAGATACTTACGATTATTTGCTATAGTGCAGATCGAGCATTATGAGAATAAATTTCAAGATAAAAATTGAGCTCACTATTCAAACATTCAAGTACTTATTAAAGCTAGAAACAAAGACTTGTAGAGAACAAAACTTATATAATACTGTGAGTTATATCAATTTCTGAGCATAAGTATCGCACACGCATTCTTTGGAAATTCATAGGGAATATTAAAACAAATGCAGAAAGCTACATGTAAATCCCGTCTACATAATATATGGCCAAATGAAAAACATACAATGTGAAGCAAAACATCAAGCAAGAAAACTTCTAAAAAGGATCAGAAAAGTTACAAGAACCGGAATAGGGAATAATGGTGATACAAACCGAAATTTACTCTCAATAAAATTCCAAAGTCGAATCCCCAGAAAGTAATCGAATGCACATTTTATTTTATATATGATTCCTATAACATTGCTTGGGTGTGTATTACTATTGGTTGCTTGTATCGTTTTAAGTATATGTCAAAGATAGTGTAACACAATCAAATTAAATGAATTAAAGGCGATTGAGATATCTAGTTTGAGGAAGCGCATGACGGACACAATTAAGAGAATAATTAGGTGGGATGAAAATATTAATAGATGTGAAGGAAACAGGAAGATAAAAGAGAAAGAGAGACGGGCAAAGAGGATTATAAATACAACGTGAATAGAGAGAAAATAATAGAAATATAAAGCATGGGACGATAACATGCACTGATTCAATTATTTACAGTTCATATTTTTGTTTGAGAGAATCTCAGGTACTCAACAACGAAAATATTTACGTGTAAGAGAGTAATAACAACTTATCTGATTGTTTACTTTGCTAGACAAAACACAAATGCATTATACAAAATCAATACTTCAGAAATTCGTGAAATTAGCCAGACGATTGTCTTCGGTGACGATACACACACATTTTTGTAACCGTATTTCGCAATTGTATATATATACTATTACTACTGAGCAATGTTTAAGTAAATACTTAAAATCTATAGAGACTATATTGTATCGCTTTATACATAAACATAGTATACATACATACATTTATCATATGTATATATGTATAGTATTTTTTTAAAACATGAGATTTTAAGTTCAATCTGAATAGATCACTTTGATATAATAAGTAATTATATCGTTATAAATAAATAAATATATATATATATATACATATATATATATATATATATATATATATATATTCGACTTCATATTTTCGAGTATGTGTATGTGTGTCTGTTGAATGTAATATATATGTCGACTTTATGAGAATATAGATATATTGCGAGCACGAAAGTCTGAAATTAATGAGAAAATTAATTATATATTCAAAAATGACTCTACATTGAATTGCGTCTCCCTTTGGGACAACTCATTGCATTAATCAATTCGTTTTGCTACAATGTCATCCCATAGGCAATTCACGTCTTCCGTTTCAGAAAAAGGAGCCAGGAAAAAAGTTAGTCCAATCCGAAGAGAGGAATCGCTAAATTGATGCTTTCCGAAAAGACGTCCACATTAATTAGCAAATGAATGATGAGCTAATTTTATTTGTTCCCTGGGAAATATAATTCAATCAAGAAAGATTCTTTAAAGTTATGACTAAACACCTTGGGATCCGTTTATATTGTATGAGCTGAACATACTTTTTAATGCTAATTCGTATTCAGCTGGTTCTATGAGATGCTATAACTACGCGTGAGCATCGACTGTATTATTTACCATGTTGACAAAAAGTTATATCACTGTGTTTAAACTAGTAAGTAAGCAACATTTTTTTAAACAGACATCTATTCAGTAAATACAGGTCACCATTGCCCACAACTGTATGCCAACAACCGTGCATGATAATTAACAAACGCATACTTGTATATTTTGTACAGCAGAAGATTCGAATTGAACGCACACACATGAAATATATACGTTTTCAACCAATGAGAAGATACCACTTCTATCAACAGAAGCATAAACATATTACGATATATATAGTCGACACCAAGTAGTTAGAAGCCTTCTGAAACGTGAATTAGAAAGATGCAATAAATTTCGTTTACTCCATTTTCGAAAGAATGTATTACACTTGTAAAACACACAACGACGTTTAACACATTTAACAACACACCCAACAGACCTGTCAGATAATCACTACTTACACACACTCGTGGGAGGAAATTATATAAATCATTATCTTTTTCATTGATTAAAAAACGTATATATTCCATGGAATATATACGTGTCCAACTAATGAGAAAAGATAACACTTCTGTCAACAGAAGCATAAACATATTACGATATATATTCGACCTCAAGTAGTTAGAAGCCTTCTGAAACGTGAATTAAAAAGATACAATTAATTTGGTTTACTCGAGTTTCGAAAGTATTCATTACACTTGTTAAACATACGACGACGTTTAACACATTTAACAACACACCCAACAGACCTATCAAATAATCACTACTTACACAAACTCGTGGAAGAAAATTATACAAATCATGTGCTACCGATTTCTCGAGAGATTTATCAATTATTCAAAGTACACCACACCAAGCTTTGAATCAAAATAATACGCTAATGCATTTTAAACTCGTACGCACGCTATCACTTTCAGACACATTTAATGTGATATTATAATCAGACAATATAATGTTCGATACTTAATCTGACAGTTTCAGGTAAAATCCGGCTTTACCTAATTTAAAATAAATTGTTTCAGAATCAATTTATTTCATTCAGTTGACTAAACCAGTACCATTTTAAATCAAATGATTGAAAAAATGGCATTTGTTTTATTTTTACAGTAAGTAGGCAGATAATATATAAAGCTTTAAAACGAATACCATGGAGGCAATCAACACAAGGCGTATTCTATGTGTTTATTTAAATAACATTTGGCAGACAATTTATTTTAACAGAAGTAGAAACACTTATTTTATTCTTCCTAGTATTAAGCTTGCCACTAATTAATTATCAGACAAGGAATATAATTATTTACAGTAAATTGTGCATATTGATGGAGAAAGCACCGTGATATTTCAACGGAATCGCTTTAGTGAAAACATAAATAAAGACAAAAAATAGATATATCTGCGCCTCTAATTATTTAGATAGATCTAGAGATAGCTAGCGAAGTAACGTAAACCATCTGGGTGAAACAGTTCTCTCTTTAAAAACGAGACACCAGTAATTAATTATATTTTTGTAAACCATTTACATATAAAACTCAGAGATTTTCTAGCCCGTCTTACTTTTTGACGCGGTACTGAATATTTATAGTATTCCCTAACTTTATAAGTTTGTAAATAATACAGAAAATACATTACAATAAATAAGCAGTTGATAATATAGAACTTAGTATATCCATGTAAACAGAAAATACCACAGTCTAACATAATTACTTTACATTCTCAGGTGTTTATGTTCTATCTATCTATCTATCTATCTATCTATCTATCTATCTATCTATCTATCTGGAACATTACATGCGAAAGTTGGTCCCATTTCCCGCACGAGCGGTGAAGTAAAATTCCGTATTGCAAGTAAATTACAATTATTGGATTTACCTCCCCAGTCGGTTAGACACAAGCTCATGTGTTCACTTGAAAAGCCAGCACATAAGTATTAGCACACTCTGGCTTACTAAATGCCTGAGCAGCCCCGCTGGAATTACCTTGTAGGGGCGCCCGTGTGGCTAAGCGACACATGAATGTATTCTCGTAGAGAATGTGCAGCCTGGGAGGGTGGACCTACTGAGACTGAACCTCATCATACTTCAGGACGTCAGCAACAATGTCGCTATCGGACATATTGTCGATGATGAATCCCCGACCGGTACGAAGAGAAATAATTATGTCCGACTTATTGAAGAGCTAGTACACTAGGATTATCACACCATGCCCCTAAGAAATGCATGAGCATCAACAAAGTCACTATCGGACACAGTTTCGAGGAGGAATCGCCGACTGGTACAACTAGATATAAGTTGCTTCCACTTATTTAACAGCCACACTATCTTTTTTTTTGTATATTGTTTATGTAAATGCAATATCAGAGTCGAAAGGTTAACTAATGTGCATGTTTGTATTGGAAACGTTCGTTTGTCAATTAAATATTATTTGTTATCGTGTTTATAGTTTCGTATTATATGAAAACTATTTCTGTTCCGCAATGTTTTATTTTCTGTGTTCAAATGTTCCTTTCGTAAGTCATACCGACTTGATTATTTTAAGTAAAAAGGCAACTTCATTGCGTTTTTCCATTCTTTTTTATTAGGTAACCTTAAAATATACATAACTCTGTTTCCAAATTAGCAAACATTTAATGTTTTGAATTTACAACAAACTATGAATAAAACGTTGATTTTTTAAAAAGAACTTGGTGTGTTTCAAGCTTTTTTCCAGGAAATAGTAATTACTTTTTTTATTATTGACACTTGATTTGCTACTGTTCCATACGCTAGCTAAATCTTATTGAAAAAAAAACGGAGCAACTAATTTACGAAAAACTTACAAAAAAAAAAACACACAAAAAAACGAATATAGGGTAAAATCTGATTTAGGAAAGAAATAAACGAGATAAGTTTTACTGTAAAAAAATTTAAAAAACCTCCTCTTTCTCTCACTGTCTTACTCGTAGACTGTCTTTATATCTCTCTTCTTTTACCACTCTCGTTAACGACGCTATGCTATATTTCTGATTGTTTCCAAATTCAATGATTGATTTAGAGAGACATTCTCCTCAAAATAAATGACTAAATCACATTCTGAATGCAGATACATCACTTTGATCGTAGCCAAACATCCAAGAAACTATACAAAAATACAGTTTTCATGAGCCATTTTAAAATGAATGAAACAACCTTATCTCATCTATTATTTTATTTTAATTTAATCTAGATTTGTAATGTAGTATAGAGAATTTACCTCTACCTTACGAAGGATGGTGTCATTTTTCAAAATATTACTCCTGTGAAGATATTCTGTCATTATCAGACAATCTTCGCAAAAACTACATTTTCCGGTTTTGGGGGTAAAGGGGCTAGTATAGTATATTTCCTGTTGCAATAATGCCATAATTTCAGGTATTAATTTTTCTTTTTATGGCAATATCCTCTCAGGTATTAACTTTTTTCAGAGATGGTATATGTTCTGTTGTTCTACTACCAGGCATAACATTTCCCTTGAGAGGTAATGTAATATATATTTGTCATATTGGTTGGCAGTATGTGTATGCATTTCGTTAATACTAATGCCCTCCCAGCCTAGCAACGATATGCGTCTGAGCTATCATATATTTTCTAGTATATATATGTATATATATATATATATATATATATATATATATATATATATATATATATATATATATATATATATATATATATATTCTCCTGATCAATAAACATTAAATTAAACGTTAATCTCACAAACAACAGAAATATGAACACCGAAGAAAACCCACTGGAACTCTACTAACATAAAATTAATGAGATATAACAGTCACACAACGGCAAGGTGAACATCACGAGCAAAACAAAAATAACTGGACTTGACAACAATATGAAACCCAAACGAAAAAATGTATATTCCACAAAAATAATAACAATTCAGTACGGGTATGTGAGGCAAACAAAGTAGTTGGGCACGATCTAAAACAATGCACATAGAAATGGATGTGTAACGCATATATATATATATATATATATATATATATATATATATATATATATATATATATATATAAATAGATAGAGAGAGAGAGAGAGAGAGGGAGAGAGAGAGAGAGAGAGAGAGAGAGATGGAGGTGTATTCGAAGTGAGTTGTTTTCTAACAGACTTTTGTTTTGTCTCGTCACAATGTATGTTCTGTCTCATTGAGAACTTTTTGTCTTACTGATAGGTTCAGAGTAAACAAATTCGCTATTGACATGAATGTGAGTTTGTCGTTTGGTGAACGAATCGGAACCGTAAACTACGTAATTTTGAAAATGTTGTTTATTGCGTTTTCAATTCGGACTCTACAGATGTATATTTTTAGGAAATAATCTACTACTACCCATACCTAATTAATGTTCTTTTATATATTAACTGGGTGCAGCATCTTCAATAGTTTACGTATATACTTCCGAGCCTATATAAACATTTTTCACAACATCTCGTTACAATATTTCGACACTCCTACATTGAATTTTAGTTAGGAAGATTTCAGCACACACCTTTGAATGAATAAAATATGAAAATTGTTCTCTAATATAAGTTTGCAAAGCCGTAAGGCTTGTCTAGTGTATACAAAGATTGAGACTCGAATTTCAATGAACAGTTCACCAAAATATGATTATTTAATATAATTCTGTCGCATTTATGGAAATATCGTGACATAAACACTTGACTCCTTCATTTCTAAAGTAAAAATAAATAATATAATTCGTGTATTTTGAATAGTTGGATTCATCCATTTCTTCTGAACGATATAGCAGTGTTGTCGAATTCAACTAATTCTCGAATTTATTTGATATCATTAGATTGTTATAATGTATGTATCATAATTACTAAAATAATCTAAATAAATAAAATATAATATAAAGCTTTCTCAAATAGAATTTGCAAGCCATATACGCAAAATGTATGAATGCGTGGCTACACGGGGAATAGTGTTGATTACATTTCAGTTCGAAGTGATATTTTTTTTGATAGCAGAGAATAAATCTAGAAGGTAATTAGTAAAAAGATCGTAAACATAAATTACTACTTCTTGACTAACAAAAAGCAAGCAATCGACTCTCATCGATTCCGTTGAGGGTTTAGTCCCAAATTTGGTATAGATTTGCGATCCGACATTTAGTTTGAACTGATGAATTTTAAAACATGTCGTAGCTTACTGTGGTTGCTGATGAGAGTAATCAGGACACAAATAAATAAAACAATTGATCTCTACTGATCAACAATTAAAACAATAATAGAAGTGTATCCTGATAGTGATGAACACCTTAGAACAATTTGGAAAGGATTCCTAAAGGCAATGCGAGAACGTACACAGCAATATACTTGAGAACTAAATCAATGTAGAATAGAAGTGTTCCTGTCCCATGGCCAGTTCGATCGATGTAGATATGGAGTGTATAGAGTAAATATATCAGCCTTCAATTCATACATACTTGCCGATGATGTGCGGTGAATAGACATTAGAGATAGTAAGATATATATATATATATATATATATATATATATATATATATATATATATATATATATATATATATATATGTATATATATATGCACATGTATATATATATATATGTATATATATATATATATATATGTACATATCTCTGATTTTTCGTCACCTCAAATTTGTTTTGCAAACATTTAGCCGGTACTTCTAATGTTATCATTGTCAGCTTCTTCACACTGATGTGCTTCATCGCGTTACGTGCCGTCTTTAGTAAGTGTCCCTTGTTCGTATAACTTCTTTGAATTATAGTAAGAGGAATTAAAAAGAGACATAGTTTTAACATGGAAGTTTATTCGGTGAAAAATATTAAGTTATCACATATACATGTTACACTTTATTGTGTAGTAGAGAGTCATAATTATTAAACTAAGTAACTATATATATATATATATATATATATATATATATATATATATATAGATATACAGAAAGAGAGGCAGACAGGCATATATATCAGCTCTCAACGCCGATTCACATTCTCGAAAGTTTAGTCGTTGTTAAGATATTTTGTTAGCGACCGTCCGAGTCAACTCTTACCGTTTGTACTTGCGTTCTTCCAACATGACGTCACATCCGTCACCTATCTCCACATATCGTTGTGATCCATGCCCGTTTCCCATACACATACAGTTCATTCTGGTGTCAGATGATTCTAGAATACACTCTGATACATTTATTGTTTGGCGCTCGGATAGGGTTACATGTGATAAATCTATACTAGGAAATCTAAACACACATTATAAAACAAATCTTCAATTTACTTTTTTTCTATACCTGAATTATATAGTTATATGATATCTATATATATTGATTAGCATTTTAATTGTAATGCGTAATAACAATACCACATCATGTATAACGATTAGAATTGTGTGTGTAAAAATTATGTAAAATACGAGCATTTCTAGATAAAGTTTGATTAAGCATGAAGGTAAAAACTTCCATTTGAAGTTATGAGAGTAGAATAAAGACTACGTCTCATGATATGATCGCAGGTAGAGAAACTTCAAAGTAACCGGTAGTGAGTTTAAATATAGTATGTAGTTACATGGGAATTATTGGAGAAATAACACGTATTTAATAAATACATACACCGGGGCGAGCCAAATAGATCTTCTATATTTTCTAGTTTTTCTTTTAACCCAAGCAAGTTATAAAGGAAGAAAGGTGTATCCTGTTAGACGACACCATCGAACTCACTGCTATCTTAGAACTGAGCATAAGTAGTTCTTACGCCCTATTGGCGACACCCCGCTTCGACCTTAACCTAGCCAAAGGCAAGGTAGACAATACATCCGCTCGACTGTTGTCATTTAAAACATTTACAAACGTCTCGACCTCACATAAAACAGCAAATTATCGTCGCTTTTGAACTATTATTTCCGGTTAGCGACGCACTCTTGTTTAGTCAAACGTAGCTAATACATCTCCTGCCATCTCTTAACGCTCACGAATACCGTGACCCCAAATCAGTGCAAAGTACCGTCACCTGGAAACTCAAAGAAAACTTCACACACCCAGCTTTTCTTAGACGCATACCGGTAGAGTAGATATAAATGGCGAGTTGCGTAATCGACCAGTCAGTTACAATCAGTCAAGGAGTAAGCTGTCGCCTGTCGAAGAAACATGTTACCTCCAACGTATGCGCTGTGGGCTATGATAGAGTAGATGTAGAAGAAGAAAAATAAGAATCATAGGATGAAGAAGAAGACGACGACAAAGGATAGTAACAGAACGAAGCATCTGACTCCAAAACCTGGCAGACTGCCCCAGGAGTTTCTTCTATGTTTAAAGCCAATTGGCCGAAAAGACGAATACATATCCCATACACAGATTTCATAGCACCTATGTGAGATTCAATGATTACACCCGCATATATATGATTACTGTACACTTACATATGTATATATGCTGATGACTTTTCCGTCCAAAGATCAGGACTTTTAAACTCATGCGAGGAGTCTTTTAGCCACTTATACAGTCTGTGAGTAGGTAGCTCTTTTTCTACCGTTATTTGTTTGGGGCCCTTTTTTCATAAGAATGTTTGCCTCCTTAGTACACGTTACGCATTATCCCTGTTTCCCTAAAATAGTACTTTGTTTGGATTGGTGTTTGCTTTATATATATTTATTTCTTCTCTTATTCTGCAATAAATAACTATTGTTTGAATCTTAATTTAGTGTTTAGTTCTTCTTTTATTTGCTCGCTATTCTTCCTTGTTTGCTATGTAGTTAGTGTATTCTGTTGATACTATTGGGGCCTAGGCACGTAATAGCGTATTCGGGACACTTATTTTTTTCTTTCTAATCATCATTGTCAAGCGCTCACCGCCGTGGTCCTTTCGAAGGATATGTGTGACACAATGAATAGCGAAAAGTCTGCGTCTTATTGCATGTGAGCAGATTGTATTCACTTTGTCCTCGCAAGCACTTCCTATGCAGAACAGCGGCAACGCGAAATCTTACGTGATGTTTAAGGTTACAATTATGTGCAAGAATAACACATGCAAATTAAAACAAAAATTAGAAACGATTAAGCAAGTGTGGTGTAGCCATTTTGTTTATTTGTTATCTGGTTTGAGACGCAAATAAAGTTGAAGACAAATCAACTTCTGCTGCTATCTATTACCATCGACCATGATGACGGCCTTAAACAAACAAATGAAGAGACACCCCACACACAATTTAGTAAGCTAACTACTAACACCGTGCCAGCGTTTTTCTGTAAATTAGAAAATGATTACGACCAACCGGTGTCTGAGGCGAACTTATTCTCTATGAAAATATACACAATGCTGTGTTATATCTAATGACATTGCACGTTGCCGACAAAATACTATGTATAACAGTTCGATTGGAATAATATATATATATATATATATATATATATATATATATATATATATATTAATCCTAGTACCCTAACTTAGTTTGTTTCAGAATATAATAAGTGATGAGGTATATCTAAAACAAGAGTTTTAAAAACTGCAAATATTCATACATATAAATACATGCATCATAATAAAGTGAAGCAACATCATCTGACACATTTGTAATGTTTACTAACGTCGAATTAGAATGAATAATACAAAAACAGTATTTTTATTTATCAACTATACATGTGAGGCCATTTTGTTTCACTTAATTTAGGTGATATATCAATTGAACATACCAGCATCGAACTTTCATTATGCCATAATATATACATTTAGACATTACTTTAAGTGTCATTCAAACGACACAAAGCACAATAGGAGTATATGTGTATTTAGACAATACTGTTTCTATTATGTATTCTTAATTGCTTATATATACGCTTACAAATGTGTAAGATTCGTTTGCGCCACTGTATATTTTTGATGCCATTAATTGCTAATTATACTCATAGTACTTTTCTATGAGACACATACACAACCTCTTATTGCACTTTTTAAAGCATATTTTACAGCATAAGAAGTAAGCTTTCACAAAATTATCAAAATGAGTTAAACCCATCATTAGTTTACAACTGAATAATACTTTATAATGACGAATATTATATGTATTATTAAATTATTTTTACATGCAATCTCACATTACTAACGATTTTGTTTGCAATAATGCAATTTGTTCCTAAATTCAAAAATAAGAAATACACCACAGTGTATGTATTTTCAAATGCAATGACAGTATAATAAATAGTGGTATTGTTTCTCTACCTAACCGGTCACACATACGTAGTGTCCTCTCATAATTATCTTTTTTCTTCGTTGATGAGTCCCCGTGTCAACGTGTCACGCTAGTCAATCAGAATTTGTACAGCTAAAAATTATGAATCTATTTACTTGCATACAAGTAAGTTTTCGGACGAGTGTGTGTACAGCCTAAGACTCACATCGATTGATAAATTGTCAACAAACTTAGTCATAGTGTCACTAATGGTCCAACTTTGAACTGAATTGATTACGGGAATCTAGGTCAATGGCCATAGAAAATACGAACGTTTTCACTTCTTTTCTGTTTCATATAGATGTGTCTTACTTGTGTCCATAATGAAGCCAATGATCTCTAAAAATGGATGTAAACTCGTTCTTCGACTTAAAAAGCTCGCTGAAGCTAAGATTCCGTCAGAATTGTATCTTACGATGTTTCCAAAATTCATATAAGGATATGATTTTCAATGTAAACTGTAGTGGTTGTAGTGGTGCACTTTTTGTTGTAATTGTAAGTGTTATCGTTATTGATATTCATATTGTTATTAATATTTCTATTGTTATAATTATTTTGATTGTTATTGTTCTTGTTATTTTTATTGTTAGTATTATTGTTGTTGTTATTGTTATTGGTATATTGTGAAGTGACTTCTAATGTTTACGTTTAATTTACATATACTGTTGTGTATTGCACTTACGTACTTATGAAATTAGATAGTGAGGCTAAAGAGTCAGTTACATTTCTCGTGTTTCTCACAATGAACCCCAGAGATATTAGTGGGTTGTTTGATATACAATGTTAGAGGAGGTAAATGAAGACACACACATTAAATGAAGATATCGGTAATGGCTAATAAGAACACTTAATCAAATTTGTTTTCAAATATAACTCAATTTAATAGATAAGTGTACTTTTAAGAAGTTGTTGCTATTATAAACGTTGAAAGAAAATATCCTTAGGGCAGAACACTTTTATAAACTCATACTTATTGATTATAGATGTGTGAAATATGTCTATCTTAAACCGAAACTATGTTTGTTCTTTTATGAGGATTGCCATATCTTAAAATGGGCACCTTAGACGAGAAATAAACTATCACATATGTTGTTATAACCAATATTAACAGGTATTATGTATTCCTTATATATTCCAGTGTTGTATCTTTGAATTATTTAAGATACTATCATACGAATAATGCTCCTTCTTTTTGTGTGGGTTAACAGTGCTATATTTGTAAATGAGACAATTGTCACAAGAGATGCAACTTTTTTTGGGCTAGATGTCGATTAGTATGGCCATCCTTCTATACATTAACTCTTTATTTGTGGAATAGTGTACCAATTTTCGTTCGTCATGATACAAGCTTCTCAACTGGTGATCCCTCCTTGTTTAGGGGCAGTTTAGTCTGTAATCGAACGTAATAATTTTAAAATGATTTTTGTAGAGATTTTTATTTACATTTTTTATTTCGGAGTTGATTTTTTTTTTAAATTACAATATGAGCTTTTATATTTAATTTATTGAGGGACTGAAAAAATAAAACCATGTTACTTGAAAGCCGATATTTTGCAATTTGCAGTTTAGAATTATTTATTTAGAATTTGATCATTTTTCAATTTTTTAATTAAGTCATGTAAATCTAAAACCGACGTTTTTTTAATCAGTAATTGATATATTTTAATAATTTCGAATTTGAGCATTTTTCAATTTTAAATTTGCGCCATGTCAATTAATAGCAAACATTTATAAATTGGAGAATGAGTTTCTTTGATTTAAAGTTAAATTATTTCTATTACAATTTAGAGCAATGTTGATCTGTAATTGAAGCGTTTTATTTGCAGGTCAAATTAGTAATTCGAGAGTAAAAAGGTGTGAATTTTCTTATTTAGTCTCTAAAATAAATAACTATCAATAAAAGACAGTTTTAAACTTTCCCAAGTCGGATTAAATTCACTGTGGTTTCAAGGAAAAGTAATAAAATAAAATAAAACATATCTTCCGTTACATCATGGAAACGCCACCAGCTGAATCTAATAGCACTTGAGTATCATGTGAATGATCGTAGCTGAAATGATCTTAGCGGGGGAAATCAAAACGAATAAAATACCCAACAAAACTATAAAAACTGGCAATTGCGTTAGAAATATCAGCAGACATTTACACCAATCCAATATCAACAAAGTAGCTGGCGGCGTTATTGAAAACTTTGCAAAGCACAGAGGAAGATTTTTGGGGTAGTGGCTAATCTAATAAGCTTGCTGTTATGGGATATTTAGTCTGCACTGCCGATCAAAACTAGACGACAATAACTGTATGAAAGGAACCGTTAAACACATTTTAATATTCCTTATGTACTTGAAAACGGCGTTTTATTAATATAAACGGTCGCTCATGAACAGTTCAGATATCATAGTACTACTTCTAAATTACTGTGTATTGCTTTAACTTACTATATATAATTCATAAGCCATTTTTAAGTCTGTCATAAACACCTATCTCTGTCTATCTCTCTATTGCTATTGATTCGAGTAAAGAAATAATGTACTAAAAAGAGTTGAGATCTCTTATGCTACCAATAACGTATACAATAAGCGGTAATGCATCAAGCGTTATCAATTATTCTACTCTTATCGGCCTTTTATTGGCACAGAGGTAAGCTTTCAGACTGTGATTACGAAAGTTTATGTTTCAGAATTTTCTCATAAAAACAACCATCGTCGTGTCAAGCACCACTGATGGATTGTGAACGACTATACATACACACAGACATATATATATATATATATATATATATATATATATATATACACACACACACGCATATATATATATATATATATATATATATATATATATTCAAGTGTTGAATTAAATCACGATAATTGAAGTATCGTGTAATAATAATAATCTATCGTGATAGTGTAAAGCTCAATGTATGTACTCCAGTGTATAATAGTTGTTTGCTTTATCTTGCTCTGAACTTTTGATGTTATAATAAATATAGTATCTTTACAATTCTTTATTCTAATCTTTCACCTCTAATATTATATATATATATATATATATATATATATATATATATATATATATATATATATATATATATATATATATAAGTATAATTTTTTATTTATACAAACATTATTGGTTACATATGTGTATACATGTTTCGGTTGCACTTTTCCCAGAAAGTCAACCTCATCAGACCAAGAATCTTCGAGAAATATATATATATATATATATATATATATATATATATATATATATATATATATATATATATATATATATATATCAACGAAACGATAAATAAACCTTCTTTCACGAAAAGGATCCGTTAAAAAATCACATTTCACTAACAACAGGCTCGGTGTTCTTCAAACAGAGCTCATTAAGATACCCCTATATTGATAATTTGTATGTATATATATATATATATATATATATATATATATATATATATATGCTTACTATTTTTGTTGTTTTTTGTTACATGTTTGTCTATTTATTTAAACCGAAATATTCGTATGGTTTTAGAAATACACCTTGATAATATTAATAAGTATATTCTTCAAATAAATTACCCGAAGTGCTTGTATATGTGTTATGCAGTTCAATTTAAAGTGGTAACTTATTGGTGGTTGGTCTTCGTTCGCATTTGACGCCCATGAAAAATAAATTGCGATGTTTTATTTTGTTATCCGATTAATAAAGTGAAAGTTCTGGAAATAAAAATAGAATGTAAATGTCAATAAAAGGTTTAGTGTTTATAGTGCAAGTGCGCAGCGGTTATTACGTCTTTCCTGAAAACGCCGAGCGCTGCAATGGGGTCAACATATACAGCATTGCCGAAGTTTATTTTAATAATTGTTAAATTACGTACACCGCTTCTCGCCTGATCAATGATAATTTCCATCTAAAAATGTAATTTTAATAAATCATCTATAAAAAGAAGAAACATGTAATATTTTTGTAATGGAACATACGCATTAAGATATGGGGATCACATTCATTTATATTTCTAGGCTTTTAGAGTTAGACCCATGTAGGATTTTACATTCCAAAAATAATACATCGGTGACTTAGTTTAGAATATTTCTATTTCATGCAATATAGAACAACATTAGAAGAAATAACTATTAATAATGACACCAATAGTTGTAACAGGATTACATATATTACCTCACTGATTCCAAGTAAATAGCAGCAGTATACAAGGCCACCGAGAGTTAACAAGGCCAAGCAACTAACTTTTTCCCCCCTCTGACGTCATTGTAATTGGTTAACTTAATTTCGCGACTTTTTAAATTTCATTTCATCATTCGCAAAGTTAAAATGGCTACTGCATGTCTTGTGATTTCCAAAAGAGAAAGAATTACGGCAAATATGGATACACGCAAATAAGTTTGAATTTTTTTTTAATTATATAAAAAATCAAAAGTCTAAATTAATTATTCATTATTTGATTAAAAAAAGTAGTGCATAGCCAATATTTATTGTTTCCATTTTTTTAATTACTTTTTTCGATGTCTTATTAAGTGTAGTATATTTTATCTTTTCTCTGTACTTTTGTAGATTAAATAACTTAAACAATAACAGCATATTTAATCAATACTTTCACACACATTAATTTTTCTTTGAGTTATAATGATGTTATTAACAATGTGTAGGGGCATTTTTCGTAATATATACGAACTAGTTAAAAAATATAATAGTTTAAACATATACAGATCTTTATTTTCATTAGAAAAATCATAAAATATACCTTTAGTAATGGTGTAGTTTGTTTACAAAAAATAATACATTTTCACTAAGATTTTTAAAAAAAGTTTAATTTACGGCATTTCGAACAATTCGGAACAATGTTATTTAAATAAATAATAAATAACATGAAATATATGATGAAATTATATTTTTTGGGGAAAATATTGATTAAACATTGCTTTATTCAATGGTAATATTCGTTAATTAACAAAATTAATTTTTCTTCGAAGTATAATGATTTTATTAACAGCGTTATGGGGCATTTTTCGTGATATATACAAAATAATTAATATTTTTTAATTTTAAACATATACATATCTTTATTTTCATTAAAAAATGCTGACGTTCTTTTTCAATGATTATATGGAGTCTTCTAATTCTATACTGAACAATTTTTGTGATATGAAAAATGATCACATCAATAAGAAAAAGCTAAACGGAAAAAGCAAATTAGAAACATTCTACTAAATATTTTCTATACATTCATATTGAATACAGATCAGCTTCAGGATAACTCGAATCGTGTGTGTTCCTTTTATTTTTTACATGCAATTTTTTAAAGTTTTCTAATGCTTTGTTTTAAATATTTACAATATCGTATAGTAAACATGTTTTGATATTTTGGATAACTTTAGTACAGGTGTGTTTTGTTTACAGGAAATACCACATTTGCCCCCAGCTTTCTAATAAAGTAATGGGGTTATTATATTCCGTGATCATTAATTAATAAATACTGAAAGTTTCATTAAAATTGGTTGATTTCCTGAATTTTGATTGATTATTTAGTGAATGGAGAAGGCGAAATGTTTTGATATTTTGGATTACTGTTTTTTGTTTACAGGAAATAATACATTTACACCAGGCTTTCTAATAAAGTAATGAATTTATTATATTCCGTGATCATTAATTAATAAATACTGAAAGTTTCATTAAAATTGGTTGATTTCCTGAATTTTGATTGATTATTTAGTGAATGGAGAAGGCGAAATGTTTTGATATTTTGGATTACTGTTTTTTGTTTACAGGAAATAATACATTTACACCAGGCTTTCTAATAAAGTAATGCATTTATTATATTCCGTGATCATTAATAAATAAATACTGAAAAATTTCATTCAAATTGGTTGATTTCCCCAATTTTGATTGATTATTTAGTGAATGGAGAAGGCGAAAGGTTTTGATATTTTGGATAACTGTTTTTTTTGTTTACAGGAAATAATACATTTGCACTTAGCTTTCTAATAAAGTAATGGATGTATTATATTCCGTGATCATTAATTAATAAATACTGAAAACTTCATTAAAATTGGTAAATTTCCTGAATTTTTATGGATTCTTTAGTTAATGCAGAAGTCGAAATGCCTTATTATTATTACGGTGGCCATTGTTTGACACGCAATGCAGTGACGTCATTTTCTAGCTAACATGGCTGTAGTAACGGTCGGTGGTCATGGTGTATATCTAGGAGGCGTTATTACCCTCTTTTTGTTTAATATTGGACGGGTACATTAACCAGTGTATATTCAGTTGAGTTCAAGAGTGCTTCGGGAATAAAAGGAAGCGGAACGGGCGAGGAGTCAGTCGAGCTAATCTTTGTTGTGTCATTGTGAAAGATTCTTTGGCGTTGGGAATGTACTCAAACGCATATGACATAACATGTATTAAAATGAGCGGGTATTGAAGAAAGCAGCCTGAAAATGAACGAGTTTCGTTTGAACGGGTAAATGGTATGGACTGAGAACATATCAGTAAACAGTGATTATCGATATTCCTGTCCCCCCACGGATCAGTAATTAGAAAATTAAGGTGAAATTAAATGAATCCTTTCTCCTTTCTATTTGTGTTATCCCGAGTTAATGTTTCAAAAAGCATAAACGGTGGGAGGGGTTCATTTCCAGACAGCAAGTTCTCTGTCTGAAAGGATCATAGATTAACGTACAAAGGGAGAACAGCATAATACAAGGCTGAGCACACAACACATAGTAATTGATTTAAATTCTTATTATTCATAATTAATATTTATTATTAACGACATCAAACAATATAAATATATGTGCTCAATAATATATTATAAAAATGTTTACAAATCTATTACTAATGAAAATGTCGTATATGTATGTCTAAAACCGAATCTTCATAATTACTTTTATTTCTGAAGCATACTTTTCAATGGATTAGAGTACTCTATTCAAAGAAATAGTACATTATCTGTACTATTGCCATAGAACAATTCTCCAATATATGCCCTCATCTTTTTTCAAGTAATGTAACCTCTTTCTGTTGTTATGAGGCAATTGCCCGATGAATTGCCCCTGTTTTGTGGGGGATGTCAAATAAGCAATGTATTCTAACAATCGACTCTATATTAGCAAAATCGACACTAACCTCATATATACTAGGAGAAATATATGTTGCTTGTGATAATAGTAATGAAATATTGTAGTGTGTTAACATAATGGTAATTTTAAGACTTTTTTACTTTGTAATGTCATGCTTGTTTTTAGATATAGTGGCTAGGACAAAGTCGGTGCTTGTTTGGTGCCAATAACCTAACACACCCAGTCAATTAGGCATGACCTGTACACGAAGTTTGTGGCCTCGCGAAACCCTACGAGCACTTTCCATGCGCGACATGGTACGATATTATGCAATTGTTGATAGAGCAGCCGTGTTAAGCGCTACTAAAGAGTTAGGGATCATGCACTAACAGTCGAGATCAACATCCAGCCAATATGTCCAACCAGTATACTCAAGTAGTCGAAACAAGACTTGTCAATTAAGACTTAGTGACGAAAATATTTTTTCCGAAGTGGTCTCCATTCAGAGAAAGCGAGATAGCGTTTATTTTCGTAGTAATGAAATTAAGCCAGTTACTGGGTTTCTTTGACGGGACACCAGCGCTATTATCTCTGCTCTTGTCCAATAGATAGAGAAAGAGTGCGAACACAGTGCGATAGACAGAGACCACCTACTCCTTAAGCAATTTTAGGTGTGTGAATCAGATATTTTCTTCGGGACTCTAGGAAGATTGCCAATCAAGACTAAGGATACTTCCCTCCCCAACGGTTGTCTGTCAAAACGTAAGTGGTTAGTAGCACGGTTCTAATAATCAGAGTGTTCTTTCTCCTTGATGGTTGACCTGAAAAGGTCTACGGGTCCATCACACCAAGATGAAATAGCCTGCGCTCGTGTACTAGTCGGGTATTTCTGAGCCCTTGCATGTAAAACACACTTCCATATATATATATATATATATATATATATATATATATATATATATATATATATATATATATATATATGATTGTTATTCCACTATGTTCCTAGAGAAGTATTTTATAGATGATTGTTGCTGTATGAAGCATTACAAACGATCGTGTTGTTTCTTAAATGTGTTTATTTTGATATTTCGACCAGTCCTCTGGTCTTTGTCAAAAAAATGATCTGAAATGAAGAACACTGGGGGTCGTTCAGCAAACTGTAATTTTGAACTGTGCGGCGTTCGTTTTTTCCTATGACGCGTGAGATGGTCCACGCATAACGTTTCTTCGGGTTAGCAAAGAGAACCGTTGTTTTTTTGAGAAAAAAAAATATATTACGCGTCTGTTGTCATTTTGAAAAAAACGTACTCATGCGCGTTCGTGATTTGATCAATGGAATACATGGAATTTGAATCTCACTAAATTTGTGGAGGGGGTGATTGGAAACGAAATAATTGAATTAAACGTGAGTTAATATATAGTATAGTAAGTAAGGTAAGGCTAATGAATAAACAAATACTAATGAGACATAAATAATGAAATTGATAAGAATAAAATAAATAAATAAAATATTTCCGAAAAAAATGAATAAATAAATAAATAAATAGAAAGAAATAGGGAACTAACAATAATGCGGTAAAGAGTAAGGATAAAAAGTTATATAAGATGGGTTTATATTTATATATGAACCCATATAAATACTTTTACGTACACCAATAATTTATAATAAATAAGATTACATTATCCCCCCAAAATTTACCTACATCTATACAGACCTACAATTATTTAATATAATATCACACTCACCTATAACATTGCTATATATTTTACTTACATCGTATATTCATTTCGTAGTACCTCCGGTGTTTTTCTATTTATTTATTTATGTATTCACACATTTACCTATCTATCATTATTATTCTTATTATATGATGTCATCTTATATAACTTTTTAGTGTTATCAGTATTATTATTCTTATCCCTCATATGTATCACATATTTTTACTATGTGTTATTCATATTACATTTGTATAATATGCGTTATTCATTCACACTCACTGCCTATTTTCCCCATATATAAAGTGGGCTCGTGTCTGCCCTTCCGGAGGGCATACTACCCACCTTGTACGTTCTATCTATTTAGGTTTTAATACATTATTTTTGCTTTTAATATATTTTAGCCTTACCTTTCACCGCATTATAGTTAGTTCCCTATTTCTTTCTATTTATTTATTTATTCATTTTTCCGGCAATATTGTATTTATTTATTTTATTCTCATCAATCTCATTATGTATGTCTTACTAGTAGTTGTTTATTCATTAGCATAACCTTACTTTCTATACTATATATTAACTTACGTTTAATTCAATTAGTTCGTTTCCTATCACCCCCTCCACACATTTAGTGCCATCTAAATTTCAGTTATTGCATTGATCAAAACACGAACGCGTATAAGTTGGTTTTTTTAAAAAAAGACAAGTATAAAAACAAGATTATATACAACGAATAGTTAGCTGATAATAATTGTTGTCTGTTTTGTAAATGTTTAGAAAAATAGACGAATAGCGCGTCTTTTAAGTTTCTGAGAGGTTAACAGATCATACATTTTTTGTAAAACTGGGTGAGGGTTACATGTATTCATTGCTTGATTAGGGAAATTAGTTTTAATCATCAGGCAGGACGCTGAACAACGTTGGACCTTTTAGCCATGATATATCGCAGACCAACTTAAACAATACATTTCAAATACGTAAAGAAATAAACAGCTGAATGACAACATAATTTAAATAAAAGTTAAAAATCTAATGTTTAAATTAGAGACACCTACATGTAGTAAAACAAGATAAAAGTCAAGCGAAAAACTTAGCTCATAATAATCTTGGTTTGTTCTGTTTATGTTTAGACTTATTTCTGATAAGTGAAAAAATAAAAAAAATGCACGCGACTCATTCAATGGCGCTTCAATCAAGGTTCTGAGTACTTAACAGATCATACTTTTTTGCGGAGGGTACTTTTTGGATTGCTAAAGATAAGGAAATGTGTTTTAAACTTCGGGCATGACGGTGAACAATGTAGGGCGCTTTAGCCAAAAGCATGAATGTAAAATACGTAATAAAAGCAATGTATGAATGGCAACATAATTTAGTATGCGTCTTTATTCAGAATGATTGTTTATTTTTTGAATTTGACATCATCGTGATCATTTTATGAGGTCTCATAATGAGAGAATAATTTAGTTTTACAAACATTATAATGCCATTATGTATGTACACAATTTCGCTATTTCGACCATTTTAAACATTTCAATTGGGTCATTATATTGACATTTTATGGTATCAATTCTGATCAGTTTTTACATTCTAATCGCATCTTTACAGCAACAACATTTTTGAATATTTTAGAATAATATCTACATTCGATCATTTGAGGTATACCAATTACACTTTTATTGAACGGGATATTACTGACTCGTAAAATTAGAAAATATTTCGATTCTTCTGATCGTATTAATAATATCTAATAAAAAAAACGGTTTACTGCAGTAAAGAGAAGGCAACTTTTTCATAAATCTATTTTGCCACATACAATTTGAATTAGAATGTGTCTGAACATATGTATCTAAAATATGTGTATTAATAATATATATATATATATATATATGTATATATATATCATTCAAAGTGAGCTGTTTAGTAAAAGGAATGTTGTCAGTGGTGCCATACTTCAAAACCTTACTTCTACCGTTCTTGTACACAACTCACACTTGACATTATCATATATCTCTACAAAACCACCGTATGCCTATGAATAGAGTAGAATTTCTACACCTGGGCTGCTGCATATCCACTAGTTTCTCCCTCTTAGACAAGGTCGAAAAAAGAGTCACCAACTTAATCGGGCTCTCACTACCTACCAAGCTCTAGACCTGTTCCATCGCCGCAATGCTGCATCCTTGCGCCAGTTTTACATGTACTTTAATGAATCGTGCTCTTATAAACTCCCCCCCTCGACATAAATCAACTAGACCAACCCGACAATCAGACACATCTCAGGCATAAATTGTGGAGCTCCCCCCCCCCCTAATGCCAAAGAACCTTCTACTGCAATAGCTAATTTCATCGTGCTGCCGGCCTCTGGACCTTCTTCCTTGCTCGCTGTTTCCCCGACTGCATTGATATACAGAAATGTAAAACTAATTTAAACATATATCTCGTTGCAAAGCTACCAATAAAGGATGACCTCAAAAACTTACACCCTATTTTTCAGTAACCCATTTACGTCTTCGGTGGCGGCCTGCCTTGTTTGGGGTGAACTATGTTTCAAAACAAGCTTGTACACGCAAATGTGACCAGTGGCAAGCAATTTATTTTCTAAACCAACCCACTCTAGTAGTTATTATAGTGTTATATGTATTTGATTTGCTTATATATGTGTTTACAAATCTATAAGAACCGTTAGAAATATATTATTGGCATAATACTGTTTTTATTCTGACAGGGAATGCGCGTATGTGTATGAACAAATATAGTATAACTCAGACAGATGTGTGGAGGCTTACTAAGCAAGTGCAGATGTTCACAGACACCCCTCACCCCCATATATATATATATATATATATATATATATATATATATATATATATATGTAAAAATAATTACTATCTATTTAAACATATTGTTATCGCGTTCTTAAGTACAAGAATGAGTCTCTGGTTTAATTTATAAACTATCACACTAAAGGGAACCCCACGCTCCTTTTCTCGGCTAGATTACCACTCTCTGACGGATTGACTGCCGATCTGACATTATAGACATACAATTCCTTTCCTTCTGTGATGGTTACCTGCAGAGTAACACGTTTATTTGTGAAGAGGTTCGAATCTTACGACCAGAAGTATGTAGCATTTTCTACACTGATGATTGCGTAGAGCATTACACACTGGTATCTGTCAGAATAAAAAAACAATAGTTATACAATAAATAGTCTATATACATATATATATATATGTGTGTGTATATATATATATATATATATATATATATATATATATATATAAATTATGTGTGTATGTAGACTGAATTATCTCATTTAAGAAAACATTGTAAAACAACATGTCTACTGCTTGATTATATCTTTTTTATATTTAGTCAATTTGTTTAATGTTTTTTTTTGTTTCAAAATAAAAAAAATAATGTATTTTCCATATGTAGATTTTCGGTTGTTCGTTTCATCTTCTTCAAATGGGATAAACAAATGAAAAACAGCTGGAAAAAAGAAGCCAATAACTAACATTTTAAGTCAATCACATGTTAGAAAACAACATAGTGCAGCTCCAGGAAATACGTTAACAAATAAAATTCTAGGACGCTAGCATATATATATATATATATATATATATATATATATATATACATACATATATATATATATATATATATATATATATATTAGTACTTCATGTATTCACATAAAATATTATAAGGAGGTATACTTTTTTATATGTCAGTTTTCAGTATTTACTTCAACAGTGATCGATACGTAAGTAGAGCAAGGTAGTAAATAATGAAAATATATATGGCAATCAAGCTACACAGAGGCTCCCGTGTTTCATCCCCGGGGGGAATCGTCAGGCTAAATGCATGGAGGTATTATTGTCAGGTGTTTTTATATACATGGTTTGCTAGTTAACCAATCAGATTCTTTGATATTTTCATTGCTTACTATATATATATATATATATATATATATATATATATATATATATATATATATATATATAATCCGAGTATAGTATAGATGCACAGGGTATACATCCAGGGGAGTTGAACCGGGTTTATGAGAGTGCTCAATAAAAATATAGAGCCGGAATATAAATATAAATGATAATTTATTTCATTTTGACTACAAAATTCATTTTGTTTCACGAGAGCGGTTGGTGTGGCTCCCGTTCTTCAGGTCTTGAAATACAATTTTATTTTAAGACCTGAAGTACGGGAGCCACACAAACCGCTCTCGTGAAACAAAATTAATTTTGTAGTCAAAATGAAATAAATTATCATTTATATATATATATATATATATATATATATATATATATATATATATATACATATATACATATATATATACATATGTATATATATATATATATATATATATATATATATATATATATATACATATATATATATACATACATATATACACATGTATAAGAATATATATTTTAGATCATTTTTTCAATACATTGATGATCAAATAAATATTGACTTTTATCCACTTTTCATTTTCATTATTCATTTTCCTATATTATTACCCTATCTAGTGTATTTATCATTGACTTATCACGATATGATATGATATAAATACATCATATTCATCTTTATTTTCCACTCGTATTCTTAATCTCCTGAAAGGTAAAGCTTTTTTACTTATCTCGCTATGTTCAACAATTAATTCCACTCACTATCTGCGAATAGGATCCGTATTTCTTCCAAAGAAGATTATTGGCACAAATATGTACGTAAGACACAAGAACATTGAAAGATTGGCGGCATTTCGATATTTATTAACAACTACATTTTCCCCAAAAAAAAATAAATACTTGAATTACTTTAAAACTTCCTTGACTGAACTTGACTGGACTGATCATCAAACCAAATATTCTAATGACATCATTTAGAAAAATAATAATTTTGCAAAAAAAGTAAAAATACAATCTTAGTTTATTGTGCCAGCGGACAGAATTTAAAATTATTATATTTGATTACGTTGCTTTTAATAATGTAATATGTAAATAACTTCATAAATCTTAAAATAAATGCTCCCAGTCATACACTTAACAACATACACAATAAAGATAAATTGTTACAACTTTAATGAATATACTTAAGTACACTGCCATTAATTTCCTCTAAAAAATCTAAAAGACATTTCCAAGAGTACACTTTCTATTAGATTAATTGACCGTACAAAATTATATTGAAGAATTATTAGTAAGACAATTCTAGATATAATCTTCCTTAATATAAACAAAAATATGTCTCTTTATGACAATTCTCTGATAGTTATTTAGGCGGTTTATACACCTTAAAGACTAATCTAAACTTAATTGCATCACGTTTCATACGAATAAATTTATATTAATCGATTTCTCCTATCTTTTTTAATAAACCACTTTTTAGTTAAAAATAATTATGAGCAAACTGATCAGGAAACAAGACGAATTATATAAGCTAGGAGACCCATCTCTACAATTTGGCAATATACTCTGGACGAGTAAAGACCATCCTAATAATCATGACAACATTATGAGACATTTGATTCGGCACAGATTACTGACTTAGAAAGTGGATACCTATTACATGAACTCAAATTTAAATTTTTAAAGTACAAGGCGGACTACACATAGATTACATCCTCTTTGCTTCTCACGATAAATATTGAAGTAACAAAATAACGATTAAGGAGGCGCACTTCTTGTTTTCTTTTGGTATCTCTATCGATATAGAACAGGTGAAAACAATCTGACGCGTAACTAAATATAAACTCTAGATGTTATAAACCCTATCATGAACCTAATTAACCTAAGCTGGCATTATTTAATCTTCATAAAGTGTCTAACGACCCGAAATCGATCATACAATCTATAGTACAGTTTGTAACAAGATATGAAGACTTTTAGCGAGTAAGTAATTTTTCGACAAACATCATGCCTTTTTCTATACTGCTTTACTGACTTCAGGATATTCTAAAAATAAAACCTATAAACACACTCCCGTAGCTATAACACTTTAAGCATAATAAAACAAACTATGACACTATAACAACACATCTTTTTTTAATGGCTGTTAATAGTAAGAGTATAAACTTGAGCTATATTTAGTTAAATTGATATTCATAAAAAGGGTATAAAATATGCGACAGTTACTTAGGAAAATTCAGATACCTCACATGTTTGTGAAGTATCTTTATTTAGCATTAAAAATTAATTAATAAATATTCATATCATGTCAGTTTCTTTTGGGTGTTGAAATTATTGTAGGGGTCATAATATGGGAAGACGATGACACTTAAAAATTTAAGTGTATCATATATACATTAAACTTAATCAATTTTAGCGTTATATTTATCTTTGTTAACATAAGAAAATGGTGCAACAGGGTTTTGTTTGTGAAAGTAATTTTACCCGTCCTTAGATTTGTATTGTTCAAGTATAATTTTACTATTTTAATTGATTATAAAAAAAGATTTATCAGCACACACTGCCAAATCTAGGAAAACTTTCGGAACGTTATTTTGTGTCATTACATTCCCCATGGCTATTACATTATAAAAGAACAAAATCGCACCGATCGTAATTTTTGTCTCATATCCAATTTTAATGGCCATGGGGCTAATTGCATCTTTTGTCAGACTTCCAGTATTCACGTAATAAATACTCAAATGAGTATAATTCAAGACCAATTGTTTCCGATAAATCTATTCGTTTCAGACTAAACTACGATGTATGTATGTTTACGGTACACATATTTGCAGCGAAATATGCTTACCTATCTACATTTACAGATAAATTTAGTTTTCAATGTTTTCTAAATTAAAAATAGGTAATACATGCATGTTACTAAAAGCTATGAAGTCACTTTAAAAGTTACCTGAATAATATTTTTTGTGTTAATGTATTCTTTAAAAAGTTTTCCATGTTGGAGCGATAATTGCGGCTTCAAATCGGGAAAAACGGTTCAATTTGTTGGGTTTACAAAATCACAATGCAATGGTAATGTATGTAAGTAGAAGCGCTTTAAATTACTTTAATACACACAGTAATAATGTAAGTAAATAGAAACGTAGCGTACGTTACCTTTGATAACAATTATCGGTTACTTATTAGCGAGTTTATCCGTTTTTATTATACAGGGTGTTTCAAAAGTCTTGGGAACATAACGATTTTTAATAACTCAAAAACTATTAGGAGTTGAAAAATGAAATTGGTGCCGTTGGAAAGGTTAAAGTTTCAAGTTTTGTGGGGAATCTTCAAAGTTGCTCAATATGAGCACCATTCGTCACAGGGAAGACATCTAGTCGATAGTCCATTTCCTGCCAAACGCGTTCCAGCATCTTGACGTCAATGGTTCCCACAACTGCCGTTACTCGAGCCTTTAGTTCGTCAATATCTCTTGGAAGGGGCGGCACATAGACTTGTTGCTTGACAAAGCCTTAAAGGAAAAAGTCACACGGGGTAAGATCTGGAGACCTAGGAGGCCAGGGCATGAGAACGTCATCACCTCGCCCAAATCTCCCAATCCATCTACCAGGCAGCCTTGTGTTAAGAAACTGCCTTACTCTAAGACTCCAGTGTGGTGGTGCACCATCTTGTTGAAAAATGAAGTCATCAGATTCTGCTTGTTCCAACTGAGCCATTAACCAGTCTTCCAGCATGTTGAGATAGGATTCACCAGTGATAGTTGCCTCTTCAAAGAAGAACGGTCCATAGACACCTTTCTTGGAAATTGCACAAAACACGTTCACTTTTGGTGAATCTCGCTCGTGCTCAAGAAGTTCATGAGGATTCTCAGTACCCCATATGCGAGTGTTATGCTTGTTAACTTTGCCATTCAGATGGAACGTCGCCTCATCGCTAAAAACAAGCCGGTCATCAAAGCCGTTATCTTCCAACTTCTCTTGCATTGCAATGCAAAAGTCACGGCGAAGTGGCTTATCAGTGTCCTTCAACTTTTGGACCAACTTGAGCTTGTAAGGTACCATTTGCAGTTGTTTCCTTAAGACACGCCTAACAGTTGCTGGAGCAAGCTGAAGTTCCCTGCTGGCTCTTCTCACTGATTTACGAGGGCTCCGCTGAAAGGCTGTCCGAACTTGCTCAACTGCATCTTCTGAAGTTGAAGGGCGACCTGTTCGCTTACTTGGGCACAAACACCCAACTTTCACAAATTTAGCATGCCATCTGACAATGGATTTCCTTTCAAGGGCTTCTTTTTTAAATTTCCTGCGAAATGCACGCTGAACACATGTCCACGATTCAGTCTTTGCAAATTGGAGGACGCAAAATGCCTTGTCTTGTTTAGAGAACGCCATTACTGCACCTGGAAAGATAACATAAAAATCATTAGTATGACCAAAAACTTGATCAAACAAGCTTTAAAATGGCACCAGTATCATTTTTCTACCTGGAATAGTTCATGAGATATACTCATTTGTAATGTTCCCAAGACTTTTGAAACACCCTGTATACAGTAACACATCGCCCGAAAATAACCCTCACTATAACATCTAATGTTTTAATATTTTTCTCCTCTGTTGATGTTTTACATGATTTTTTTAACTTTAAGTTGTCAATTCTGCCACCCAACCCTCTATTATTTATTTCGGTAATTATTCTCTTGATTTCATACGCAATGCTTATTTAAAATTACTTTTGCGAAAACAATTCCCAAATTATAATTACTATAAGACAATTACACGTGTTTAATGGTAATTGTTTTGGTATATTTTGTTTATTAACTTTTCAGGTGAAAGTACAGGATATTTCACAATATCCCCGCACCCATAAAAATAATGGCCTTCTAAATAATAATGTTGCGATTTTAACACGGTCCGTAAACTGCAGTAGTACTGTTTTTTAAAAATACTAAAATAATTATTGTATTTACCAAAAGCAGTTGATAGTAAATTATATTAAACATAATTAACGAGTTATACCATGGCTTCACGTTATCTGACACGAAGCCGCAAGAGCAGTGTTCTCCCGAAAGAGAAGTCGACAATTAGAAAGTAATACGCAGTCTCACGTACCGCGTTAGGGTGCTTCCTTCAACGAAACTTAAACTAGACATTGGAGTCACATATACAAGAGCAACTTGTCGCAGAGACGTATGAGGAAGAACAGGCTCAGCGTACTCACAAAAAGTGACATGTATACATATGGTAGAGCAAAACAAAATTGGTAAATGTGAAGTCATGCAAGTACATACATCGAACACAACTGTTCCTCAATCAAGGGTTTGGTTGCATGACAGGCGTAATTATTATGCTGCGCGGTATTATCATGTACGTAGAGACGTACAAATGAAGAACATAAGTACATGTAAAATATGTAACGCTAACAAAATCATTATAGCATCAACGGTTATGTGTTTTTCAGATGATACAGTTCTTCGTCCAAATTTAGACATATCTCCTGAACCAATATATCCTTAATTGATAACACTGCGCATTATTCAACAAATACTTTGACCAACATTTGGGCATATCACCAATCCTCTAGTATGGCTACCTTTGACGCTGATGAAATGCGTGAAACGGGCGATATGCTTACATGGTATAATTATGCATAGAGGTTTCCCACGAAGTAGAAATCCACAGTTTCTTCAAATATATTTCATGGAGGATGCGACAAATACATGCTGACAAAACTCGAGATGAGAACATATCCGGCGTTTTAATGTTACTGTGACACGTTAAATAGCTTTTGTAATAGTTGGTCAGTAATTCCATTATCGCGGCATCATTTTGCACCTTAGAAACAAATATGGTTAGCGTATCCCTTAAACAAATCGGGAATTTGGTGATTTACAGTCCTCGATGGACAGGTCAAAAAGGGTATCATTTACCTTATTCGATAGTAAATCCTAAAACCACAGTAGTAGGAACAAATATACTAATATCAATATTTGATATGGGAGATTTTCAGTTAAACAATTGTTCTTGCTTTGTGCCGAATTAGACGTCCACCTATTTGTTTAAAAATAATATAATATGTGAAACATACAAATATTATATATATATATATATATATATAGTCACCACCATGCAGACTGTTTCGCTCTATCACAACACTTCAGTGCGGCTAGACCAGCAAGTGATTCAAGCCGGGATGTAAACTAAACAGTCGAGCTGAGAGTCGGCCCCTCTACTTCTACGCTATCATACGACATTTACTGAATGTAAGTGATATCTCAAAGAAATCATTGTCAAGTGCCGGAAGCTCGAATTATGCATATATATATATATATATATATATATATATATATATATATATATATATATATATATATATGCATAATATATATGCACACACACACACACACACATACACCCACCCACACACACGCACCCATACCTACACACATCCATATATATATATATATATATATGTATATATATATATATATAAAGAAAAAGAGTATAGTATAAAGTAAATATATGGATAAATAACAACATAAAAGTGTACTGGGCACACTTTACGTTCTTTCAACATGGAGTACATACCTCCCTTTGATCAGAAGTTTTTTGGAATCAATATGTTCTGTTGATTCCGTTCAGCTTTCGGTACACATAAGAAAAAAAGTTATTTACAGTGTTGGTACCTAAACGGGTTCTTGCTGTGAAATGTTAAGGAGATAAACCTAAGAAGTTTCTCTCAATCAGAAATCTTCCATTAGGTAGAAGAAGCCTTATAATGTGAGAGAAGGCCGTAAGGGAAATGTAGATCAAAATCGACGAGGTTGCGTAGTCGATTATGCACTGAAAATTAGGCAGGAAAAACTGATATTCCAGCAGTTGTCAATCTTAGGACGTACCTGAAGTTTAAACATGTAGAACATTTGTTCAAGAGTAAGGTACGTCCTGGATGATCCAACAATTGTTCCTGTAACAATCACAGATTGTATGTCAGTCGCATTTTTAATTAGTGAATTTCACAACAGAATTTACAAAAATCTTTCTATTGAAAATTGTTTCGGACAAGATCTAAACATAAAACTATCATCATGTCGTTTAATTGGATTTTAATTTGAATCATTAAATGTTTGATTTATAAAGTGAATTCTAGTGTCATTAACACCAAACATTTTGATATGATGATTGAATTATATGCTGGAGTTTCAAAATAGACAGTAAGCAAGAATCTTATATGTAAAATGGTTCTGTGGAAAGAGTTAATGTATGTTTCAGCTGTTTGCAAACAATTGTCGCATTTAATATTTGGCATCTTTTTATCTGCAGCAAGCAATGTTTAAAGAAAGTGTCCTGAAGACATAGCCACAAGCAGTATATAATATTTTAAATAAGTAAATTCATCTGATGAACGTGTAAAAGAAAACAGTTTAGATGCTGACAGGGGGCAGTGTTGACGTCCCCTCTTCCCTTGCTACTATATTTTATTTGCCCTCTACGTTATACCTGCCCTCTATGTTAATGTGTAGCATAATTACAGCCGATGGCATTTCCGTGCGGAATCTTCGTTTGAAGCACTGCCGTGCCTTTATCCGGCACGAGCTATGCACTATAGCAGAACAGCGAAACACTTATTCATTCAGGTCAGTTTCCTGTTCAAATTTCTCTCGTTACGTTGTTATTAGACTAAATGCATTTCAAGTTTGAGGTGTTTATGTTCGGTCGAGTGTGGAAAGAATCTGTTAGCATAACTACCTTATTATCTCCACGGGTGAGATAATTTATTATTTTCATTTGAGTCTACAGTTGAAAACGAAACACTGAATAAAAATATAATTATTGTCATATTTTCCTATATGGGTTAGTCTTTAAGAATCTACTATAGATTTCACGGTAGGTCAACCAAAACTGTGTCGCCGGTTTTAGTAGCCACGCACTTTCGCAGCTGATTCATTCGGCAAACTAAAGAAATCTTATTCACCACAAAAAGAAGGTAAGAAATAATTCAACTACAGAAAAATGAAGAATTTAACCACAAACCGTCAATGATGGCAGTAAATCTCCGCAACTATACCCTTTGCATATGCACTCATCTTTGGGGTCACCGACGAACTATACATGTAATCCTGTCGCACTTTCTCATCGCTGTGAAAAAAAACAATGTCGATAAATTAATTCTATACAGGAATAATATAAGGCAGTCATTAATATATGTATTCAGAACAAGGGGTATAACTAACTAGTATGCCGCCTTTTTATCCGTGACAAGTTGGACATATATTATGGTTTTCTCTATTTTAGTCACGTTTTGTTCACGTCAATATGAATATGGTTGATTGACCCCCTTCGTGTATCTAAAGGCGTGCTGGGAAGGTGCCAGAATCACCTGAATCTATACGGTCTCTAGTAATTGAACAGTGTACAAGGGTGGGTGACTTCAGCTATATTTATGTTTTTCTTATTAGCTGGTCCCATGCTCGTTTATTAAAAGGGTGGTTCAACCCATCAGTAAAGAATTCATCTATCTGTACTTGTATAGTTGAACCTTTCTGAAACTGTGCATGCCAATACACTAAACTAGTTTGCCAATTCATCCGTAGAGCAAGAGCGTGAAAGAGACCGTAGGCATTTCCTCAGATACATATTAAAAAGAAAGCTGTCTTTTTTATTGTGCATAGGCTCTGTCATTAGTGGCCAGCGGCGTAAGTATGTTGATGGTGTCTTTTTTAATCACGTATGAATAATAGTTGAGCCAAAAAACAGTATTGCCTGTGTTTTACAGCATCGCTATTAGTGGCTATCTTTAATTCATACTTACCTCTTTATATAAAAGCTACCATCAGTTATTATTCCCCAAAACACTATGTATTTTTAAAATGGAAATCATCCGGCTGAATGCGTCGATGTATTGCTTGAGATTGCTTATATATCTAAGTTTTATTTACTCTAGCTAACCAACCAATTCGATTCATTGGTCTTATAAACTCTATCTCGTTCGCCAATACAAATATTAGCTTGAGATTAAGTAATACTTCCAACAGATATTATTGATAAGTTAGCTATGGTAAACACTATTTAGATATTCATCTATAGCAGTAATAACTCCACGCATTTAGACTGATGATACATTGCGTAGCTTCAATGCTCTAGATATATTGTTATAATATTACTTAACTCTACTTGTACATGGTGCACTGTGCATTACATCCTCAATATATATAAACGCAAGATATTATATTACATCAAAATATTATGTTATATTATATAATCTAAATGAATAGATGCGAAAGTGTTTTCCATTTATATTCAATATACTAACATCAAAACACGTTGGGGTGATTTCATTCAAATGATATAAGAATGTATTGAAATATCCTATATTTAGGTATCTTCTACTCACTCAAACTAATCTCGATTTTGCTTATTAGCACATTTATTAATTTTTTAGGTTTTTACAAAGTATCATGCTGCACTTTGTATTGACATATTTTATTCTACACACGCAATCGTTTTATCGATAGGGCTATTACTATAATTATAAATGAAATAAGATATAGATATGTAATACACAAAATGATTGCGTTTAAACACTTATTGAATATTTCATTGTCCAGAGATGTTAATTTACTTCCGGCTTTAGTAAAGTGTCAAATATCGCTGAGGTGTCGAACACATACTACACTTGTATCTTAGACAAAAAGCCACGTACCCAGAAACAAATATTTTGTTTGTGACTAGGAATTTTTCAATTAAAAACCAAAAAAAAGGATTAAATTGGGATCGTTTTAAGGGGCGGTGTAGAGTAGTATCGGTTCTGTTGTCATAAGACTGTCCTCCCAGTAATAACCTCCTCTGTTTTTAAGGGTGGGTTGGGATGAATTCTCCAATGATTGAATAATCCCCAAGACTCCATGTAGTCAGAATATATTTTAACGAAAAATGTAGTGTAATATCGGTTCTGTTCTTATAAGACCGTCCACGCAAGACTGACTTCCTCCTTTTTGGGTGGATGGAAGTAGTGTTCGTTCATCATGATATTATCGTCTGTTAGGAGGGTGATCAGTGTAGTATATCTTCGTTCATCAAAATACTAGCTAAGGAAAAACGATAACTCAAGATTAAAATAAACATGTCTATTTTAACTAGAATAGTATGAAAGTTATCGTTCTTCCTTAGCAATCATAGTTATCTTTGTTTAAAAAGACGGGGACTATATTTGTTTAGCCAACTTTTATTTCGGCGTTTCACGTGGGCAATGGAACTTGCCATTGTTGGTAATGTTATCAAAACAAATAAATGCAAAAGTTTGTTTCCACCTATTCTAACTATATTGACATTAAAACGGTATATGGGTATTTAATTCTCTGTAGTATATTTTCATTCGTCATTATACATTCATGCCAGACATGACCTCCTCTTCAGAGGAGAGACTGTACATCATAAATTCGTTCCCCACGATGCCATTTCCTCAGGAGTACCTGTTTTGTGTGTGAGGGGGAGTTAGTGTATAATCTATTATTTTTCATGATATTATCCTCCCAGACATTAATCCCTCCTTTGGGAGGTCAGTGTATGTATTTCGTTCATCATGCTATCATCTTTTAAGCCTCTCATTTGCATATTTGTTTATTTTTAAGTTTCTAATGAATTAATATTTTCTAATCTGTTGATAATAAATACATGTGTTTCTTATTTTTTAACAAATTTGTTGCAGTTGCTGTAGCTGTGGTTGTTGTTTTTGTTGCTGTTCCTATTTACTTCCTACCGCGAGAGCAGAGTTAGGCACAATGTCTATATTTAACGTGGGAAAAATATAGCTCCTCCAAAATGAGCACCCTGAATTGGAACACACATTTCAATTGCCTCGATCTAGAAAGATATTACCTTCACTGACAGATAACATAAAAAACTAAGTGCATATTCAGTACAATTACTACATGTTTTTCTTAGCCAAAACGCTAAGAAGTTCTCATGTTGGTAGCGATGATGATGATGAAGAAGGGGATTAAGAGGAGGAGTATAATTGGTCATAGAAATAAAAATCTACCTCTAACCTTACTAAAATACAAACAAGTTGTTGTTTTTTTAATATTTATTACGTATTTTTTCTTGTTCAAAATTAAGAAATGCGAACGTTCTTTGTTTATCCCTCCTATATTATGATCACCACGTGTTAGTGTTATTTAAATTAATTATAAAACATACTATTTTAAAATAGTGTATATATGTATATCGTAGAGACGAAAGGAACAAATATCTCTTTCCATGTCTAATTTGCATAACTATTTTAATCACTTCATAATTAATTGATGCTGTATGCCATTCATTCATCATTTGATCGTTCTGTTTATTCCATATATATGCAGTATTTTCTTCGATATTAACAGTAATTAATTTTTTTAAAAATAGAAAAAGAATCAATCATTGCATCTTTCTTAAAATATTTGTTAGGAGTAGTAATGCAAACCAGAGAAAAAAATCGTGACCTTACGACGGCCACGGAAAGATACATAAACATCAGAAATAGTTCTGAAAGGGGGAAAAAGTGGGCTGATTGGTTTCTCTCTCTCTCTCTCTCTCTCTCTTTTCCGTAAGCGACAGAATATGGAGGCAGGGGAAAACGTGATTGACTGACTCCTTCCGTTAGCGACCGACGTTTCCTTTTATTGCTTGTTTTTAATATATAAAAGTAAAGAAAACACAAACATATACGCACATACAGAGCGAACTGATGGCATGTTTCGTGCAATAAACAGGTCGAACTTACCCAGATGTGTGGTTACAACAAACTTATGAATCAAATGTTTAACATTTACCACTTAGTTTTCAAGTATTTCCAGTAGCGAACTTTGCGATGCGATAGCGGGCTGACGAAGACAGCTAGTATATATATATATATATATATATATATATATATATATATATATATATATATATATATATATATATTCTCAATCTATAGTAATGAATACGACAGAGCTGTATTTTATTGTTGAATATGTCTATATTATCCACTGCGTTCTTTATTCAAGTGGATTTGTCATTATAGATTGTTATAACTGAACCACATTTTTAAGGCTGCATTGGAATGGAAAACATATTTCAAGAAGCCAAGCGTTGATTTTTCTAGAAAATGTATGCTATCTTCAATGCTATTGAAAACATTCTTAGATATGGAAATTCATGATTTGTAACACATGCCTCAAGTCGCACTTTTCGAGATGTCTGTTTTGTTCCCTCATGCAAATAATCTTTATCTTGGCATAAGCGCATGTGAAATCAAAATATTGAAAATCATTTAAAATTCGTCAATAGGAATACATAAAAGTGCTGTTTTCTGTGTAAAGGACTTCCGTTGCTTTAAACATGTGCGACATTTACTTAAACATGTACGACTTTTAAAATGACGCAAACGAAACAATTTTAGATTGTTCTGCCTATTATTAATGGACTAGCAGGGAGATTAAACGAAGCTTTCGGCATCAAGCTTTATACTTTACTATTTGTAATATTACTAACTTTTAAATAATATATGTCTATAATGCCCAATTATATTTTTAAAAATGAATAAACTCAATGAATATACGTCTTCTTTGTAATTATTTTAAATTGTAGCAATTTAATTTTCGAAAATATAAAAAGGATTATCTTCATCACTATTAAAGTAGATGTCAACGAAATATATGTAAAATAAATGAAGCGAAGTCACTTAAAAAATGTATGCATTTATTTATTTTTCTGATTCAGAACATAACACTTAATGTTGGAACATTTACTTTTCAAATGATTAAGGCACACCTTTTTTACTTTAGAAAAATACATTAATAATTTCCAATCCCCATCATTGCTGATTAGACGATATAATTTTAATATGTGTAGAATGGGATAATATACGTACGAACATGTTATTATATAGACGCATTATTATATAGACGGTTATAAGATAAGTTGTAGATTTTTTAGTGTAAACATGAATGTTTGTAAATATGACATACTATAATAAAGATAATGCACTCTAGGCGTATATTACATCTTATAGTTATTATTGTCCTTGCTGTATATATATATATATATAAATATATATATATATATATATATATATATATATATATATATATGTGTGTGTGTCGTGTGGGGGGGGGGTGATTGTTTGATGGATTACCAAAGAATTCCGTTCAAGAGCCCAATCAACACCACAAAAGATTCTTTAATTCATAGATGATTTATTTATTATGTTTCAAATTAAAGAGTTTTTCACCTACACGTGTTTCACTATCGAACAGGTGGTTGCTTGGCAGATCATCAGGGAAATAAAGTACCTTGAATAAGAATTAGAACAACCGGCAATGCACAATGTGGTGTGGCTTTAATTGAGGTCACTTAAGAGGCGAAGAAAAAATTTAAACATGAAAATTAAAAATTAAAAATAAAAATAAAAATATAGAGAATGTTTTAGAAGAATATCTCGCAAGATTTTCACAACATTGTTGCTACTAGACGAAACAGCTAAACATTAGTTCCAAACTAGCAAAAACAGCAAAAGAATTAACCCTAAATGCAGTCAAATGAAACAGAAATAATGAGCGAGAATACAACTTCTTGACGGCCTGCACAACTATGAAACGTATCCCCCCAAATAAAGACCAAACAATCAAGAACTCCGTTCCCAAGTTACCATTCCAAGCCACTGATAGTATTGGCATTCCAGATCCATTCAATCAAAAGAAAAGGCGACACAAATGCACGTGTGTAATGCATGCGGTCGTGCTAGCCTTATTTCCATGAGGCAAATGAATAACAATCCTACAGAAAAAAAAACCTTTAAAGAACATGCTCCCTAAATAGTAGACATGAAATATTTATCATTAATACAGTTTCTAAAAATTTAGTTTGTATTTTAAAAAATATTTTTCATCAAAATTAAATATCCAACGTCTGGGACGTTTTTTTTCATTCCGGGAAAATATATTTAATTTAATTCACTGCCGAGGTCTACCTTGTTGTTATTTATCGGAGTGAATAATCTTAATCCCGCAGTAATCATTTTGAAAAAAATCATTCATATACTAAAAATAGCCTTGTTGTTTCTAATTTTCGAGGTGATTCATACACTCTTGAATGATACTTAGGTCTGTGCAAATAAACATGTCGAATAAATCGTATATATATATATATATATATATATATATATATATTCCATAAATGAAATGTTAACTACAGAATAGCGTTATCAAAAATCTAGTTTTTATTTTTTAAAAAACTTTAATGGTCAGGGCTATTTTCAACGCGTTTGGGAAAATATCATTTTAACTCGCTAAATGACGATGCTATGAGAATTATAGCGAGGGACGGAGGAAAAAACAAACAAACAAACAAAACAAAAAAAAAATTAAATCAAATCGAAACAACATTAAGCCCGAGAAGATTTTCTCTTTGCTTGCAAAGAGAAAGTCTCAATGATTAAATATAGATTGTGTCTAGCATCTTCAGATGATAGGGAGTGTGTGACTTACTGAGAATAGAGAGTATATCCTTC
The DNA here is from genome assembly GCA_963556195.1 of Sepiola atlantica. Taxonomy (NCBI): domain Eukaryota; kingdom Metazoa; phylum Mollusca; class Cephalopoda; order Sepiida; family Sepiolidae; genus Sepiola; species Sepiola atlantica. The sequence continues at coordinate 83,912,803 of OY744535.1, forward strand.
TCTCCAGCCATAAACAGATGTCCTCTATGTGACGCTGAAAAATACCACATTTCAAAGGCCATCATCGATCCGAATACAGCCTGTTTAAATGTCCGCGATGAAATATTCAGGGGGTGTGTCCACAAGAGACAAGCATTGCTTATAAACTGGTCTGACCGATTCACATAATGTCTAACTACCCCCCCCCTCTACTAATATAAACACAATAAAAACGAACAAATACCTCATCAACCTATATCCACTTAAACTTCAAGAGCAAAAACTCCGACCTTCACAAAAATACAAAAATATTTAATTTATTTATCAGTCACTAGTTTAAACAAACTATATCCACATAAATTCCAAGAGCAAAAACTTCGACTTTCACCAAAATACAATAATGCAAAAATATTTAATTTATTTATGATTTAATTTATTAATCTAAATCTACAAACCCGGTTTAACAAACTCAAATATTTCATATTTCCAACTAAGTTACCTCCCTTAGATCCGAATTTCTTCATTAAAATCATTCCAATCTGGGAAAAAGATTTTTACACACTAACCGTTTTTTAGAACGCATACCTTCAAAAATATAACGGCTAATGATACAAATTCATAATTTGGCCTACGGGAATTTCAGAGAAACCCTCTCTTTATTTTGTTTTTAATCTTTAATTTTTAATTTTTAATTTTTAATTTTATTTTTTATTTTTATTAATATTTTTTAATCTTTAAATTCATTTTTAATTGATTTTTATTTTTATTTATTATATGTTTATTCTTTCTATTTTTATTCTTTCTTTCTCTCTCACTTTTTATTCTCTACATTTTTATTCTCTATATTTTCTTATTATTTTTTAATTCCCTTTTTTTATTCTTTGTTATACCTTTTTATACTTTTTATACTCTTTCTCTTTTTTTATTCTTTTATCCTTAGTATTGAGATGTTTTTTTATATATATAGGTTTTTTTTATATTTATTTATATATATATTTTTTCATATATATTTTTTTATTTTTTACCCCCCCCCCTTTTTTATTCCCTTTAATCTTGAATTCCCTCGTGTTTTAAATCTCAACGGTCTTATTACACTAAATTCAAATTTAAACAAACACACACAACACACTGAGCAAATAACGCGTCCCAACAAGAGTGTCATGTGACCTCACATTTCCAAAACAGATGACAACAGAAGCTGAAGAGAGCCGCATGGGTAAGACCTTCCGTGCTTGAAACCGACGGTACGAATGTTGTACTAATTTTTCTGTACCAGAATAAATAAATATATATATATATATATATGTATATATATATATATATATATATACATACACATATATATACACATATATATATATATATATTTATGTATATATATTTATGTATATATATTCATATATATATATATATATATATATACACACACACACACACATATATATATATATATATATATATATATATATATATATATATATATATTAAGTATTTACTTAAACGAAACTAAATAGGGTAATCGTGTCAGGGGTTGTAAGAAATCATTTAATGACAAGCATATGCCCTAGTAGAATAACTGTTACTGGTTGGGGTTGTAAAATAAAATGGAATTCGTGTTTAAAAATAATGGTCCTTTCTTGATTCCTGTGTAATTACGAGTTTTGGCCATTATTTCTCAAACGACCTAATACATTAACACATTAAATAAGGTATATATCTCATAAAAAGATGCAACTCAAAAGTATAAATTGTGTAGCAATACTAAGTGCGCATGACAGTTCATCGATGCCAATGTGAGATATGAATGTGAGCTCCAAAAGCAGGGTATTTAAGGTAATCTTATTCAAACGATAAATGAAATGTGCAGCTGCTCTCATTTAGCTCATCTAGTCGAATTAACAATCAACATCTGCAGACGTTATTCAATATTTGACATGGAGATTATAGGGTGAATTTACCGATCAGTTATTATCTAAAGTTCAACGATATACTTCAATGGTCTTGCTGGTCATGAACAACCAGCCGCCTAAAATATAGTTTTGTAACATAGATTTTACAAAGTATATCTATTGAGCGATTTTAACACATACTTCGCTATATGGGATATATTACTATTTCCGAAAAGATAATCTAGATTAAACTTCTTCTCGTTTGATATGTATTCATAGTATACCAATACTACGTGTTATTTATATTGGTATCGTGTCGTAGAATTCATCGGAAGTATTTGGACTTGATTAAATGAAGTCATCTGGTATGGAACTTTTCTTTGATTCTGCAGGCATATGTGTTATATAAGGCGGAGTAGAATGCGTTTTCTGATGTTGTCAGACCTAACATGTGAAACAGCGGCCGTTCTCTTTTTTAAGCAGACAATACATTGTGTGTACAAATTAAAAATACGGCAGTGTTACACCTCGATTCGCATCGAAAGAAATTAATTCAGAGGTTCATTATAAATATTACTCAATTCTGTAGAATCATCCCGCCAATGCATTTTTGTAAGAAAAATAGTGGCATAAATCATTGGCTGTGTGCGCACACAACTTGAGCTACTTGTGCTGATGCTGTTAACTTAATGATAAAGATTAAGGTAGTGATTGGGATTATAGTAAATCTGCGGTTATGTTTTTCAAAATGCAAAATCAACAACAGCGTATAACTTATCAAGGACTGGTGGACATATATCTGGTTCAGTTAATGTGTAGGTTTCTATATAACGGAGAGAGATTTTCAGGCAAATACTCAATAACGTGAATGGAGTATATTCTCTAGACAATAAATGATATTTTTTTAGCAAGACCAGTATTTCAGCTTTTTTTAATTTTCTGTGGCGAGGGGAATAGTTATGCTTGCTCTCATACAAAGCAACCAATATTTAAACTACCCATAATGAGTGTTATTTTAATTTAAAAAAACACTGTGGGTAAGCCACTATGTTACACATTAAAGATGGAGGAGTATCGCGTGGAGAAGAATAAAGTGTCAATATAACATTTATATTTACATTTTCCGTCAGCCAAACAAAATGGTGTGCATCATCACTATAGTCATCAGATTATTATTCCATTATTCGTATGTCTGTGTGTTTTTCTTGTCTCTAAATTACTTAAATATGTGTAGTTTATGTATTACTAGCCGGGCCCACCCCCCAGCGTTGCCCGGGAAAAATATAAAGAAATTAATTAAAATTTGTTAACATCCAACATAACTCAAATAGGTCCCATCGGACAAGGTTAATGTTTAAAATCAGTGTCGGCTTGAGCTTGTTTAAGAGTGAAAAAAGAGAAGAATGAAAAGTGTCAGTATAACATTTATATTTACATTTTCCGTCAGCCAAACAAAATGGTGTGCATCCCATCAAACCGATATTTCCGAAACACCCGCTCCATCTATGATTATGAGCACTTTTGAAATTTAAGAGGCCTACAGAACCCTATTAAATTCAATCACTCTCCTGTTATCTTTGTGTAGAAATTCAATTTTTTGTGAGGATAAAACATAAATGAACAAGAAAAATTAGTATACCTCCTAAGCACTAATGAAACCCAGGATTGTAAGTAAGGAGGTTTGCATAGCACTAATAAACAATAGCTAAAGTTATTTTATTCATTGATTTATTTTCAAATTCTTACAAAATAACGTTCAATTTAAAACATCCGGCCCATATTAATTCTTTCCACCTCCGTCGTAGGCGAAAGTTTAACAATGTAAACAAATACATATAGTGGGTGAGTCGACTGTGATCGAACACTAACACATTTGTTATTGGATCTACGACGATAACGACTTAGCTACGAAAGCGAGTAGAAAACATATTTAAAAAAAGTCAGTTTAACTGAGCGTGTAGCTTAAATGCGTAGTATATTCCGATCCCCTTGAAGACTACAACATATTAAGTCCACCAGTCATACGTTCTTGGTTATTTTTGTACTAATAACATCGATGCTGTTTTCAAATTTTCAATACTATGCGTGTGAAAAGTGTAGGATTAAGAAAAATCCAACTTTATGCATCTCTGTCGAGTAGTTTGTGTATATTCACTTAATTTGGAAGTCGGATCGCTGAAGAAGATGTAGCCGTCATATTTAATAATGAGACACTACAAATAACTTTGTTCGATTATTACATTCTCTAAAATACTGACTCAGTATAAATATATACGGAATAGGTTAAAATAACGAAATTCGATATTCTAGAATATGAGCGGAATTAGCAAGAGCATCCATTAAATGTGCGAGTAATGTTTTGTATTATGTAGTTAATTAATAGTTGACAGATAGTAAATAATAACGGACACTTTTTTTGAAAAGTAGATGTTGTTTATTTGTTCCCGGTGTCAGTTAGGATCGTGTCAGTACTAAAGTGTGAATGGGAAAAGGTTTTTCTACAACCTATATGGAGTATGTTTTGAGGAAGGTTGAAGATGGGGGGGGGCAAAAGTTATATTTAGTGTTAGATGGCGAAAGATTATAACAGATTTACTTAAAGCCGCTTGAGTGAATAAGCCTAATATAGTAATGAGTTCAGTAGGTTGTGATGCATATGGGTATGTTCCTATTCTTCAAAAGAGCACAAGAGAAATCGTCTTAACCTAATATATCAGATTAATCGAATATTTATTAACGTAAAAATGCTATTACGTAATATTAAACATGAAATCATATCTTTAAAATATATTATAATTACGAGATACACAATAATGTGTTTCTATTTTTTCAAAAAAGTCAGCTATTTTTGTTTCTTTTTAACAAGTAAAGATGCCGAAATACGTCCTGACTACTTGAACTGATGAATAAATGTTACAGGCAAATAGAAAGTCATCGTGGCTTTTAAATTATTAGAACAGTCTTGTGTATTACAAAGTTGGCAACTTTTGAAGAAAACATGAACAATTTTATGAATGAAAAAAATGTTACCCCAACAAAATTACTTATAGTTTTTCAACAAGTTCGTTCCATTATTAATGTAATCATCAAAGAATGACATAATATACACAGTAAACTATCAAAATAAATTATAATTTTTGAATGGGCAAATTCTTTCAAAATCGCTCCGATGCACCCAAATAAAATATATGTAAATAAAACATGTATGTTTCATATTTAATTTATTGGATCATAATTTCCATCAAATTTGTTTAACAAATAAGTAAAGTAAAAAAGAACCACTAAGTATCGATTATAAATAATAATGATATTTTGAATATCGTAAATTGTATAAAATATATCCATATTACTGACGTTGGTTTATCAACAGGTTATAAAGTATTATATTTCATCTGCGTATTTATATAGTCGAGCAAATTTCTGAGCAACACATAGTCTCTTTTAACTTAGGAATGTAAGGAAAGACGCATTTATTTCCAGGATTCATTTACTTACTATTAAACATACTTTATAATGTGCCATCTTTTTTAGAAATGGGCATTAACGTGTCACTCGTGTTTGAATTTCTTCAGAGTGTTATGTATATTTGTTTAAAATTAGTTAAGTACGTTTGAAAAAATAGGGTTAAATAAAGAAGTGGAGATTAAAAATTCGAAAAAAAAAATGAAATATAAATTTAAAAAATGTTAATTAGGAGCGTATATTTGGACGTGACTGTTTTGAGGGTAAAGTATGTGTTTTCTAGAGAATGTTAAGGATAGAAAATGGGATTATACGTACGAAAAATAAAAAGGTTAACAAACACACATTAAATTCAACATCAAAGCCTGGATTAAAAGAACTTTAAGTCAATACAAAACGAATTGAAACAAAGATTTTACTAGGGCCCGGTCTTGGCAGCTTGCCAATCCGTCTAAGGACAGTAACTCTACAGGGTCCTTTAATGATTCTGTATTCGGGATTTAAATTAGATATAGTGAATGCTTATGGGAGTTATAATATTGCTATACTGATTAAGTCTGGTTTAGCGATAAAAGCAAGGATAAGGTCAGCAAACATAATCTGTTTAGGAAATATAGGAGATTTCGCATTTTTGACTAAGCACACTAGATACATATCGGAGTAATACAATTGATGTAAAATCGGGGCGGTTCCATCTAAATAACTAGAACAACTATTAATGGAACAGTTTTTATGTAGATTTACGTGGTGTGAATTATTGAGTGTAAGTAGTAGTGTGGATAGAGGCCGATTAAAATATTTATTTTTATTATTTTTGAATATTTATGAGGGGTGGGGATAGAGACATTTTCCGGAGAAGAAGACGGTATTTAGTGGGGAAATTATGGAATTATGTATTGGGCAGAGGGTGTGTTGCTAGGCCTTTATGTGTATCGGTAAATCCAATTAATAAGTAGTGTTTGTCTCCTGTGGATACATTTCTTAAAGGTGTTATCTCTAATGTTCACACATATTGTATTTGGGTCGATAATGACCCTTAACATGTGGTATTTTTCTGCATCACACCGAAGATATCTATTTATGGGTGGCGAAAAATAATGGGCTTCTCTCTATTACTTTCCATTGGATGGTGAAGAGTGCCTTTTAATCTGTAAGTTGCCAGCCGGGTCGGAGGTGCTGTAGTTGCCTTGTGTTTGCATTTGAAGGTGTTTATGTGTGAGTACAATATTTGCTTGAAGGTTTCCTGTTACATGATTGTGTATTTTTCTGCTCTGCCGCTACTTAAAAGCAATAATTTACACCACGTACATATGATATAATAACTTTTTCAATGATAATTGTTCAGTGATTTGGAGGGTAACACGTCCATTTCACAGCATTACCTAGTATCCACTGAATATTAGTTAAAATGTTAAACTTCTTATGTTGTCTAAAGGGATTCAATCTTGCCGACCTAATCATTGCTCTTGTCTCTAAAACAGACTGTATGAGTATACTAATATTATCACTTTCATAAGCATTCACTATATCTCAATGTATAATGTTTAATCACGAATACATTAACCCTGGTGAGTTACTGTCCTTTGACCGATATACAAGCTGCTAAGCCAGAACCCGAGTTAAATCTTAGTTGAAATTAGTTTTAGATCGAGTTAAGGTCCTTTAATCCAGGACATGAATTTGAATTTAATATGTGTTTGTGATTTCTTTCATTTTTTCGTAAGTATAATCCTTACACCCATTTTCTATTCTGAACATTTTCTGGAAGACCCATAATTATCCCTCAAAACAGTTACGGCAAAATATATGCTCCTTATAAGCATTGACTCACCGAAATTGTATTGAGGTATTTTCAATTATTTATATTTAACATTTTTGGAGAATTTTGAATCGCAATTGTTACGTTTCACTCCCCCTGTTTTCAAACCTTATAAACCTTCTTAAGATTATTTTAAACAAATATGAATAACACTTTCAAGCAAATAACGCATCCAAACGAGAGTGGCACGTCAATTCACATTTATGAAACACGTGACATCATAAGCTGAACGGAGCGGATAGTGAAGTCGTTCTGAGGTTGAAAGCGGATGTATTAATGTTGTAGTAATTATTTTGTACACACAAACAAATATTACGCTCTCAATTTTAATTCTTAATTAATCGAGCACACCGCTGGTTTTTTCTTACTATATTACGAGAGAAGTTATATATATATATATATATATATATATATATATATATATATATATATATATATATATATATGAAGTATTGTCTTAGAATCTGGAAAAAACTAAGCCACTGCAGAAAATGCATACTATAGCATAGGTCACTTGTCAATTGTGGAGAAGCATAGCTAATGTTATCAACTTATTTACAAACTCAACGTTTGACAGGTGAATAACTTAAATGGTATAGTCGAGTATCTATGTGCTTCATATACGGATAAGGTGTAAGGCCCACGAAATGACCCCATTATGTCTGAGAACTCCGACCGAGATAAGATAAAACAAAAACATTGATTTGAAAAATGTATTATAAGTTGTTCAATATACAAAAACTGTTACATTGACCTTGGAATTGTGTTTCATTCCGTGTCAATAATTGACAACGTATTAGTGGGAAAAAGTAATACTTTACGACGCAGTTCAACTTATATTTTTAAAATATTCTTTTAAATTTTAAATTTAAAAAAAAGTTGTATTTTATGCTTCATACTTAATTTTAGTCGAATCGTAGCCTTACAGGATGGAGGATAGCAGTAGGTTATGCTATCTAAATAGCGGGATCGTTCCCCATGTTAGTTCACATTCCTGTGTTTCCATGTAACCGAAGATACACATAATGTACCTCCAAGGTCATATTATATATATATATATATATATATATATATATATATATATGGGAAGAGAAGGATGAAGGTAATCCGACGTGATGGTAAAATGAAAAAGGAAAACCAAAAACTATATATATATATATATATATATAAAGTTCATCTTTTGATTATATGCAGGTACTAGTTTGGCATTTCTTTAATATAACACTGTTTAACATATGCAATCTAATCATATATTATGTTTAAATATACATTTTGTTGCACGTTGTCACTGTCAAAACCCACCCTTAATGTTTACTTTCAGAGTGAAATGTAATGCACTATTATAGTCATTGCATTTTAAATTTTTTTGAGGTAATTTGCACGAGCTAAAATTTAGATAAAATAGCTTGGAAAAATAACAAATCATAGAAAAAATTGCATAGACAAAAACTACATAACAAATAAAGTAAGCAAAGGATAGTCTTTGTTTCAAATGTTAAAGGATTTGGAAATAGATCATCAGAAATCAAAAGAGGATATCAAAATGTAATTGATCCCGAGAAAAAGCCGAAGATGAATTAAAGACTCTAACAAATAGAGATATTTCACATATTCGGAGAGATGATTACATTTCTACATGTCATTCATTCCATTCATATTACAGCCGTTCGATCTCTTATGGTTTATGAAGTAATAATATGGAAATAATTTAAAAGTTTCGTTGATGTTAAGAAATCGAATGAAAACATTAATATCAACATAGAAACATAAGAGAAACTCGAGGCTAGGATATCAAATATATGAAAACTGATTAGAGAAATGTCTTGTTCACAAAGGAGTCTAACTAAACCCTTGATGTGCCTGATAGATTTGTGTAAGGTTGAATGTGTAAGCACCATGATTAAAGTCAATTTGCTAAACGGCAACCATGTGGAGGATAATTATATAAAGGTTGCTGTGATTTTCTAGAGCAAATTTGATTAAGTGTGTGTATAAACATCTTATAGCTAAATATAAATCGTTAGAATGCCAAATATGTTTCAATGTTCACTCCAATATGGTTATGAGAAAAGTGATTTTAATGGGTCAATATACAGACTACCTACCCAATACCTTGGGCTTACAGACTATTGAGAACCTGTCGAGTACTGTAAATACAGATGACTTCCTATGCTAGAGAGTAACATGACAAGTATGAACTCTGTAAAGCAGGGCAATTACTGAAAGTTACTTTTCAGTTCTTATAATAGAAAATTAAACATAAAAGACTGTCGATAAAAGACTGTTATAAGATATTAAAAACAAGAACACCAGTGCAGTAAATAATGTAGCACCTTTTTTGTACTTATTTGTTGTTTAATGAAAATTATGTTATATTCTGGTTGTATGAAACTGTACAGTTTGATAATTATGCTTTTTATATTTAATATATGCTTTTTAAATAAACAAATAAGTAACATTTATTATACAAAACCTGTACTTGTAAATATAATATTGCCAGTAAACTCATATCAACGCTTTAGAAACCAATTTAATTCAGAGAAAATTCTTAATTTGTTTCTAATTTGTATGGAACAAATTCAACGCAAACAGATCAATTTTCAAATACGAAGGTGTGTCAATATTATGCCTCCTAAATAACTTATTAAATGTTCAAAAAAAATGTATTTTGATGAAATATTGATTTGCTCGTTTATCGATGGATACCTTATATTTAGTTCAAAACGTAATCACTTGTTTACCTTTTTCCATTAAACAATTAAAGTAAAATAATCACACATTACACCTCGCAACCGTGTTACAAACTTCATAATGATCGGTGTATTAGTTTAGTAGTTAATCAAGAACAAACAAATATGATGACTACAACGTTTTGTCAGGCGAGTCGCACTCCTTCATTCAATGCCCACCTTTAGACAGACCTGACACGCATGTCGATCATCGGTTTTGATCGAGCCAAATGGCGCGAAACTGGCATCACTGTGTCTTTCACGTGCTGTTTTAACCAACAGCCGTAACACCTGACTAAGACGCTCACGTTCATCAATAAAATAGTCTGAAAGCTGCTTAGCATATACTATCATATATACAGTCACATGTTCACCTCAATAACCAGACTGGCCTTTAGAAATTTCATCAGGATTGATATATATATATATATATATATATATATATATATATATATATATATATATATATATTGTTTTAATTTATTGCCGTACAACGCAGAGTGTTATATATTCCCCCACCTCATTAGAAATATGACAGCAATACGTATTTTACTGTATTGCCGAGACACACCGAGTTTCTTGTTTCCCCCTTCTCAATCAAGCATATACACCATTGAAAATGTAGAACTGTATTAGTACACACACGAGCTCTATCTAGAATATTGAACATTATTTTTCGAGCAAAACAGCGCACATTTTCTGGAATTAAATAGTTATACCAAATACAATAAACATTTGCTTCATGTAGGAGTTGCTTCATGTAGGAGTGCTCTATCTGGTATATTGATGACTGCTGTTCAACGTCGACTAAACAACCTTGCTCTATATATGACATTGAGCAATTCGAATAAACATTTACTTCTTATCAAATAGAATACTATATTATCACTAGTATGACTCCCTGGCGACACCATGTTCACAAGATACATGTAAGAGGTTACCCTTAGGCTACGCTGCATTTAAACACACCTGCACTATCTAGGATGTTGACCATTTTTGGATAACTATAAATGTATATTTATTGCCCAAGTTTTTTGTATGCCTCCAATGCGATAATGAAACAATCCAAATAAAATAAGCCGCCTCTTGAGTGCACTACTAAATTCAGTAACGGGTAATAGCAGGTAGTGGCGACTAAAGTGGTAGGTAGTTGCGAACCTTAGCATACGGAGTGGCGTGCAGTGGTAGGGAGTGACGGCACTGACATAGTGGCGTAGAGTGGCGTAGAGTGGGAGGTTGTCGCAGATACTAGTGCACAGGGGCGGGGAGTGGTGGCAGTGGCTGACCAGAGCGTAGAAGCGGACAGTGGCAAGTAGAAGCTGGAAGTGGTGAGCAGTGGCGGACTTGGACGTAAAGTAGCGGGTAGTGGTGAGCAGTGACATGCAATGGCGGAGCAAGGCGTAGTGACAGACGGTTGCGGGCAGTTACGGGCAGTGGCAGATAGTGCCGGGTAGTTACGACCTTATCGTAGTGACATGTAATATAGAGATCCTATACCCTTTATTTGAAGAGGAATGAGGTAAACTAAAGTGAAATTCAATACAATTTATTTCTGGAATTAAACCCTCCGCATTTTCAAATGATTACATCATTACTTTGAAATTCGACTACCCACCTGACGAAATAGGCCCCATAGCCCTCGTTATAGGTTCATCAAATGATTCGGAAATACCTCTATTATCTTCCTCGGTTTATTTTACATAAGAATACACTTTTAGATGAAATGGGGCTTTACACATACAGAGAGGCGGACAGTGGCGTGGTGTAGTGGGGGTAGTGGCGGTAGTGGCGGGCAGTAGCGAGTTTTTTACTCCCTCTATTTTATAAGAAATTACATTGAGCAACGTTAAATAATATACAAAGTAATTTCCGGATATAATGACTCTCATGCTCAAATCATTGCATAATTACTTTAAAATTCGACCCTCTCTCTGACATAATCTTACTAATAGTCCACTTATGGTTGTATTTATAGATGTTTGAATACTTTTATTATATTGTGTTTTATCTAGCTTCTTTTACCATTTTTCTATTGTCACACACACACAAGCATACACATACGTGTTATATCTAAATGAATAAATGCGAATGTTGTATCATCCATCCTACCTATATGAACATCAACACACGTAAGGATCATTTAATTCTAATGATATAAGCATATATTAAAATATCCTATATATATAGCCATCTCCAACTCACTCAAACAATGCGAATTTTGCTGATTTGCATATTTATTTTAAAGTTGTTAATAAATTAATATTGTGTAATATACCTTTTTACTTTGTATTGTCAAATGTTCTTCTACATACTCAATTGTTTTATGGATATCATTATTGTTAGAATTATAAATAAAATAAGATAAAGAGAGTGTTTAAACAAAATGATAGGGTTTAAAAACGTATTCAAGATGTCATTTTCAAGGTAGATAATTTTAAATATATCTGAGATGTCGAGAACAGATAGTACACTTTGATATTAGCCAAAAAAGCCACGGAACCATAACAAATATATTTTTGTGTCTAAAATATAAAAAAAAAATGTTAAATTGAAATATTTTTTTAATGGGGGCTGTCGTGTAGTTTCGGTGTAGTTGCCATAATACTGTACTCTCAGGAATTACCATCTCCGTGTTTAAGGGGGTGTAGGGGGAATCTTCCCGGAATTAAACAAGACAAGACTCAATTTAGTCTTTACGTCATTTTAGGGGGTAGTATCGGTTCTTTTTCGTCCATGCAAGAATGACTTCCTTCTATTTGGGGTGGATAGAAGATGTGTTCGTTCATTATAATATTATCCTCTGTTAGGCTGGGGCAGTGTAGTATATTTTCGATCACCATAATACTAGCTAAGGAAGACCGATAACTGAAGTTTAAACAAGACAATTATGAAAGTTATCGTGATTCCTAAGCCAGCATGTTCATCTTTGTTTATAACTATGGCGACTCTATTTTACCAGTAATTTTAATCTAGACGGTTCATGTGTGCAATGAAACTTGCTATAGTTTTTAATGTGATCTAAATAAATAAATGCGAAAGTGTTTTCCACCTATTCTAACTATATTCAGATTTAAACGGTTTATGCATTTTTTATTTTCTGTAGTTTTCTTTCGTTCGTCATGATACATTCCTCCCAGGTGTTACCTCTTCTTGGAGTAGAAGGCCGTACAATATACATTCGTTCCCCACGATACCATTTTCTCAAAATTACCACTTTTCTGTGTGGGGGAAGTTTATGTACTATCTATTCAGTTGGCATTATATCATCTTCCCAGGCATTAACCCCTCCTTTGGAGGCGGGTGTCAGTGGTTGTACTTCGTGCACCATGATATCATCCCTTCACCCTCTCATTTGCATATTTATTTATTTTTAAGTTTCTAATCGATTAATATGTTATAATCTGTTAAATACGTGTGTTTATTATTTTAATACCTTTAATGCTGTTGATGTTGTTATTGTTGTGGTTATTGTTGTTGTGAGTGTTGTTGTTGATGGTACCGTTGTTTTTAGTATTTATCTCCTCCCACGAGAGCAGAGTAAGGCACAATGCCAATATTAAACGTGGGGAGAATCCACCTCTCCCAAAATAGGCACTTTGAATAAGAACAAAAAGTGTAATTGCCTCAGTCTATAAGGATGTCTCATTAACTGACAGAGAATATAATAAACTAATTGCAGATTCAGTGCAGATACTACATATTTCTTTTAGCAAAAAGTCTAAGGGTGAACATGTTGGTAGTGATGATGATGATGATGATGATGATGATGATGATGATGATGATGATGATGATGATGATGATATTTGTTTCATTATATTTCCAGTTTAATAGGGGATTTCATTTTAATTTTTATGCTGAAACAAAATAAAATTATCGACGTTGAATATCTTAGAGACGATATCAATTAACCTCTAAATCACCAAATTGTCAAATGAAAATTACTTCTTTGGATTCTGTAAAAGAAACTGTAGCGTCAGTAATTGCCGCCCGGAGGATGAGTTGTTGTACTAGTATATATATATATATATATATATATATATATATATATATTTAATTTCCTTTTTATGGTGCATAGAATTCAATATTACCAGCACGAAAATAATATTTACGATAGACAAGCGTACAATTATTTTTCATTACATAATGCATCTTGATTTTTACGGAATTTTAAAAATAAACATTTTCAAACACGCCCGTAAAGAGTGCCTGGTATGGTTGTGTATTGATTCCTGGATATTTTTTAATGACATTTTAAATCATAATTAATATATTGTTTTAACTTAAAAAATATACACTTAATATATGAAAGCTCTCATTCATAAAAAAAAAATGATCATTGAATAGGTGTAGGTTGTATTTCAGTTACGAAAATTCGCCGTACATTAGATATTAAACTTGTCCTTAATTAATATCGGTATTTGCCGTACGCCATTTAAGTAATGTCGCATTCATCCGAGTGGCGATTTTACCGGAGAAAATGGTAATGTGTATTTTATTTAAATCTTTCAATTATAAGCGATCTTGCGAGTTATTTGTCATTTACCTGCACGTGTCCATGCTTATATTTATATGTTATCAACAACTTGTATTTCTGCTGTTCAGCTTTAAACTGGGTTAGACATGAAATATTGTATTTATAAGGGTACATCAATTTTAATACCGCACAGCAAAGCAAATATATAAATATTATACATATCGAGAACATTATAGACATACTATATTGTATTTATATTTCTAATCAATCGATGTAATACAATACTAATTTCTGTGTTTTTATTAGACGAAGCATAGTCTTTTATTCTTATGAGATGATTTTCCATGCTGTGTTCTAAAGAGAAAAACAATGTACTGCTCGTTTGGTAAGCATTTATGTAAATAATGTACAAGTTGTCTTTAGGTAAATGAAGTGTTAATACATTTCAGAATGTTTGTTTATGTTGGTTTTCATTAATTACCAAAGTAATCCTTACGACTTTGCAAAATAGTATCTGATGTGGGTTTCGCATCCTATCTGATATGTTTTGTAAGTGCTATTGTTATGTGAACACAATCGAATTGTATATTTTCCTGTCGTTTTCTATTCATCCGATTTCTGTTATTTCATTCCTGATGATATAATCCCATTGATATGTTTCTATGTTTTGTGTATACTTTTTTAGGTTTTTGTTTATCTATTACTTTCTTTAAATACTTTATCTTCAGTTGGTATATTTTTCTTAAACCTATCTATTCCACTCATTTGATGGGCTTTTCTAAGTTGAATTGTTCGTTTCCTCATTCATGTCTTAAACTTATTTGTATCAGTTTTAAACATTCTACCCGTAAAATACAATATAATAATAATACTATATCCGTACACTGTGTTATATGATGCAACATTTCTCTTTGGGAAACCATGTGATATTTTAGACAAGTTCTGACTCTAAAATAGTGTACTTTTTTCCTTAATGGTTTCCATCCGTAAATATTTGAATAACGATGGTTATTTAAATGGTTGCCTTTTCTCCAAGTAAACCAACTCGAATTTGGGCAATATAGTTGTCTAATATATCATGTTAAAGCAAGGGCATTATATATTGATCGAAATAATATTTATCTAACAAATCTTACGCAGTAATAAACACAGGTGTAAGGAGACTTCATTTGAAATAAGGATAGCCGCTCGAAACTGCTGTAATTATTAAAAACACCAAATTCGAAAGGACTATTGGACATATTTCCTGTAAAGATAAACTGTTATAAAACAGAAAGCAACACTTATGTTCTACGAGACTCAGTCGCTTAGACATCAGGAATTGGGTAACGATCCAGTGTCATTGAGGCCAGTATTTAACTCACATTTTAATGCTGATATTAACCTGATCACAAAAAAATCATTTTTTTTTTCAGTGTGTGTTTTTAAAGATACCTATGCGCTACATCTTAGTAATAGTTTTGGCCTAATCATGTATGCAGGTATGTAGCTAAAATGTGTGCGTAAATAATTAAGTATATAAAACATACTTCTAAGTATAATTGAGCACTATCATATGTAGTTTAATAGGATTAAGTCTTTGGAAAACATACTTTTAAAATCACCCATCCATACACACATATATATATATATATATATATATATATATATATATATATATTTATGTATTTATATATACATATATATATACATATATATACATATATATATACACATATATATCTACATATATACATATACATATATATCTATATAGTTTATTCTTCTTATTTCCTGTTATATTGTTCTGTTTCCTATAGAGTGGCCTATATCCTGTTTTTTGTTGGGTCAGTTAAGGGGTTTACTTATTTTTACACGTGATCTCTTGTATAGCTATTTTAGGTTTTAGTTTTTAAGTTTTTAGGTTTTTGTTTTGTTTATTTTTTGTATTCATTTGAGTGTGTTTATTTATTTATTTTTGTATTACTTTTATTATTTTTTTATTTAGGTGTTGTTAACCTAATGTAAATTTTATTATGTGCAGGCATTTGTTTGCTATTTACCTTAAACTGTTTACTGGATTTTGGGGGACTCTTAACATCAGGATTTCAAATTTCTGAGTCAGACATACTCTGCATGGTTGTTTAAGTCTCTACATGTACTGGCCTGCCGTCTTATTGTTCATACAATTATTGGCGACAATCTAATTTCTTTGAGCTGTAAATATGCTGTTGTAGACATAATGTCTGGTATTTTGCTCATATAAGTCTACATTTGTGGATAGTTCTAACTGTTTCTGCGAATCTGTCGTTCACTTTTCTGTGAAACAAACGTTGGAAATAGTATTACACTTGGAAAAATAAATTAAAACATATTGTTTGAAATAAGAAAAAAATACATTGAAACAATAAATTAAAAGTATGTTTTTGGATTGAATTTTCGTTTGGTCATTGGACTGCACCTCTGAAGTATATATGTAGTAATATTTATATAAATAATATATATATATATATATATATATATATATATATATATATATATATTATTTTTCTTATCTTTCTGTTTCAGCTGTAGATGCGGCATCCTACCGGTTGCCATACATTCATCGGCTATTTCAGACACTCCAGCCTAGAGATATTTTGAAGATTCTAACCGTCCATTAAGTACAATTGTTCGACTTTCTCTTGCACACAGTTCACCGGGTATACTCGCCAGATACATTTTGAAATTATTTTCATTAGTTCTGTTGCTCTTATAATTACTGGTATGATGGAGATTTTCTTAAATTTCCAGTATCTTTTCATATCGTGCATAATACCTTGGTATTTCGTAATTTTTGCTCTTTCTGCTCTGTTCAATCATGCATTATATGGGACGCTGACTTCTACTAGGGTCTGACTTTCTCCGTTTTGCACCATGTCACGATGGCAGGTTTAAAAACTCCGTTTTCTTGATATGTAGCTTTAGGGATTGCATAGTCATAGTGGCTAGTGTATTGATCATTTCCAACTGTTCTTTCTGGTATATGCTCCCTGGTCTTGCTGCTATACTGGATATTTAACATTTTACAAATAGTCCATTGAAGATATTTACCTACTCCATTGTGTCGCACCCCCCAAGATAACCTCACAACTGGATGTCAGGTGGCTCACACTCTCCACTTCTGTGTGACAGAACTTGCACTTGTTATTGTTGTTGATATCACCCATCTTTTTAATGGCATTGGTCATCAAGCCTTGATCTTCGGCAACCGTTATCATTCTCTCCTGATACTAGGGGAGATATCCTCTTTTCAGCCAGTCTACAGAGACTAGCTTAATCTATATATTCGTGGGATAATTTACCTAGAAAATACTTAGCACGTTGTTGGTTGGCCCACTATTCGGGTTTTCTGGAATAAAAGGTCTTGGTGTATTTCTGACGGCTTTTGCGAGCTAGATATGTGGTAGGATTGTTGTGTATTTCTGTCTCATTTGTAAGACAATCCTGTCAAACATGTTTGTCCAGTTCTGTGATAGAGGTTGTTCTGCTTGCTCTGGTTTCTTGATGTCGGCATACCATTATGAGGTTTGGGTTCTGGGAGTTCATCCGATATTGCCCGGTGCCCACAATAGTGAATCGATGTTTATGTCATATTTCAAAGAGACACATGCCCCCTGTTCCTCTTAGCAGATGTAGCCTTGGTATACATTGGTTTATGTACATTACTAGGTACATTGTCATTTTATTCTCATTTCAGTGTCTAATCTATTAATGTCTTTTTGTGGGCAATCAATAATTACAAAGATGTATGTTATCATTAATATAGCTAATTGGTTAATGGCAGTTACTTTGTTTTTTTTTGTTAGCTGTGTTTTGCAATTTTTCTAACATGGCGTATATATTCTCTCCCGTTTTTCTCTCAGTTTGGCATGTTGAATTGAATCGTTTTCTTCTATGCCAAGGTATTTGTATTGTTCGTGTATTTAAAAGTCTTTCATTTCAGTATTTTCAGCAAGCTGTATCTTTTCTGTTTAGATCTTCTTCCCAGCTCTATGGGAGCACTTGGCACATTTGTCCAGGCCAAACTTCATTCCAATATCTTTGGAGAAGGTATGTACAACCTGTAAGAGTCGACTTCAGTCAGCATCTGAACTAGCATACAACTTGTAGTCATCCATAAAGCGCAGGTGGTGGACTCTTTTGTTTAGATCTTCTTTGCGGCCCTTGCTTTGGTTGTAGGCCCTCTGGCTTTTGTTTAGTAATTTGCTTAGCGGATCAATTGCCAGGCAAAAGAGTAGGGGAGATAAACTATCTCCTTGGAAGCTTCCTATTCGGATCTTGACGTCAGCGATTGTTATTGTTCCATTAGTGTGTCTAAATGTCATAGTTTTTTTCCACATATTTATTTGTACTAGCATTGTTTTCTTGATGACCGGATGGATATCATATAGATCAAGGCAGTACAGGAGCCATGCGTGGAGTACACTATCGTATGCCTTTTGGTAATCAATCCAATCCATGCTTAGATGTATCTGCCTCTTCCTACTGTTTCTCAAGAATGGTCTTATTGATCAACAATTGGTCCTTGGTGCCTAAAAACTTCCTCCTACCCCCTGCTTGTTCTTTTTCCAAGTATGCTCCAGAACAGAGGTGTTCGTAGATGCTGTCCGCAACCAGGCCAGTTAAGAGTTTGTAGGTTGAAGTGAGGCAGCAGATAGGTCTGTATTTTGTAGGTTTTTCTTTCTCACTCGTTTTTGGGTATGAGGTTCGTATCACATTTTACTAGCCATGCTGGTGTCGCCTCCTCACCCTTCAAAAGTCTGGTGAACAGCTACTATAATGACTATGAAGTGCTGTTAGTTTTTTTCAGCCAGAGTTGGGTGTATTTTCTATGCCAGATTTTTGTGATTCGGAAATTGATTGAACTTTCGTGTTATCATTCCATACGTTATCTCTGGCTCTAGCCTTTTTGACTTGCTTGTATTACTTTGAGCTATATCTGTACTCCACTTGGCCTCTTAATTGCATGACTTCTAATTTTCAAGCAAAGGCCTTTAGTAGTGTTCTTGCTCCTTCTCTTATTGTGGATTTTCCACTGTTATATTCTCTTCAACCAAATGTTGGTTGAATAGTCGTGTATTCTTTTTGAACTGTATGTTCTCAACTTTAGCCCTGTGCTTGTTATCCTTTTCTTGACTTCTTTTGGCAAGTACTAGGATTTTTCCTTCAAGTTCCCTTGCAACGTTTTCAATTTCTTCTACATTTTTTGGTATGTAAAACTGAGTCTGCAGATGGTGTTTCTCAGCCGTCCCCGCACTGTAGGAGCAGCAAGGATTTTTTTTAATTTGAGAGAGTTCCTTTCTGCAAAGGTAAAGTTGTTTCTGGAGCTTCAGTTTCCACGGTGGTGTTGTGACTCGTACTTTGGACTCCCATTGCGTATTTTCCTAACGATTTAAAGTTCTACAGCGTATGTTACTTGAGTTAGCTTTGTGAGAGATATGTTAGATGGGTAAGTCTTTGGAGAACGATGTTTATGTTTTGTATTACTGTCTTTGTACCTCTTAGGGCTTGGGGGTTTTGAAGTTGAGGTCTTTCCCCCAGCCTCATCATCTGAAATTCCTCAATTGTATTCCAAAGTTTTTCTTCCTAGTAATTTCGGAGGTAATGATGGCGATTCAGGTGTTACCAGTTGTCTCGGTAGTAGTGGTGAGGAAGAACTTAGGTTGTTAGGGGGGCTATCTTCTGATTCTAAATAGACAGCTGATGGTGGTGGTATACTTGTCAGGGATCCCCTTGCTAAATGGGAGTCTGGTGTTGATGTGGCTTTATGGTGGGTTGTCTTGGAAACACACAGTGTGTCAGCTTCATTCATGGGTGAATGGTAATGGGTTCTACTGGCCCTGTGGGGTTGTGTTTTGGACGATGATGTGAATTGTCGAAATTTTGGTGGATCTTTCAAGTGGACACTTTTTGGTTTTCATGAGGGCTGCCATCTATGATGCCATATATTCCAGCTCAGCTTCATTGAACAGACTCATAATGTTATATCTTTGGTAAGTTATTTTTTGTGGTGGAATATTATTCTTGCCCGGACAGAAGTGGACGAATATTTCCCTCCAGGTCTCTGTTCTCTTTTTTCTGTTTGGTATATTTTGCTTTAGCATATTTCATAGTCCATAACAGTGTCCACGTTTCTTCCGTTTCCCCTCTAGACTCTTGTCTCTGTCTAGTTTCTTCTTCCTGATAGAAGGTAGTCTTCTTAAGCATCTCTCATGACTGCACTAATTATGAGGGTGCCTTCTTCTTCTGTTATATATATATATATATATATATATATATATATATATATATATATATATATATATATATATATGTGTGTTCTCATCTAGGAAATAAGCGATCGTAGGCGGGCAACCGGTGTATTTGTTTATTTTTTCGCGGAGGGTAGATACTTGGATCTTATCAGCTAGAATCCCATTGGATTATTTGCTCTACTTTTCAAACTTTTAAGAGTAGTAGCAAAACAATAGCACCTTCCTTTGTGCAACAGTTTATGGTCGGGATTTTAAGCCTCTTATGTTTCTTTTTTTGTTGCTGCATTTGATGGAGATAAAGAGACAGGACATTTTGTCTCAAGGCCTGATGGCTGACCCTGGTTGGGCCCTGCATTGGCTGGAGCACCATTTCAAGAGGCAGAAAGGTTTACACCATTGCTTACATCTTCCCGCCTGGTGTGTAAACGGGTTATGGGCCCTTTTTTATCTTAGGGGCCGGCCTGGCAGTATTTATTTTTGTTTTATTCATTATTTTTTATTATTCATTTCCTCATTGTCACCGGCTTCTAATTGTGTATTCGAAGATGCCCTCTATGAGTAGGGGGGCTTCCCCTTCGCAATTTTGGAGACGTGCCGGATGACTTTGTCAGGGTTTCAAGTAAAAAGTATCTTTATGTCAGAGTCTCTGCAAACCCCTGTACAGAGAGACCGAAGACACCAGAGGATGGCGTCTAGTAGGCATTCAAGTTTATCCCCTATATATATATATATATATATATATATATATATATATATATATATATATATATATATGGGTGGGGGGGTCATATATTGCGTGTATTTAGGCAGCATATTCTCATTTAGGCAAATAATATTAAATACCACGGAGTGTTTCTACTTGATAATACTTTTTTTTCAATTTTCTGAATGGTCATTTAAATGTCTCGGTCATAGTGGTGTATGTACGTATTTTTAAGTTGTAAATTACGAGCCGTTATCATAAAAAAATGAACAGTAAATATATATTTGTAAAGACACCAAGGAAAAATAGAAAATAATCGAGAAACAGTAAAGAAAATTGAACAATCAACCCACCGAACTCATATACAGCAATTTGACCGACACACTACATGGAGTATTCGGAAAATTAAACAAAAAATCAAACAAGTCATGCCATGTAAACTCATTCCGTGTCATTTAATAATGTTTACCTTAATATATATATATATATATATATATATATATATATATATATATATATATATATATATATATATATATATATATATATATATATATATAATCCTAATAATTATCTCATCAGGACGTGCAACATTAAGTCACTGGACTAAACGATTTAAAAAAAGAGTTTCCCTTGCGAAATTAAAATCAGGATATAATTATAAAGAACGTATCTTTAGAATAATAAGTCTATTGTTTATATAAAACCATTACATTAGCCTTTTTTAGAAATGTTCTAACATATGAGGCAAAAACTTAAAGTGTCTTTAAAAGTAAAATTCAAATGATCTTTCTTATTTGTTGTCGAATAACTATGAATCAGATTTAATGCAAATCTGACATATGTTAAGTTTAAAACGAGATATTATACATATATTAGGCATGCTGGAATTTCTCTAAAATGCTCAAAGGAAATTGGAATGTCTGGAATATAAATTCATTGATATCTAAAACAACTTTTACAAATATGAAACGTATCGGACGAGACCTCATTTCAAGTATATGATGTTTCCCACTTTGCAGAAAAATTATTTAAACTAAATATTTCCAACCTTTCAACAAATTACGCCTAACATATGTGTTCAAAGTTCATATTGATAGGTTAATAAGTACAAATGTGAATATGTTACGTACACTATTTATATAAACCTATAAATATACCTATATAAATATAGAGATACTTATAATTTATTGGTAATAGGTGGTGTAATGTAACTAACAGAACGAGAACTCTCTGAGCAGTCGGTACACTCTGGCATCTTCTTCTGCACAGCTACCTCCCAAATAGACAGCAATCTTCACTTAATATTAATGAACGATTCAGATGTGATATAATCTTCAATTAATGTAAACAAAATAACGAGCTTTTCTGTATTCGTTCAGAAATATTAATTTGATTTCTAGTACTTGAATGTCAGTTTATCTTACAAAATAACGCACCTGCCGAGAGAAACAATAAAATGCAATTTTGAGATTAATTTCTGCGTTTATGAAGTGTGAAAACGCGATCGATATTAATCTGTGACGGAAACTAATTCGGTATAATTGAACTTGACTTCAGATCGAATCAGCGCCAAAGGACACGGTTTATGTTTTCAAATCACAAGAGAACGAACTCTGTTTAATTACATATAACTAAGTTATGAAGAAAGTTGAGAAAAATACGTCATCTATTTTGATAATTCCGACATTGCTGCACATTGTATCTGTATTCTAATCTGTAAAGTCGTTTTGTACGATTGTTTTCTATTTGAAGATATCAAAATAATTTGATCAAAACAAAAAAACCCATTCAAAACGATGTTGACTATTTCAAATGTTTGGCTATAATTAAATATTAGTGAACACATTTTTCTAGACTCTTAGACGTTCCAGGCATAATGAAATAATGCAAATATTGTTTGGAAAATGGTAATCTAATATTTAGGAAGATAGCACAAACACAGGATATGTGATATATCTTCCTGTAATCAACATAAATATTAAATTTGGGAATACATATTTTTACGGAGACAAACTTAACATTTCTTTTAATCTGATTGTTTACTTCTATCTACTAACTGACAGTTTGGCTAGATTTATCTGTTTTTGTTGTCTGTTAGTTAACAGTAGTATAGGTATATAGATACAACTATTAGTGTCACAACTGTATGTGCTAGATGTTGCTCGGGATTATAACATCTATACATAAATTTCTCTTCGATCAGAACGAGCGATAGTGGCTGTGGATTTTCAAGTCACATACACAGTGACACAATGTATATGAGAATTTAGCGATGTTACTCACATGCGACAAAAGTACTAGAACATTGGTACTATCAAATAAAAAGGTAATATCATTAGAGTGAAACAGCATATAATGTCTATAATTTCAATCAACAAACTGCTCTTTGATTAAAAAAGTTAATCAATTGAATACTGTTAATTAACAAAATATGCACATTTATATGTAAATACCCTGCAAATGATCGATATAACAGACTACATCTGTTAATTTTAAACATTTAATGCACTTCAATCATAAAATCCTGTAATGAAATAACCCAGAAAGGGTTCATATGTTATGAAAAAAAAGAAAACTAACATATACAAACAATATACAGAAAGATACCTTTCATGGAACAGCGAGTAAGTATTACTATTAAGATATGATCAATGTCCGACAAACTAAGCGCTGGTTTCTAATTTGGTCATATTGTTCCTTCGAATTAAATCTACGTGAATGTCTTATATTTATAAAGAGCTGATTTTTTTTCTATACGAACGTCTGCTAGCTTATATGCGCGAACTAACAAACAAATGCATATTTTTTATAAGACTTAACAGAAAATAACAAACACATCATACATTTCCTAATCAATCTCTGAATTATGTACACAGTAAAACTAATCACCCCAGCACTATCATTAAATATACTATCTAAATATATCTAACATAATACCTACACTATCAACGAATACAACCATATTGGATCAGAATGTTAATTATTAAAACACGCTCTAATTAATTCGAGATATAGAGTAAAACTTAAATAAGTATGGCACGGATATATACGGCATTATCACAGTGGCACGCTGTGCCCCGCTTGTGATCACCGCTGTTAAGTGACCTTGCTAATCAGATGTGTGACCATTTGGGAATACCAGGCGCACTATGTAAGAGGAAGGTGATACATCTATGCAATAACTGCGAAAACCTAACCCTAAACATAACTCTAACTCTAACCTCCTCACCTTCTCTCATCGGGATGTACATGCCCCTAGAGACCGCTGGTTATCGAAATTGCTGGAGAGTGCTTGAATGCTTGTTGTAACTCAGAATCCAGGGAACACTAGCAGTTATATTAGGGATCAATCACAGATGTGTGAGACTTTCTAGTGATTACATAATAATAATAATTATTACAATAATAACAATAATTATAATAATAATTATAATAATAATAATAAGAAGAAGAAGAAGAAGAAGAAGAAGAAAAAGAAGAAGAAGAAAAAGAAGAAGAATAAAAAGAATAATAATAAAAAGAAGAAAAATAACACCAAATACTTACTTTTTCACTAGGGTTACATTAAGTAAATATATGAGCATAAAACACAAAATATAATTTGACACGTTTCTATTACTCTGTCGAAGCATATGGTTACACCTAAGCTCAGGCAAACATCATAGCATATAGAATAGTCCAACCTCGAAAAGATGACCTTTTTTGAATATTACAGTGTAGTCATCTGATGTTTTGGCTATGATAAAATCAAGTATTACTCTTGAAACAAAAGTCCGAAACGTTCCCTTAAGCACACACAGTAAACATTTAGATACTACCAATTACGAATAAATTTCATGACATAGAATTTATTTTGTTTTATTGTATTTTGATAAAAAACTACATTTTCTACAACTATGATTATAACATGCAATCTATATTATTTCTAATATGTTATTATATTAAATTAAACTCATCATCTCTAACTTCAATAAAAAACATCCACTAACGTAATGTCAGTAAAATAATCATAGTTAAATACTCTATTCGTGTTATATGTGAGAACGCTTTTAATAAGATTCAAACTAATTTGACGTTCGAAATAAATACTAAAAAAAATCTACTTTAAACCGAGACGGAATTATACCTAGAATAATTTCAGGAAAATAAATTCTAAATCAAACAAAACTTTATATTAAAACAATATAACAAATTATGAATACGTATTAATGAATTAGTCAATAGTCTGACTAGGCATAATGAGCAAGATGACGCATAGTATATACATCTTAATTCGGCATCAATACAGGCAAACAATAAACAGGACAAAAAATGAATATCATTGAAACCGTTGAAAAAGGCATGTGTATGTCGAATTATCTGATATAAAAATGTTTCATCTATTGAAAAATTATCGCATCGTTGTATAAGTTTTTAAACAATCTGATTGTTTTTTTTAGTAGTCGATGCTTAATAAAATAGCCCTCAACGGGTTGTCGTGGTCTACCGCAGACAAACCCCTATGCTACTACAAATCTTTTCACTTATAATAAAATAACTCTCCCATTTACATCGAGACATTACGTTTGTTTCAGTGAGGCCGACTACCTAAAAAAAAAATCAATGTAACGGCTGAGGAAAACATGTGTATGTAGCATATCTGATGAAATATAAGAAACAATCTTCATATATTAGTATTCTTGGAGCGCTTAATCTAGTTTTTGAAAGCTTATTGCTTTTTTACCAACACGATGTTTAATAACGAAGACCCCAACATATTTGCCTAAACTACCATAAACCAACGCAAATGCATCTTCTTTGTAATACAAAAAATAACTATGTCATTTACATCGTGACTCGCCAAGCTCCTTAGTCAGATTTGCCGACTTAGGATGCCAACAATGAACACAAAGAAATAAAGCAAAGTACTTTAACCGCTTAGGAAGACATATTTATGTTAAAATATCTGATAAATAAAATACTAATTAAATGTTCATTCATACAAACTCTCGTATCGATTCATGTTTTCAAATCGTATTGCTCTTATGTATATATATATATATATATATATATATATATATATATATATATATATATATATATATATATATAGATATATGTATATATATAAATATACAGACCTACATACACACACACATATATATATATATATATATATATATATATATATATATATATATATATACAACTACTACATGTTGCATATTACAATTCCTTTACATTTCAGAGATAACAATATTATTGTAAGCCTAGTTTTGTATTCATGAAAAGAAAAATACGAGACGTATTTCGTTTGTATTTGAAAGCATCATCGATTAAACAACATAGCAGTAAAAGCAAAGGTTTAAAATACTTTGATCCAAGGTTTAAATCTACGTATATATATATATATATATATATATATATATATATATATATATATATATATATATATATATATGTGTATATACATATATATATATATATATATATTTATGTATATATATATGTATATATATATATGTATATGTATGTGTATACATATATATATATATACATATATATATATATATATGTATATATGATATTCAGAACCGTGTATATATATATATATATATATATATATATATATATATGTATGTATATATATATGTGTATTTATATATGTATATCTATATATGAGAAAAAGGAGTAGAGTACTCCGACGTAATGGGAAAGGAAAAAAGAAAAAACTAAGATATATTTTTATATATTCATCAACGTTTTGTCCTTTTGGTAAGACACTCTACGGGTGATCATTTTAAAATGTCAAGCAAGTACATCGAGATATTTGGTTGACATGATGGGCTGATGCGGATAAGTAGTAGCCGTGGCTACTAAGAGCGCTGTGCCAGGCCCCAGGCTGTATCGAAGAAAAGGTCGTACTTTTACATTGTTAAACACTCACACCACATTTTCCTGACTACATAAAACAATATATATTATACTCTGCAAACTTACTGAAAAACAAACAGCTCATACTTATTCCACGAGGCCAGAACATTGGCTATCATCCTCTAAAGTAACAATACAATAATTCCCAACACAATCACTGACATCACTAAATCTGGCAAAAGATTCAATGTACAACATACAACGAAACTAAAGACAAACTCACCAAACTAATCTTAGACATCAAATTAAAAACTTTAGGACCCCCGGAACATATAATAAGTTCACCACTTATAAACTTTCAGACATAGAAACTGAAGTACTCAGTTCCGGCTTAAAATTCATAACCGGAATACACTCTTACATCACCACCAACACAGTTTTTAACAATTACAGAATACTGGCACAGACTTAACTAAAGGCTTTATTCAAGGGATAATCACAAGCACAACCACTCTAGAAATGACACTGTTTTACCTAAACGATACACAAACACTCTTGAACCCCTTGGTAACAATAATAACATAATCATATAACCATCAGATAAGGGAGGGGGCATAGTAAACAAAGACAAAAACTCGTATCTTAAGAAAATATATCTACTCTATTATCCGACGAAAACACATACTCTAAAACTGACCAACACACTATAGACAAACACCTACAACTGATATGTACACTAATCGGTTGAGAGTCCTGTCTGATGTGATATATAGCTCGCCTAAGATAGCTATTATTGCTGATATAGATTGTGTGCATGCCCTAGAGTTAGTAGAAGAGGTTTTATCGTAGTTCAAATGCAGAGCACTCATTGTAGATTGTGTACATGTATTTATCCTTCGTTTTGTTGAAGATCATTGTCAGGTAAAACGAAAATGTTTGTGGACAACATAAGCGATTTAAAGATAGTTTCAACGACGATGTGAAGTGTTTTGCAATTTATGTTAAGGGATAGAAATACCCCTCTCCCCCTCACCCATCTAGCCCTTTCCACTACTTTTTTCACACTCTTACCCACCCACCCTACTCACTTTCAAATCATCTTCATTTCTTAAAATATTTTACCAAAAATGATACTAGCTAAACACCAAAGGCACATAGAATCCCCCCTTCCCTCCTATTTTCCCAGCCCCTCAAAAATCCATGCTACACCTCACAACGACAAAAACCTCAGCACCCCCTCCCCTTTCCCACCCTAAGAAAGTTCACTAATACTACCACATCTACCCTTTTTTCACTCACAGACATCCACATTCATTTCATTCTCTGCCACCGACTTCTCTAAACCCGTATTTTGGTCCTGCGCTCCCAGTAGTGACTACTATTCTCATCAACCCATCATGTCAACCCAATATTTCTATGTACTTGCATGACATTTTTCTTAAAATTATCATCCTGAAGAAGTCGTACACGTCTTATATATATATATATATATATATATATATATATATACATAGTTATAACAATTAAGAAAGTAACACTTTGCTACTGTCTTTTGGTTGTGTGCCAGTACAGACTATGTTTGACTCAGCATATAGAAACAGATGCTTTTCAATAATAGTATTTAATAATGTTATTATGTCAAAAAGTGGCGAACAGATTAATACGGCTTATGAATAGTATGTTCTCCCATTAAAGATTCTCACTTGTTGTTTAATGTGATAGGATTAAAATTAGAGGAAAATGAATAAGATGACATAACACATTGCTTTATCTACTGGATGCTGTCGTCATGTGTGTCAATATTATTTATCATACTACGTTTAGACAGATGATACTTTAGTACGGGATCAGTTCAAAGTTCTTTAATTGAACTGATCCGAAAGTAACCAGCGGTTCAATATGATAAAGCCGTAGTCTCTTCTTGTGATAAGAGAAACATGCCCGTATGATCAAATCAAGCCACAAAGGAAGCACGTGTGAAAGACGTACGTGACTTCCCGCGAGTTCATAGAATTATCTGCTTTCATTATGGATCTCTTTGAAAGAAAAACATTGCTTATCTCTGAAAATAACCCCAAGAAAACAACTCGACGTTATTCGAAGGATCAGATAAGTTGAAAAGTCGGTGTTTTTCCTGCTCATCTGTCAAAAGTTGAGATACATTTTTTTTACATTGCCAAATGCTGGCTCAACATGTTCTCCATTGATTTATTCTCATCATACAGTGGGTGTGTTGTCGGTACACTCGTTTCAATATTCTATATACACTTCATGTATTTCTCTGCTGCATGTGGAGTCCATACACACGACCGTGTGACAATACACAACGCCCCACGACAACACACACGCGCGCACAAAAACACACACACACACACACACACACATATATATATATATATATATATATATATATATATATATATATATATATATATTAAAAACATACGCGGCCAATGACAGATTAAATTAATTCCCTGTACAGAACAGTCTTGCGCGTAGTTTATAGCCGCTTACGAAGCTCATAATCAAATTATAATGTTATAGAACATAGTGTCTTTGAAGTCCACTACATTATTTTGATTATAGAAAATTTCTAAAACTTTATGCCTCTACAGGATCAATTGTAAATTCAAATTAAGGTAACCGTGAATAGTTGGTGTCCAATGAATATTGATCAAATCACATGCAAATCTGATATATTTTAATTTTCAAATTAATGCAAGGTTTCTAAAAAAGATTTAACGTGCACACCTTACTAACCGTGTTTTCTAGAATACTTATTCCATAATAAATAGTGGTAAGTTATTCAGATGAAGAGTTTCACAAGCGAACACATTTTATAGACACTCACGTACCAACGCACACACTCGGTTACATTATATTGAAAATAAAGATGTAAAATAGAATACAGAGGACATTATTTCGATATTACCTTTTGATCTGGTTTATTATAACTAAAAAAAGCGTGAGAGTTTGGGAAGAACAAATCCCAACTGACAGTGTTTCAAGAAATAATGTGCCCCCGTTTATCATCGTGCTACCAAAATAGTAATTCTCTAATTTATAATAGTGATCGGGTATTTACTTTAAGAGTTTACCTTACACACAAAGACGCACACACACGAAATATGTTTACTTTGTAAACACGTAAGTGTATTTCGAGGGAGTATTGCTGTTTTTTTTATATATATTTCATTCCAGTAATAAATTATCTGTGTTTTTTCGCAAAAGAATTCAAAAAGGTTCAGAAAAGATTTAAATAAGAAAAAGTCAAATGAAAGGCGTTTGGGTGGAAATCAATAGAAAATAGATGATATTGAAAACAAATTAATTTTCTCCCCATTATTGTGTATTTATAATGCGTTCTTGGAGTTGATTCCCAATGTTTGTGTTGTTCTTTAGATAATCTTTTCCCGGGATGTATGTGTATTTTTCATATTATTTTACTGTAAAGAAAATCGGCGCGGCCGTCCCATGAAAAATGCAGTAATCTGAAATATCCCCTTTTCGAAAAAAAAACTAAATTTCCCAATGATATTATCACTATTACCCTCTGAGCATACTCTAAAATCCATGCGGAAAACTAGTAAAAATATGTTTCTAATATTATTTAAAATTACTTTTAAATAAAAATTATATCAGGATATATAAATTATATAAATAACATGTATATTATAGATTATAATGACTATAACAGTAACCCCCATCATTAAAAGCATAAAAAATGCTAGAGGCTTTCAAAAATGAAGAAATAAACACAAGAAAAATAAAATACATGATAAAATAACAGAAAAAATGGGGGCCCCAAAAAAGGGAAGCACAACGAGATGTGTTCAGAGATGCCTAACTCACGTTGAGGAAATCCTATCAAAATTGTACCCAAAATTCATCAACGTATTACAATTCATTTATAGTATAGTTTATTTGGTGATAATTGTTTCTATTCCCCTGGTGGATGCTATCAAAAATATGTGTGGGTGTTTGCGTTGCCACTTGTTTTAAATGGTGATATTGCTCATGGATACTTCCTTAGATTATATCTCCTATTTTGTTCATGCAATTGTGCTTAAGTAATTTATAGCCGGTCTACAAGATGTAAATTGTTTGTACATTTCTTTTCTAAATGTGTCTATGTGATTGTACTCTATTCTGTCTTTCGATTCCATTAATTAAATTGGATGTGCGCTTTATCTGTTTTTGAATGTATAACTTTTCTCAATAGTTCCTTGTGTCATAGCAATGTATGTTTTACTCCAATCCGAACCTCCTGTGTTAACGTAAAAGCTATGTGGAATGAAAGGGCAGAGGGTTTATAATTTCTTTACAAGGGAATATATAGTAAGCTACAATATAGTGTTCGATAAATCCAAGCGATGAAACTCGAATTGCTATTTAATTCGGAGGCTTATCATTATTTATATTACTGAGCGCATCTGTAAAGTGTGATATGATATAGTTATATAAAAATGTGTGAAAATGTATGCAACCCCGTGTGCAATAGAAAACGGAAGAGCATAATTTAATAACATACAATACAGAGAGTCGTAGTACTAATTAAGAAGAACTAGTTTAACGAACGATTCGAATCACGCCTGAAATTATTGACCATATCCGGTTGTTCAATCATTAGACATTTATGATACATTGAGAAACAAAAACATAGAATAAGTCGTCTGACTTGACGAAGGCAAAGTACAAGTAACAGTGCATTTCCATGGAGCGTACACCCCGTATATTTATATTTTAATTTCTCGGGATCGTAGTAAATACATGCGACGAGATCACTTTTATTTTACTAATGTATAAACATATGATTTACACATTTTCTCCCATTTTACACTAATTAAAATAATAGATAACTTATTATATTTACTGTGATTCACATATATGTGTAAAATATACACGAACATATACTGAGAAATTTAAAGAGATAGTCATTATTTCTTAAAATGTTCAGATGCACAATGCAATTATCGATAGTTTACTCAATATACAGTGTGTGACACCGACGGAAATGCATAGCAGGCTATATCAGTTACTTGTTAAGGTGTTAAAATTTGTTTTTTTATAAAGATTAAAATAGATCTTTTCAACTCAATTCTATAAAATAACAAATATTTTAGTAAGTATTCGTGGATATAAATTCCAAAGCTCAGATTTAGTATAATAATAGTTGTTGTATTTTTTTATTTAGAATTGGAATTTTAATTTAGATGTTATATGTGTATATATCGTGTTTTTTCTATTGGATAATGAATACGACTAATACTTAACAATGTATTCTATATGTGTATATATTGTGTCATATATTGGTGTTAATTGGTAGATAAATACTCCTGTACTTTACAATGTATTGTATATGTATATACTGTCTGATGATTTTGGGTCACACATACTTAGCCCTCACGTAATTTTTTAAATGAGAAAATGTAGCACCCCAAAATAAACTTCACGAAACACAAAGAGCAACGTGGGCCCCGTTGATGAACATTGACCCATTAGGATAATTAACTATTGTTACGTGTTATGTGATTGGTGCATAGATACAACCCATGATGCTTATCTACTTAAGTACTTCACATACACACGAAACACTATTCGAAATAAATAAAATAAATTATTCGTTTTTATTCTATTTTCATCGGAATATATTTATATATAAGCGCTGAGTGTTTCTTTAAAATATAATATATTTCATATTATGACTAAGTTAATTACGTATTATGATATTATAGATAATTCCATCAACTTCGACATTCTGATATTTTTATGACAATTAAAAGACGTTTAAAAATATTGCAGACGAGATAATGTTTTGCCTGTGGACATTTTTTTGGTAAAATTCTTAAGAAGTGCGTCACGTATACTATGAATAGAATTATATCAAGTATATGAAAATATATGAAAATTATATTAAAATAACGCACCAAACTTAATAAAAGAAAGAAGCTGAATACGTATTCGGTTAATAGAAAAAATAGATATATAGAGAGAAATAGAAAGATAGAGGGCGAAAGAGAGAGAGAGATAAAAATGTCTACACAAATCCGTGAAATTAAATGTGATTTGGTGTCTGTCTCTGAAGTCGAGACTATAATATTGTGCTACTTTTTAATGTTCAATTGTTTTACTATAGTATCTCTATTACCAATACAGATTTAGCATACCTCTATCCTAAACAGAACGTGTAGCCGTACTTTTATGAAGTGCAATTGTACTAAATTGTAATGTAGAGCAGTTCAATATAATAAAGACCAATTAGTCAGTGATAAATTTAGAGGTGTATCAGTTCTTTTCTCATACCATCCACTCAAGAAAGTTGTTTCCTTTTAGGCGGAAGTAGAAGAACCTTTCTGTTGTTGTTATTAGACCATCATCTCATTAGTATCTTAAGTGTGTTTAGCATGGGCAGTGTAATATGTTCGTTCGTCAAGATAACATTGCATCTACCTTTCTGATATAGTGTATTATATGAATGCATGGCCTCATACCCTGCTTTAATGTGTTGCCTATTACTTTTCGTAAATGG
Organism: Sepiola atlantica; assembly: GCA_963556195.1. Taxonomy (NCBI): domain Eukaryota; kingdom Metazoa; phylum Mollusca; class Cephalopoda; order Sepiida; family Sepiolidae; genus Sepiola; species Sepiola atlantica. The sequence goes on from OY744535.1 coordinate 83,946,518, forward strand.
TTGGCTAGTATATGTTCTATGATAATAATACCTTCGTTCGATTTAGTCCTTGTTACCAGTAATTCAAACATATAACTAAGCATTCAAGAATACACTATTATAATTAAACAAATATATGTCGTATGACAAAGTCTACGACATTTTAAATTCGAATAGCATTAACTTCTTTTTAGTAACTTAAATTCGCCTGAAACAAGACCCACTGCCACTGATGTGTTAGGACTACTGTAACTTAAGGCGCCAGATATATAGGTGCATCCTAAGTTGTCAGTTGCCCAGAAAGATGCTTGTAAACATAACACTTAAATGTCTGCAATAAGGGAAACAAGGCAGGAATGGAATTGAAAAGACAATCGGTTCTAGGAAAGCAACTAAAGTAAAAAGCCTTCCGGCACTTGGTGATCTCTACACTGAAAGAGGGAAGAGTGTAGTCACGCTGATCGTCTGCTTAAAGCGTTTGTAAACATAAGCTTAAGGATGCTATATTGTGACGATGGGGGAAGAGGATGGAGCTTTGTAGACAACGTGTGATCTATTAAAGGATCTTTTTAACCATGTCCGAGAGGAAAAGAATAGCGTGTGCTGCACCAGTCGAGACGTGATAATAACTACACGTTAATGGTTACATTCTATATGATACGTATATGTGAATAACATATATCTACGGATTGATTTTGAAATCTATTCACCCGGTCTGCCTTATATACAACAGCTAATTGGTGCTTAGGCAGCATCAACGAATTATGAAATAATGTAATTTAATTAATAAATCTCTCATCGATTATATGGAAATCTAAGCTGGAAGTGTTTAAATTTCGTGATTTTTCTACTATGAGAGAAACAGAAAAATTCATTTAACTTAATTTGTAATTGTGTTTGAAAAGGCTCGACAAAATAACGCATATCTAATTAATGCATATATTTAGTTTCGATTACGGATATGAAAACGTGGTGTATGAGGAATTAACTTATAGGAACGTTCAAGTATGTATGACTCCTTTACATTGTACGATATGGTGAATATTTAGATGTTTATACTAGATATGATAAGACCCAGCAAGGAGAAACCAATGCCACAATGTTTTATTTCTGTATCTATGTCTATTTAGCTAATCGTAAATCATGGGTCAACATTATTTTAGTTAAACTTGATCCCAGTCACAATAAAATTGCATCTTCCTAATTCAATACAAATATAAGCAAATACAGATATCAAATAGAGTACCCCAGAGTTGATAAAATATCAAATACAAACATATGTTGTAATTCATAAAACTTATCCTCTTTTTCGATGATTGCAATAAATGTACAAAATTGTTTTACGATCTTAATTACTAAATTACTAGTTAGGACACATTTAAATAGTTCGAATTGAAAACGCGACAAATACTATTTTAACATTCTTAATAAACCCCAGCTTAAAGTGTAGACTTGTATTAGGCGAGTACCGCTGAAATAACTTGATGCGATTGATCAACACCTGGTGTTTACTATTTAAATAGGCTTTTACAGTTAAAAGCTAAAGGTGGGCTGATCTCCTTTCCCTAGTTTAAATTATGATTTTCATCTAATATAACTTTTGCAATAAAACTGTTCATATATTATATTAAAAGAAACTCAAAATAGGGTCACCTCTGAAGTATAGTATACTTCAGACGACTTAAACTACTGCAATAATATGTTTTTCTAACATATTTACTTTTCTAAAAATGGGACATTCATTTGTGTGCTTAATAATCAGCGCGATATGTAAGATTAGAATGAATAATGTTGTGTTAGCAATGTTATATCTTTAATTGGGTTGCAATTCCTTTAATCAAGCAGTGTGCACACAGAAAAATATATGCCACATAATATATTGTAAAAGGGTAACTATTTTAAGTAAAGCTAGATAAGTATACAGTTGCAGGGATAGCAATGAATCTTTTTACCGTTTATTTTTTTATTGTCTGTTACACAATTTACCAGATTATATAAAACAGATATCAACGTTACCCGGAGTTTTTTCAGTCTTGGGTATAACATAACACGTGATGGTACAGAAAAGAACTAAGACATATTTTTCATGTGTGAATTTTAAATGTGAGAGGATTCTGCTCATTGCTCTCCTGACAAAAGCCACTAATATATCATTATACTTCATATAACATCTACCTAAAATGTTGTAATTGAATACAAACTCTAACTAGCAGTATTTGAGTCAATAGACGCACATAATTAGTGGCGTTTAGTTTCCCAGTCGAAAAATACGTGAAACATTGTGTTTTCAAGTAAATTCCGGAATGGCGGACTTACATTAAGAATTTGACCAATAATTATTTATTAATGGATGCATTGTTTAACAAGTGTTGTCTGTTAATCTCTTTACTGCCATAAAAAATAACCAAACGAAGCTCAAAATAATTTATATAAATTATACTTTCAAACTCTTATAAGTTTCTACAAAACTGACCACCAATGCTAACAAGATGGGTAACAGTCTCATTCCGGGGATTTTGACAGCCTTACTACCTTTCGAAATGAATGAAACATCCCCCATTACACCCCTTTCTCATGTCTACAATTTATGGTCACAGTTTGATCAAAATATTGCAGTAGTTTGTGAATTCATTTGTACAATTATTTTAGAGAAAGTTGGATGTTGGCATGAAACAAAATTAACACAATGTAACCACACATAATCCATCGTACGCTTTTACGGTGTGTTAAATATCATACACTTAAATTCATGAGGTAAATCCACATTATTATATACGAAAACATGATAGTAAATACACAGCTCACAAACCTATTTCTGACATGTGAAATGGGTATGTTCCATTTTCAAAGGGCTTAAACAAGAAGACGATCAAAGAAGTTCATCAATATTTAAAATAGTGATATTCTATGCTTGATGACATTGTTTATGTTTCATATATGTATTACTATTAAACTATTATACGAGCCAAATAATTATTACAATTCTAAGATTAATCTGAATGTGGGTTAATCAGCGTCAAATCGCCTAACACTTCAATATTATTATCTCCAGCGTTAGCTAACTTACTGTCCAACCCATCAGTTAGAGGAAATAATCAATAATACACTGCGATAGAGCAATCGATTATTTTGTCTTAATAGTATTGATTCCTACCATCAATCGATATCATCCTACGTACGGAATAACCCAATTAGACCAACAGTTATTGGTTGACTATCACAGTTAAGCGAATGTGTAGTCTAGCCAGCACCTACTACACATACTCTTTATTCATAGGCACCTACATGAAAACTCCAATCAGGGTCAAGTAATTTCAGAGTTGCAATACTGGCTGAATTTACGTCCGACAAGACCTTCTGACAGAAGTACTCATTATTAATTATAATAAAGCTGCTTATTTACTTGTTCGTTTCCCTTTCTTTCAATTCTCTCTCTATATTCCATATATATATATATATATATATATATATATATATATATATATATATATATATATATATATATGAAGCAACTCAACAAAAGATATAAGCGTCAGCTAATATCTTATAATTAGTGAAACATCCGGATAAAAAACTGAAGCTCAATATACTGGATAGAGCATTAATATTATAATATAAAATGAAGTGATAAAATAAGGTGTCAATCAAATTTTATTAGAATTCAAAGTTCAAGCAAAGTATCCTTAAGTCCTTAGCTCATGAGTTTTCAAAGATAATTCTTCTCTTCAGAGGACCATTACCGCAGTTATACTACTACAGGTAATAAAATTACGCTTAGAAAATATATAAAATTATATACACAAATACATAAAAATACATAACATCAAACATATCAATCCAAAAACTCTCTCGCGTATTCAAAACTCCTCGACAATCCTTTTATTTTCTGTATTGATGATTTCTAGTAGGTTGGTATTGTTTGCGTTCTTGTAGTTCTTGAGTAGGTTATTGTTTATTAGTTTTCTGTATTCCTGTTTCTGGAGTTTATACAAGTTTCTAGTTTTATCCGCTTTCCACACGTGGTTAGAACAAATTAATTCAAAAACCGTTAGAATAATGACAAAAGAAGCACATATAGTAAGTATATATATATATATATATATATATATATATATATATATATTATGCTGAACTTATCAGTGGAAGAGGAAATGTATCCATTGGCTGTACGCGTATGAATGTATATGCATGAGTTGTTGATTTTAGAATATGTATGTATGCATGCGTCAATCTCTGTATGTGTTTACATGCGTGTATATATATATATATATATATATATATATATATATATATATATATATATATATATATATATATATATATATTGGTTAAACGAGATGAACTTATGGCCAAGTGCAGAAATAAATATAAATTTAAAATAACCAATGACTAGTAATCAGATGGACCTCTAGACGTATAACGGTGAAGATACCAAATTGAATAACATTATTTACGGTAACCCTCCCCCCTAAATATTTATAATAATATCTGTTATAGACACAGAATTACCGACTTGGTGATATATAGTATTTGTGTGTATGCGTATATAATGGTATTTTGAAATATTTATTTATTCAGATTATTTACTTAAAATAAGATAGTGGTAAGAACATTTTTCTGCAGGTAATACACTAGTTATTGAATTAATATAAGTATAAATGTCAAATATTACCACTAGACATTATTAGACTTGAATTAGGGTTTAACTATAGATTATCAAATTAATCTAAAATATAAATAAGGTAAGACTAATTTTTAGAACTCATATTGTATCAGTAAGAATATAGAGTGTTATGTAAATATTGTGTGTAAGTGTGTGGATATATATGGATGTGTGTGTATGTATATATGTGTATATATGCGTATATGTATATGTATGTGTGTGTATGTATAGGTATGTATATGTTTACATGTGTGAGTAACTACATGCGTTGTCATTTGGTCAATATTTCAAATAGATTCAGGGATGTATATATGTATATATGTATGTATATGTATATATATATATATATATATATATATGTATATGTATATATATGCATATATGTAGGTGTCTGTGTGTTTATATATATATGTATGTGTGTGTGCGTATGGATTTGTATCTATACATATATGTATATGCGTATAATTTTATTTCAATTAGATGCTCTTTCTTGGAATCCAGACGGACTGGGAATCTATGACACGCGGTTTGTCTATTTCCTCTTTTGTTTCTTTCTTTCTTTTCTCCTACCGAGTTTGAGTTTCGCCGGACGCATTTCGTCTCGGCTAGAGATGTATAAAAAAAGTTGTGTATGTGATTATGCTTAGTTATGGTAATGTGCGAGTGAGATTATGTATGTGCGTGCGCATAGGATGTGTGCGTATTTAGTTGTGTGTATGCGCATGAGTAAAGTTGTCTATATGTATGATATCGTCAAGTCGTATGTGTCATAATTTTGACACGGCAGTTTTTAGTTGATTAACTTAAAGATCCCTCCCCTCTGACCGCCATAGTTAAATATAAGTTTTAAATTTCCCCCTCTCTATAAAAGATGTATCAAATTAGTTGCTACCACCATTCATTCTGGTTGTGTTTGAATTGTCGTAGGGAAATTCAATTTTCGATCAGTCTCAAAAATGTAATTGTCTGAGTGATGCTTGAAAAAACCGCACGGTTGAAATAAATTATTGCACCGACAATTATGTGATTTCGTGTTATTATATTTTATGTTATTCTTGCTCTGTTTTCTACATTGAGCTCTCATACCCAAATTTCCTCCTGGAATTATCCCATTATAACACAAATATATATATATATATATATATATATATATATATATATATATATATGCATATATATATGCCTACACACATACATACATACTCACATATACACACATACACACCCTCCCACATATATATATATATATATATATATATATATATATGAGCAGTAGATTAATAAAACGTTTAATAATATCATACTTGTATATATATATATATGTATATATATATATATATATATATATATGTACATGCCTACATTCATACACGCACATATACCCACATACACACCCACCCATATATATATATATATATATATATATATATATATATATATATATATATATATATATATATATATATGAGCAGTAGATTAATAAAACGTTTAATAATAGCACACTTGTATATGTATATATATATATATATATATATATATATATATATATATATTATTAAATTTAATTAGATGTGTACACATTTGCACATCACGTAATTTATAATGCGTCCGTCAAATCAAATCTAATGAGGTAATCTATTTCTCTTTTTTTTCTCTAAAAACTCTCATTAAAATCATTGAACGCAAAGATTTACGATTAAGCGAATATGGCAACTAATTTATTTTTTCCAACATTCGTTCTCGAAGCATTCATCGCTATATCAATGTTATCTTTTATTTTTGTATTTGTGTAAGTTATTTGGATGGATTTCTCTATATTCATGGGTGTTCAAATCACCTGAACGTGCGCGATGCCGATTGATTAAAGCCAACAGGTGATTAATTAGTGTCATTCCCTCACAAAATGCTTCACAAAACATGATTTGGTTGCTCAGCTCGACAACGTAACAAAGTCAGCCATTGGCCTTTTTTGAGCATTTCATATATTTTTTTCTGGTGCCTCTACGAGTCGTTATTAATTGTCCATCTGGGCCTCAATTAAAAACATTACTTCCATCGCGCAACTCTTTATTTATGATGTTCGAAATAAAGTAATGGATGGCATTAGTTTCTTACCGTCCAACACATTAGCTATTTGAAGTCATACAATAAAACATAACATTTTTAAAACATGGCACCATTAACCTGAAAAAATATTCGGAATAATTTATAGGAAAAACAAATCAAGAACAAGTTCAATAAAGGGTTCATTTCTGTCTCTCGCTCTATATATAGTTATGTACTACAATATGTATATATATATATATATATATATATATATATATATATACATATATATATGCATGTATATAAATATATAACATGTATATATACATATATATATATATAAATATATATATATATATGTATATATATCATACATGTGTGTATATATGTATATGTGCACATATATATGTGTATATATATATATATATATATATATATATATATATATATATATATATATATATATATATATATATATATATATATATATGGTACGCGTGCTTCTTACGGTGTCACTTCTTTATATGTTAGGACATATTTATTTATGTCCGACTATTTAATATGTGCGAGACTATATTTTTTTAATTTCAAAATCCAAAATAAGTTTGAAGACAACTCCAAACGTCAGGTTGGTTTGCAGTTTTAACGTGTTACTAGTTATCTTACTTTCAGTTGTGGCGGGTTTTACAACTTTGAACGGATAAAAGGTTAACTAGCTGTCGTACAAAGCGACCTCTCTATAAAAACAATCTAAACTACGTTTCAAAATGACCTTTTTTGGAATAAGTCACACTCATCTTACAAGACGCTGTAGTCAGTCATCGTATATGTTTGCGTATGTGTATATATACGCATATGCATATATATATATATATATATATATATATATATATATATATATATATATGTATAAATTTGAAGCGATGTACACATTTTTAAGTAGACGCTTTTTGAAATGTATGAAAAAACAAGAAACGTCATGTATAATAAATATATGTATATATATATATATATATATATATATATATTAAATGAATAAAATCATGTTATCATGAATATACGCCTCTGATACCTTCGCCGTATCATGACCTTCACGAAGAGTTATTTACTTTATATTTTTTTTATTCTCATCGTCCTTATTTTTTTGGTGTTTAATTGCAAGTAAATCGACACGTGGTTCCGAAGTGATACAGTTTCGTCTGGTCTCGTTGACGGTCCTAGTGACTATTTAGATGTGTGTATTAGCGCGGCAACGCTTATATGAATTTAAATGGGGTGTACACATCTTAAAGAAAACGCCTTTGAAATGCATTATAGGATTTTAAAAAAACTATAAGCGTTTATATATATATATATATATATATATATATATATATATATATTTATATATATATGTATATATATATTAAATGAATGAAATCATTTTTTATAAATATATTCCTCTGAGACTTTCACCGTATAACGACGTTAACGAAAAAGTTATTGACTTTCTTTTTTTCCTCCTCATAAAGCTTGTGTTTAATTGCAAGTAAATCCACACTTGGTTCGAAGAGGTTCGTTAAAAAAAGAAAATAACGCTTCGTTAAGGTCGTGATACGGCGAAAGTCTCAGAGGAATATATCAAACATGATTTAATTCATTTAATAAATATATTTAACAAATAAAACATATAACCTTACTTGTTTTGTCTTAAATTTGCTAATACATTTCAAAAAGCGTGTATTTAAAGATGTGTACACCCCTTCAAATTCATATAAGCGTTGCCGCGCTAATACCCACATCTAAATATTCACTTTCTTTGGGACCGTTAACGAGACCATACGAAACTTTCTCTCTCAGAACCATGTGTGGAATTTTTTGCCTACACGAGCAAAATAAAGAGAAAAAATAGAAAGTAAGTAACTCTTTGTTTAGGCAGTGATACGGCGACAGTCTCAGAGACATATATTTATATCAAATGATTTTAGTCATTTAATAAATATATAAAGAAACATGAACACAATTATGTTTCTTGTTTTTTTTTAATTCAATAGTATATATATATGTATGTATATATATATATATATATTCATATATATATATATATATATATATATATATGTGTGTGTGTGTGTGTGTGTATGCATATATACATTATACATCCATATTTATGTAAGAAAAATACAAAATAAAATGAGATTTGACACTGGCATATATCACCAAAATCGGAAGTTAAATGCCTTGTTGTTATGGTTGTTTGCCTACACGGCATTTCATATTATTATCATGCACTTCATATCACACCCACCCACACACACACACACATATACACACATATATATATATATATATATATATATATATATATATATATATATATATATAAATATATATACATATATTTATATATATGCGAGTTTATAAATATGTATATAAATATGTATAGTTACAGAATATTTTAGAGGATCGATAATTTTTATAATTTCGATTATTCGGACAACTTTCACATCTTGAATGTTATTTTGACAACGTCGGGTCGCTATCATCTTCGTTGTTCTGCAGGGTTCTTTTTGAACTAGGTAATATTAGTGTCAGAATTACAATGGAAGCCATTCATTTAATACACGGGGCCAGCAAGCTCTTGTATCGTCAGCCATGAATCGGGTACGTATTTAGTAATTCGCAATTCTTCGTATCGCCTGCGCCGAGAATTCAACATTCAACCGTCACATTAATATCACTTAGACTGAATGTTACATAGTAATATATTAACTGCGTCACGGGTTTTCTCGAGCAATTATAGTATGCATTTTGCGAAACTTATCTATTCTTCGTTTAATGTGCAAGCTTACTAATAACTGTATATCCCTACTGATATAACGACATATAAGTGTACACACACACACCCACACACACACACATTTATATATATATATATATATATATATATATATATATATATAAATATATGTGTATATATGTGTATATATATGTATATATGTATATATATATATATAAATATATGTTTATATATATGTATATATATATGTATATATTTATATGCGTATATTAATATGTACACGTATATAAATATATATATACTTTCACTATAAGGATTTTAATTATTACTGCAAAAGGAATATCTCGCTTGTGTCCGAGCATTGGTGATGGCAATTTAAGGGATGTGTCATAGTCACCACGCTTGGCACTGCGTGTTGCAATACTGTTTTACTATAGCCTGTTGCCACATAAAGCGCTTGGCATTCCGAAATGGTCACTTATCTGGTACTATCCTGGCTAAACTTCGCTTAACGTCGCTTATCTAACGGGAGCCGTTGTGTCAACATACTTATGACTTATATTACTATTAATTTTAAAAGGTTATTATATATATATATATATATATATATATATATATATATATATATATATATATATGCTATAACCTTATCTATTATTTATAATTAATGGTTCCCATATTGTATTAAATACTAAATGGTCTTAGTAAGTCAGTATTGCCCACAATATTCGCTGTGTCTTTACTTCACCGGTTTTTCCCATCTATAAATGTTACATCGTCCGAAATCGCTGATGGTTTCTATTTTACTCTACGTATCTCGTCAGCCACATTCGACATTTTGATATGTTTACTTATTACAGCTTTCCGGTGATCCTCGAGAATATTTTTTATTAATAGATATATCTCACCTTTGTATATTTTTCTACACTTACATATGAACGTATACACACAGTTATTAATCCTACATTTTCCACAATATGCTTTCGAAGAGTTGATTCACTCCTGAATACAAGAGTGATGAATTATGGATTACATATTCTTTCAATTTCTTTCGAAACAACTTTCATATATGGGATACACACTTTGGTGACTATTCTGGTGGTGTCCTTAGATATTTTGTCAAGATTTTTGGAGCTGATGAAATGCTCTCTGAATAGTTGTTTTGGTCGAGGGTTTATCTCAAACTGTTCATCTCCCCTTGATATGTATTACTGTTACTACATATTATTTTTGCTCGATGTAAAAGGCAGTGAACGATTCATTTCTTTACATGATATGAATAGTGGGAGTTTAAATTTAGAATCAGTGCGAGTTATGCCCAACCGAAAACTTATGTGGAAGAAATCCAGCACCCAAAAAGTTGAACCCTGGATTGAAACAACAATTAAAAAGAATTCTCCCAAGGTCTAAAAAAATTAAACCTTCATTGTTTTGAAGAAAGAAAATATATAACACACGGCTTCTAAAGAAAAGCCTAAGGAGAATCGTCTATAGTCATTTATCGTGTTGTCGATACGATAATCACACACAAATGTCTCATAATTCACTTTTAAGTCGAAATTGAAAGGTTTATCAGTAATCGCGCAGAACTTATGGACGTAACTTCAGCGAAAAGAAAAAAAATATATATATGGCGTATTTCTTTACGAATTGTCGTATGAAAAGAAATAAGCGAACACCACGAATCACATTTACCGAGATTATATTTCTTTTTGCGTCTGCTCAGTATGAATAAAAATATATATAAATATAAAAATACCAGCAAGCAAGTCAAGTCAAGGAAACAATTAACAATAGCTTGAATGTGGCTATGAGGTCGATATCAAAAGAAACCGTTTTCCTCGTGGAAACCAACCGAGAGACGAAGGCATAAATTCTTTTCATTTTACTTCACTTTTTAAAGAACTAACACATTTTCTCTGACTCAGGTAGACTTTTGTTGTTCCACACTTCTCTTTATTAATTCGTAGAAGATTATTTAAGCTAAATGAAAGTGTGGGAAAAAGAGGAACAAGAGAGGGAGGAGGAGGAGGAGGAGGAGGAGAAGGAGTATACAACTTACTTCTTATAGTATGATTGAACCTGATTAAGATGAACTTTTGGGATTGAAACGATACGATACATATATGACTCCTCTGAAAAGCTAAGTACATGACTGCAACTGTTTGTTAAAAAGTGATTTGACTTTGTACTGTGGATATATATATATATATATATATATATATATATATATATATATATATATATACATATTCGAATGCAAAACATGATAACTCCATTTGGTTTATATTGAGTAATTAGAAAATAAATCGACGAACATCTGTTATATCTTTCCTGAATATATTTAAAATGTTATGACTTGGATAAACTGTATAGGTTTAACAAAAGAGTATGTTTTGGGACGATATATTTGATGTTTGATAGACTGTATTTATATATATATATTTTTTTACATATTTTAAAAGTTTAATTTAATTGCTTGCAGTAATGTCATTGCGGTAATGGTCTTCTGAGGAGAATAATTTTCTTTGAAAACTCATGAGTTAAGGACTTTAAAGTACTTTGCCTGAACATTGAATAGTCATAAAATTTGATTCGCACCTTATTTTATTCTTTCACTTATTTCCAGTGCTAGTAATGCTCTATCCAGTATATTGAGCTTCAATTGCATCCGGATGTTCACTAATTACAGATATTAGTTGCTTGTTATATATTTTGTTGTATTAACCTTATATATTTCAGCTCCCGCAAGGTAGAACGTTTCTTACCATCTGGATATGTTCAGCAAAGTATTTCTTCCATTATCGGCCAAAAACATACCCACCCTATCTAAAGAGGCTTATATATACAAATTGATCGAGTCAATAAACAAGTTTTTGTTAAATGTTAGATGGACAGCTCACCATTGTGATTTGAAATCATCACCTAACCTAGTTGACACTGATAGAAAACACTAATAGAAACTCATTTAAATAGCTTAAAAAACTGAGAGAATTGCCTCAGCTATTACGACCTTAAAACAACATATTACCCTAGGCAGAATGATGACTTGGTCGAGTTTGAGAATGCTATTTTCGACCTGGTCAGAATAATTAAATTCATAAAGCGGACCAAGCACCTTAGTTCTATCGTCAAAAAATACATGGATTTACCAGGAAAGTTAACAGGCATACGGATTTGATTGTTCCGGCAGACAAGACTAAGAACTACTACAAATTGGAATATATCTTTTACAGAAACTTTATATACCGTGAGTTACATTACCCCTATAAAAGTGCACCCCAATAAGATTATAGATATAAATATAGAGGCTAAAACTCTACTTACATATATCAATCTAACCAACCATGCAGAAGTAGTAACGGCAGCCACACCTAGATGTTTCTTCAAAGATCATAAGACTAACTTTCAACAACACCCATCGATACGGTTAATTTGCCCATCAAAATCTGACCTAGGCATAATCAGCAACAAAATTCTAGATAGGGTAATTCCGGCCATCAGAAATAAAAATCTTCGTTTCGTTGTGTCAGTTCTCGGATAAAGAAATTGAAGGGGTCCTGAACCTTAAGGATGCACATAGATTAATCTTTATAACTTTTGACATATACACATATTACCAATCTATTTCCCCACTGTTCTTAAATAAAGCTCTAAATTACATCTAGCCAGAAGATCTATCCTCCAATTCGAGGGCAAGTTATGGACGAGAAAAGACACCCCAATGATTTCGATATTACCATGGGTGCCTTCGGATTCTGCTCAAGGAACTGACCTAGTAGGTACATTGCTCTTAAATTAAATCAAACATAATTTAAAAATATAAAAGGGAATACAACATTTGGTTTAACCCACCTTTTAAAACAACGTTAACACCAATATTCCCAAGGAATTTTTTAAAATATTAGAAAACTCCTTCAAATACCAACATAAATATAGCTCCATACTAAATAAAAACTAAATACAAATGTCCTACTCTTCTATGCCTAACATAGCTCAAAAAATAATTCCAGCAAATAGCAAAAAAATAAAAGCTAACATATCCAATTCTAGTTGTTCCAATCCCATAAAGGTGTGCTACTGCAGGCGTACCAGTGAATGCCGATTGGATAATAGATGCACATACACTGACATTGTGTATGATTGTACTGTAACCGAACTAAATAATTATACAATGAAACGTAGAGATCACATAAATGCCATCCCTAATCAAACTCCACAACTGAGTAGCATGACTAATTTGCACCATAATGCTACACCTAATACTCCTACTATCCATCTTCCACCTCAGCAAGCATAAAATGGTCTTCCAATGGTAGTTAATGATAACGCTAACCATAAAATACAATCAATTAACCAACCTAATCCATATAATGTAAATACAGTAAATATAAGTAGACCCGTGAATAGGAGCATACAAGGTTCAGGAACAATAGTAAACCCTAATATACACACTTTTACTGGAGCCACAGCAAATCTAAAAAAAGGCCGCATATATATCCATAAGTACTCATTTAATAACGATGTCAGCAACAACAAAATATCACTGACTATTTTAGTTAAAATTTAAGATCTAAAAATATTCCACGCATTATAAAATGGTCCCTCCTGAAAAAATAAAATTCTCATAACTTAGGATCTAGATCTAGCGGTCTATGCAACTCAGAGGCCGTGATGATTGCCACACCACCTAAACGTTTAAATTTAATCAACTCTAGAAATGAATTAGTTTCCAGATGCTACCATAAAAGGAAATTAAAGTCTGCACAATTCAGCCCACGACCAAACCAACCGTAGCTGATTGAGTGAGTGTCGGGACCGGTTTCGTAGTGTCCAGTTTTGGAAATGTGTTTTTTTTAAATATTCCCTGCCTAAAATGTTTATACATTGAATATGCCTAAATATCTCTTTAAATTTGTTAAGTTGCAAAAGTTTACATTTTTAAACTCTAAATGTTTTATCAACTTCTTAATTATTAATTTCAAAAATCCTCTAAATTATTTGAAAGTCCTGAATGTGTGAATTTGGTTTATATGCTTAAAGCAGACGATCAAATATAAAGTTTGGATGATAGGGTGTCTGGAGGTGTTTAGCTAATTTATACCGCCGTCTCTGTGACCCAGACTTTAAAAGTCAGTTATACACATAACTGATTTGACCCAGACATGTAACATTCGGTGTTCGTATGGCTGATTAAAAAAAAGAATGTTGACATAGTTCACTCCAAACAAGGAAAGCCGCCACTGTAGACGTAAGGGGCTACTGAGAAAAAAGAAAAGGGGATCTGCGCAGCGAGATGTCTGTTTACATCAGTTTTAAATTGCTGCACGTCAGTACTGTCGAGAAAACAGGGGGCAGGAAGGGAGTTCCAGAGGCCAGCAACACGTGAAAAGTAGCTATTTGAGTAGAAGGCTCTCCTGCATCTGAGGACGTGCACAGTGAATGAATGAGTTTAGTTGACTGTCGAGTTAGTCTAGTGAATTTACGTCGAGGTGACACCCAAGTAGCCAATTCATCGGAGCATAATCCATGGAAGTATGTGTAAAACAAACATAAGGATGCTACATTTCGGCGATGGGGCATGCACTGGAGCTTGGTTGACAGTCAGGAACCTATTAGGTTGGCGACTCTTTCTTTGACCTTGTCAAGCGGGGGAGAGACTAGTAGATGATGCACCAGCCCAGATGTGACAACAATACTCCATGCATGGGCGGATGGTGGCTTCGTAGAGATACATGATAATGTCAGGTGTGAGGAGTTTACTAGCACGGTAGAGGGAGCCAACATTCTTTGCGGCTGCCTTGGCAATGTCTTCAATGTATGTGTTCCAATTCATGTTACCTGGGAAGGTTAGGCCGAGGAGTTTGAATGATGAACCCTTAGGTAGGGTGCTATTTGCCATGACAATCGGTGGTTGGAGATGTTTCTTATAGTAATTGAAGGACAGGAGCTTTGTCTTTGCGGCATTAAAAGTTACCAACAATTTATGACCCCAATCCACTACAGACTGGTGGTCATTTACTATAGATTCAGCCATTGCCTCGGATATGATCGCGTCGGTATTGCCAACATGGGGAGAGTAAAGCGTGGTGTTGTCAGCACATAAACCAATCTTAGACTCTATGTCATCAGGGACGTCGTTTATATAAATCAGGAACAACAATGGTCCAAGGATAGATCCATGGAGTGCACCAGCATTTATGTCATGTTGCTTAGATGAACGGCCATCGGGGACAACCTGGAATTTTCTTTTCTTTAGGAAGAATCTAATTATATTATGTAGTTGCCCAGTAATATCGTATGAGCGTATTTTAAGGAGAAGCCCTTTATGCCATACCTTATGAAAGGCCTTGGATATAACAAGCGCTCCTGTCCTAGCTTCTCCTGCCTTGTCGAGTGTATGATACATGAGTTCAGAGATGATCGTTACGATGTCTGCAGTAGATCGTGTTTGCCTAAATCATTACTGCCGGTCAGAAAGAAGGTTATCATTAACTAAGTGCCGTACTATCGCTAGATTGATTAGGGATTTAAAGAGTTTGTTAAAAATCGGTAGTAGACTGATTGAGTGGTAGTTCTGAGGATCGGTTCTATACCTTGAACTCTTGTAGAGTGGTACTACAGAGGCAATTTTCCAACTATCGGGGAAGCAAGATTCAGCTAGGAATTTATTGTAGAGTTTGGAGAGGACAGGGGCCAGTTCAGCAGACCATTATGTATTACTATTACATGTATAAAATCAGGCCCACAAGCTTTGGAAGTGTCAAGGGTTTTCATGATGTCTCTGACCTGGGATGGCGGGATGACCAGGTTATCAAGTGTGGCTTCAGTGCGCAAAGGGAATTTGGGGAGGGGGTGGTTATCTAAGGCTAATGTAGAGTTAGAAGTGAAACGCTGGACAAGTAGTTCAGCCTTATCAGTTGCCGTGCAAACGACATCATTGTGGTTTGATAGTGGGGGAATCGTTGATTGACCAGTATTCACTACACTATTGTAGATTTTCCAGAAATCGCGAGTACCTAGTTTTTGTGACTGGATGCGTTTCTTTGTTAACTCATTATACCTTCTCTTCGCTTCGCCTACTACGGCCTTGCAATTATTTCTTGACTCTATAAATGTATGTCTATTAGTAGCTGACTTAGGGCGGCCGAATTTACGGAATGGTTGTTGCCTCTCAGAAATGGCAGTTGGGATTGCTAAATAATTTTCGCATGGGAACATAGGCTTCAATGCCTGCTTTGACCCATTCAGCTCATTCATTTGCACACTGGTTGGCAGGGTGTGAGAAGGTTTCCCTCCATGGGGCGTCACTGATTTGATCCCTGATTGACTCAAAATCGGCCAGCTCGTAGTATCTTGTCGTTTTGAGCAACCGTTCATCAGCTTTTGGACGACTTTTTAGGGTGATATATATCATTAGCACAATGTGGTCAGTATTCCCGAGTGGGTTAGGAGCTTTCGTCACACAAGTTTCGGGCATTGAGGTCACGAAAAGGTTTAGTAGTGAGGTTTGTTTGTCTACTCGATCGGGGATGCGGGTCGGAAAATCGACAGTCTGAGAGAGGAGTGAGCTAAGGAGAAATTATACGTAGAGTTGCCGGCTGCGTTAGTAAGGCTGGAGAATCCTAACCAGTCGCGGTGGTGGGTATTAAACTCCCCAAATACATGTATCTAGGCATTCGAGTCAATTAAGTTCTCTATGCTTTCAGAAGCAGGTTTGCAGAGTACAGTCCTGGGTCGACGGGGAGCGGTATACGAAATATAAGTAACTGACGCTGTGATGTAAAGTAAATCCAAAGCACATGTAGTCTTGGTCATCTGATTCTAAGCTATGTTCTCTAGTGAAAGGGAATGCGTTCCGAACATAAACTCCTAGCCTGTTTGTCAGAGTCTTTACGGTAGAGTGGAGGTAGTTAATCATGTCACAGTGGTGAGAGGAGATTAAGGGTTGAAGGTTAGTTTCACTTAGAGCTATGTTATACGGTGAGTTTGTCAGGAGGAAGTTTTCTACGTCGTTGATGTTGGTTCGAAGTCCCCGGATATTTGTGAATGCGAGCTTCAAGGGTGGTGGCGAAAGTGGTTGTTGTTAAGTGTTAGGTTTAGGTTTGCTTTTATTTTTTTGTAATGACATGTTGGGTTTGATCATAGAGTGGGTCGGCCAAGGTGGGTACTTTTTTGGTGCCAATAAGCTTACACAACCAGTCCATTAGTCACGATATGGTCCATGGGGGTTGTGGCCTCCAGAAAGCCCACCAGAGATAATTGCAGGGCCTTTTCCATACGGGACATGGCACATGCAACTACCCACAGTATAATGCAACTGATGATGGAGCAGCCGTACTTTGCGCTACATAAGAGTTCGGGGTCCTTGCTGTCAGTCGGAAACAGCAGCCAGACAAGCTGTATAACCTGTACCCTCGACCTGTCGGAAAAAGAGAGACTCAAGCTAGTCATGTAAGACTTAGTGACGAAAAAACTTCTCCCAAGTTGCATATCTGGAACCATATGATGGCCTTTTCTTTGTTAACGCAGAATTTTACCATCCGTTCGTACACGTTGTTTGATTTTTTTCCTGTGGCTGTATTATCGAGTAGAAGAGTTTCTTTTTGGATTCGTTACGCTGTCTATTTGACTCGCGGGAGTTTGATTACCTTCGAATGTAATTTTCTTCATTGGAGTAATTTTATCGGACCGGAAATAATGGCCGAATACATCATGTCAGTTTAATTTTATTCGAATTCGCTTCAGCGGAGCTTTCATCTTACCAGGGAGTTATTGTTTGCACTACTCATATCAGCTCATAAGAACCCTGAATTTTGGACATCATAATATTCAACACCATGTGAGTTTACTGAACTTTTCATATGATTTGTTTTTTTCTATTGTTCTATTAATGTGCATACACCTCGGATACATTTTTCACTGTCATTTACTGCATCGATAGCAAGCAAATGTCCCGCCTGGATTACTTTTTCGTTTTTGGACTACCATTCACCACCTGGATTATTTTTCAATCAACATCTATTATATATTTCCTGAATATGTTTTAAACTTTATGACTTGGATAAACTGTATAGGTTTAACAAAAAAGTATGTTTTGGGCCGATATATTTGGTCTTTTATATACTTTTATGTATTTTTGTATATATTTTTTCATATATTTTCAAAGTTGAATTTTATTGCCTGCAGTAATGTTATTGCGGTAATGATCCTCTGACGATAAGAATTTTCTTTGAAAACTCATGAGTTAAGGACTTATACGTACTTTGCCTGGACATTGAATTCTAATAAAATTTGATTCGCACCTTATTTTATTATTTCACTTCATCTAGCGTTATATATATATATATATATATATATATATATATATATATATATATATATATATATATATATATATATATATATATATACCTATATATGTGTGTGTATGTATATATATGTATATATGTATATATATGTGTGTATATATATATGTATCTATATATATATGTATATATATATCTATATATCTATATATATATGTATATAAATGTATATATATATATATATACGTATATATCTGAATTACCATGTTTAAATCTATCCTTTACCAGATATTTCATGTGTGCTTCCATCTTCTGTATTTTCATATGTCATTATGAAATTATAACAATAAGTGATATCTGTACGTTCACGTTCTTCATTTTTCTAACAATGTGTGATGTCGAACACTGTGTGTCAGCTTACTGTATACGTTTGCTTGTCCAAACATGAATGCCATTACATGTTCTTATTGGCACATAGTTGTAAGGTCGGCCGCATAAATAAAAGCGGTTCGAATTTGAGTTAAAAGGTTACTCATATCTTTGAACAAACTGTGCGACCTGCAGACCATTTGGCCTTTACACTGACGGTTCCTGAAAAAAGATGAAACAAATATGCATGTGGAGGGTAATTAAACAATATTTGTTATGATATTTAATAGCCCTATTAAGGTGGGACTTTGAATGAATTTATAATGATGTAATGCATAAACGCGAGTTCTGTACAGTACTGATGTCGACTACTGTGTGTCAGCTTACTATACATTTACGCTTGTTAATATATGAATAGTCTAAAACTTATATTTCCGTTAATTGGCCGCATAGATAAAAGGGTTCGCATGTTTAGTCAAACCGTTACTCGTGTCAGCATCGAGCAGTGCGATCGGCAGGCCAGTTATTATATACACTGACGATTCCTCTATATGATTATTAAACATATGTATTATGATATATGAATAGTTATAATGCAAAACGGCGATGAACGCCATATTAAAAACATTACAAAGCTAACACTATAAACAGTGTTACATTTCGACACTTGAGCACACACTCAAATTAGGTTTTACATAATATGATACCGGAATATTTGATGTACGCGTTCAATTAAAATGAGCTGATATTCCAAATCTAAATTTTATATATTCGTTCTGTTATTGATTAAGGTTTTATTTTAATCAAATTGGATTTATCTCGTTTTGCATTCGAACTCTTCGTTTATCAATTTGGAAAGAAAGTAATGTCATATCTTTACTTCATGGCATTGCAGCCTCCTAAGTTGTACACAATTCGAGATTTTTTAGTGAATTGCTTTCTTAATATGTTACTTTTGCTTTTAGATGAAGTAATTAGTAAAAAAAATATTAAGTTAAACGGTCTCAGCCGTCAAAAATGGATTTTAGTGAGAAGCATCTGAGACATTGCATGCTCTATGAATTCAAAAAAGGAAACTCAGCTGAATAAGCTACAAGGGATATATGAACTGTCTATGGGATAAATGTTCTGAATGATAGAACATGTCAACGGTGGTTTGCAAACTTTTTATCAGAAGATTTTAACCTGTCAGATCGGCGACGTTCGGGAAGGCCAAAATAAATTAATAAATACGTAATTAAAGACGCTGTAGAGACCAATTGAAAGTTTACCAGCAGATAATTAGCTCAACTATTCAATACAACCCCTACCCTAATTATGTCATGACTTAACGAGTTTGGAAAAGTTTCAAAACTTGGACTCTGAATTGCCCACGATTTGACCGACGCTTAACGAAATCAAAGATAAACTGTGTGCACATCTTGACTGTCAAGAAATCATCGATAACCCTTTTTGCAAAGAATTGTGACTGGATATAAAAATTGGGTTCTTTACAAGAATACCCTACGCGAAAGACAATAGTTAGATCGAAACCAAAGTCCACAGCTTGTTCCAAAACAAATACATAACCCAAAGTAGGTTATGCTCTCTTTATGGTGGGACATGAAAAGACTGATTCATTATGAGTTACTTGGGCTGAATCAAACAGTCACAGAAGTAAACTATTGTTCGCAGCTGGGTGATCTAAGAATTGCTTCATCGAAAATACTTCCAGCATTACTTAATAGGAAGGATGTAGTACTGCAGCATGATAACGTCAAACCTCACACAGCAAAGCTCACTCAGGAAAAGGTCATGAGTTTCAATTGAAAAGTGTTTCCTCCTCCGCCTTATTCACCTGTCATCTTTTCCGGCCATTGCAGCATCACTTAAAAAATAAAATTCATGAAAATAACGACCAACTAAAATATGACCTGAATTGTATTTCTCTAAAAAATCAGAACAATGTTTTGAAGAAGGCATCAATACCTAGTTGATCGTTGGAGAGAAGTCATAGAAAATGATGAAAATTATTGTAAGAATTAAAAATGCCTTAATGGTAATGGTTCAGATGAAATAAATGTATTAGACGAAAACAACATTACTTTCTTTGCGACATGATATATATATATATATATATATATATATATATATATATATATAAATATATATATATATATATATATATATATATATAAATAGAAGAAATAAGAGTTATAAACATGTACGGATGTCCAGATTTTTTTTCAAACTTCGATTGATCAATGTAATAACCTTATATTTATCATTCTTTCCTTAGATATTTCACAACTAAAGTAATTGTTTTCTACTCTAGCCTAGGAAGATTTTTAAAATGACCCGATTTCTCATATCAATTCCGTTTAAGTGCGCTCCATCTACGATTTGAACTCAACATCTCACTATTGGAGTTACTTTATTTTTAACACTTTTTCGATGCTGCCTCTACGAAAAACGTTTTCTTCATCATCAAAATCTCCTTATATTGGACACTTTATCAACGAGCAATTACCATCTGGACAAACCCCATATCCTTTTTACACGAACTTTTTTTAATAACAATTTTTCAAATGTTTGAACTCTGGCTTTTCGATCTTTGAAAAACCTTGGCTTAAGGAAAGAATAGTACACATAAGTTTATTATAGAATATACCTTGCATTGAACAATCGACGTTTGAAATGAATCTGGACATCTGTACATGTTCATCACTCTTATTTCTTCTATCTTTTAATTGCTCTATCTCGTGTATTGCGCTTAAACTATTTCACTATAGGTTCTATCTACTAAAAGTTTTTTTTTTAGTTTCATATTTGATTATATATATATATATATATATATATATATATATATATATATATATATATATATATATATATATATACGAATACGGAAATTATGGATTGCCTTCAATACGTCCAAGTGTCAATCGAAGCATAAAGCACTTGGGCATCTAATCAAACAGACGTGGTGTGATTCACAGACACAGTTCGTCTACAGATAATTATATGTGCTCGCACTTCTATTATCACATGATAACTATACACTTAGCCTTTCTAGCTATCATAAAGATAATTAAATAAATACAACTTTTTGATTGTCGGAATTGTTTATAGTAAGAGTAATATTTCCCGTTCATGATTGTGCTTTACCACCGAAAAAAAGAAAACGGGTCTTAATCTTTCGCATGTTCATGACAACACGTAGAGCAGATATAAAGCGAACCAGTATCTGTGGGTTGCCATATAAGTTAACATGATTTATTTACAATGTAAATGCAAAGATTTCATGTTATCTTACGAAGAAATATTCAAAACAGACAATCTTTGGCGTAATTATTTTACGAATTTCTTTCGCTCATAGAATACCAAACAACAGTAGTACGTAAATATAAAATCTATCTTGGTTGATTTCTTCAGAAAGTATAAACAGTTCGCAGTTTGATAAATTATACACAGGAGCGTGACATGAACGCTAAACATCCGAAAATCAACCGTGAACAAACATCAGCATTTCTGCAATGTCTGCCAGGCGTTGCTGTCCGACATTTTGTAACCGCAATGAGCAATCAACATTGTTAACATATCTTTCATCGGGAATTAAAATTCTAGTATTATTCTCTTGTATTTAGCTATATAATAAGTATTGTTTACCTATGAAATACTTTAATTTACTTGAAGATAATTCTCATCAGACAATTGATACCATTTATGTCGTGGGTATATATTTACTTAATCCGAATACGACACTAAGTGCAAAGCATTTCCTGTATTGCCTTATATTAAAACTGGTTAAACTGCCATAATAGTTCCTAGTTTAAATTTTTTAACAATTACATTTTCTTAGTTAAACTTCCTTATATAATGTGCGCTATTTACAATAGGGCTATTAATTTAAAATATCGTGGTAAAAACTCACGAATGTAAGCTTAAGTGGGTGTAGTGGTGTTGTTTGTTCTTTAAGCACAGATTTAGTTTAGTTATATTGCTTGTTGGATAACTTTACTTTTGCATCGATAACATTTAAACATTAAATATATTTAATAAAAAAATTGTTTGTATTACTTCTAAAACTAAGAGCAACTTTAAGTAAACATACATGACAACACATTCAGATATGGGTTAAGGGGACGCAACTTATCCTGACAAAAACGATTGTATAACCCATTATCAAGCAAATTCAAGCGACCCGCCCGGTAAAGACGTTATGACAGCCAAACCCCCCCAAAATATTTATTGATTTCAAATAACATTTTAACTCCCTAAATGGGTCTGAAGATCGAAGCACCTCTTGTTAAATATGGCGTGTATATAGGTATTTATTTTCTCTAATAATTAGTATCGCCTCTAATTACTTGTTTCCTATTTTAAATAGTCTAATTTTCAATTTTATGGAAGATGCCCCATAATGTGCGGTCAACTATTGTACTATTTTTTTTTTTACTATTGGGTAAAAGGTTTGGGATCTATTATATATCTAAGTTTTTTATAAGTTGAAACAGTAGTTTGGAATAAAAGAACAATCCTCTAGCCCTATCTACACTACTAGCCCTCAATCATTTTAAATCAGTTGACTTATGTGTACTTAGTAAACGTTTTATTTTATTTAAGGTTTCATGCCGATATCTACAAACTGGTCGAGAATAACCACTCCCTATTGTTAGAGCGGTTATTCCCCAGATATATTTGAGGAGGAATTCATATAGAATTGCTATTTTAAAAGAATACTAAATAGTTTTATCCACTCTATCTTTACAATCGAAATGAATAGTTACCCAGAGTAATCAATAAAGTAATCTTATCCACCTGATACTTTGATAAGATCAATGCAGAAAGTATACGTATATCTATATAAGAGTGTATTATTTTTTTAGCCTTATGTATCCATATCTACATCCGACATTTATGTGAAATTCCTATAATACATTAGCTATAATTTGGTTCTTACGTCCATCCATTTTATATCTTTGTTTAGTTATATAGACTCTGGTCCATCTTTCATTGCATAACTGTAATATTCGTACGCATGCAAAGGGTTCAGAGTCGAGATAAAGGTGACTCATGTTTGTGGTTTAAACCGTATTGCCGATAACACAGTTATCGTAACACGAATGATTCTCGAAAAAAGATGAATGATATATGTAATATATGTATGTGAATAAAAATTGAATAATATTTCTTATGATATGCATATAAATATATATATGTAAAGGAGTAAGGCTACCAACATTTGTAGAATGTTTTTTTCGACATTTATTTATTATTTTGTTGTTTTACCATTTTATGATTTTATATATAACGCGTTTCAAGTGGTAGCCCGCTTTCATCAGATATGAAAATCCATTTGAAGAAATGTCTTTCGATTCGAGCAAATGTTGTTTCATTTGAGGAATTTGTTATTGTTTTTGCGCATGCGTGGGTTTGCGGGTGTGTGGGTATCTTTGATTTTTATTTTTATTTTTTATTTGTGATTTTTCCTGCTTCTCTTGGTCAAGTGCGTGTTACCCATCCATGATCCATCGGTCATCCCAGCCTCCTAGGGTGCGGAGAATTTCTTTTGAAATTTAATACTTTTTATTGCTTTTTGTCGTCTCCAAAAAGTAAGTGGTGTCTGCGTGCGTGCGTGTGTCCGAAATCAAAGATACCCACATACCCGCAAACCCACGCATGCGCAAAAACAATAACAAATTCCTCAAATGAAACAACATTTGCTCGAATCGAAAGACATTTCTTCAAATGGATTTTCATATCTGATGAAAGCGGGCTACCGCTTGAAACGCGTTATATATAAAATCATAAAATGGTAAAACAACAAAATAATAAATAAATGTTGAAAAAAACAACAATATAATAAATAAATGTTGAAAAGAACATTCTACAAATGTTGGTAGCCTTACTCCTTTACATATATACTTTTCTCTCGTTGGAACTGCACTAATACTGCACTACCCTTATTTCTATAAATATATATATATATATAGGTATTCAAAATATATTTAAAAATATTCTCCTCATTATTTCCATTTAAGAAACGTTTCAAGGTGTGACTTTTGAAACTACCTTGTCAACGTAACCGCGTGCTACACACAGCGGCATATCAACATTAATCGTCGATACCATGACAACGAATGTCAACTTACTACGATAATAATGTCTCAATCAAAGAGGGTTAAACGAAAAAAGAAGAGAACAAATATGCTTACACTTCTGACCAGGATGTGTATCACCGAAAATACTCTAATTTTTAAAAGTAAATAATAATTAATAATTAATTAAAAAAAAATAAATAAATTGCGTTTTCCATATATATATATATATATATATATATATATATATATATATATATATATATATATATATATATAAATATATAAATATGTATATAGAAATAAATATATAAGTATATATATTTATACATATATATAAATATATAGAGAGATAAATATATGCATGTATATAGATAGATACCTATATATATATACATATATATAGAGAGAGAGTGAGAGAGAGAAAGAGAGGGGAATAGATGTATATATATGAATATATGCATATATATAGATAGATAACTATATATATACATATATATGAATATATATATATAGATAGATAAATATATATATAAATATATCCATATATATACATAGAGATAAATATATATATATATATACATATATATAAATAAATATATATATATATATATAAATATATATATATATATATAGTAGATAGATAGATAGATAGATAGATAGATAGATAGATAGATAGATAGATAGATAGATAGACAGATATACAGATATATAGAGAGAGAGATAGAGAGGGAGTAGAGAGAGATATATATATATTGAGAGAGGCAGACAGAGAGAGATAGAGAAGGTGAGAGGGAGAGAGAGGGGAAGAGAGAAGACAGTTAAGGCTATAAGGTAGACATTAAAAGTTACTTTATAAAACAACATTGAAAAATAGCAAGAGTACGAACGGGTATCTTATAGCAGTGCCGGAAACTTGCACTTATGTTGTTATTACCCGAAGGTAATACGTGCCAGCATGTCTTAAATTACTGAACTGTATGTGTCACTAGATACCATAATTTTTTCAGCGTGTGTGAATCATTTGTATTCTTGAATGCAATGGGTATCTCTTTTTTTATTGGGATGTTCTCGGAACTACGACAATTATCATCGGATAACGCGATAAAATAAACTCTTGAGAATTAGATAAATTCGTAGCACCGGAGACCTGTCTAGATATGATGCTTTCTTTGAATCATCTTTGTTAAATTTCGTATGCGCAATGACCCTATACCGTATCAAACAATTTGATCTCACATAAATATGCTACACTTCTCTTTATTACCCAAATCAGAACTTGCGCAACCATAAGCAATCATGGTTAATAGTATTCTAATTTGGTAAAGTGGTTTCTTCAGGCATTGAACTTTTCTGTAGAATGCAAACTCATATAATTCGACCCTTTTGCATTGTAAGTCATGGAACATCGAAATCCTTGCTTCTTGGCCAATATGATATCAATATATATGATATTATTTTTACGTTGAAAACGAGTTTCGCACTTTTTACAAATGACCCTGGAGATGATACGATGTGAAAAAATAAAAAAAATTAAAGTGTGTAAAGAATGAGATTAAACGACCCAAGAAACATTCTTGAGGGAAAAGTTGATTCGCGTATTAGGAGAAATTGGCTACTCATATGTTTTCCGCTGGTAGTGCGTTTGTTTACATGTGTGTAAATGCAAGTTACAGGAATATGAATGGGACTCTATGTGTATGCGGGTGTGTGTGTTTGTGTTTAAGTGTGTATCTTGTTTGTTAGTGAGTTAGTACTACTTTACGTACGAGAGTGCCCGGTTACATGTGTATATATGTTCGCAGTGTTTAGTTGTTTGTAAACTGATCTCGTTACATCTGTCGAGATCCTCAGACCAGAGGCTAGCATTTGTATCTTATTACACACCCACGTGTGTCGGCTAGAGAGCAATGCTATTGGATCAAAGAGATATTCCTAGGACTAATGCTCAAAGCTTATCGGCGACATTTTGATGTACGCATGTCTCCCCTGAGAGTAGGACATTAAGAACATATTCAGGAAAACATTACATTATTTGTTTTATACTATGTTCTCGATTTTTGTGATCAACTGAAGAAACCGTTTATTGAGGATTGTTGCCTAATCAATTTTTGCTGCAGATGCTTTTGGACAAGATCAGTTATTCTAGACACACACGTTGATATCGCTAATGTGACACGATTGCCAATAAATTAGATGGAGTCACATTATAAGCAGGGACAAGACGTACATATATGTTGTGATAATGCGGGAGTTCGCTGTATAATAATGTATAGTTGTCAAGTGCCTGTTCCAAAGAGAGAGTGGGTCACCTTACGCAGAGGCGGATTTTACATTTTTAGCTTTCGAAAACGTGTGACTATTCAAATAAATCACTGATGGAGGCAGTTAGAACACTGGGATAACAATGACCTACATTGTGATCTGAAGAGGCCATGGCAATTGCGTTGTTTGCGTCTGGTTATTCCGTTAACAAGGTTCATGGTTTCTATATATGTTATACAATTCAAAAATATGTTTTGTTTCTTATGTGTATACGTTTACAACCTTCCTTACAATTAATACCATATTCTACAAAAGCCCAAAATATATATATTCTATCACCATAGACCCAGACATGCGTTGATATTTTTGGCAATTTACTAACGGTACTTGCCACTACACCATCACGAGTTGACTATTCTGCGCGATGTGTGTTACGGATAACAATAGCTAACTCATGAATGCTAAAAACCGTGTGATAATGGTTGTTATCACCGTAAACTTTATACCTCTAGCCGAACAAAATTACAAGATACAACATTACGAATCTATCTTAGATCATATCAGAGGTGCCTACTAGTGTATCAATGAGATAAGTAAGCGGGCATAAAAGCACATGCCCCCTCGCGGAAACTATATAGCAAGACCACTATCCCCAATGGTTTAATTCGACGTGTATAGGTGATATTGCCCATAGGCAGGACATAATTTCCTATGTCTAATCGCCATGAAACAAATATAAATAGACATACATTTTTAGCATCAAGAAATAATAATAAAATCATAGTATGCGCAGCTAAGGTAAAATATATCCGGATGACCAGAAAACTCATAGAGTCGTACTAATTAGGAACTCGGTATTTCTCGATAAGGTGAATAAGAGGTAATAAACAAGTTCTCCGTTATACAAACAACATATATTTAGCATGACAAATAATAAGGCTAAAATAGCTGCCCAGCGTTGCCCTTCAACACAACATTGAACTCCACAGACCATTTTGTCTCATATTTCCATTGCGGACATAAACCACTTAATGAATTATGTTCACTCCTTCCTATGTCCTAGATATAATTAAACAACCTAATGACACCAAAGAATGTGGTGCTGACTTAATCCATCCTATAGTACTGAAACAAAAGGAATTCTTAGCTGGCCCATGTCTGCTTAATACTTTACAACACATGCTTTTCCGAACTTTACTTCGCTGGTAGCTAGTAAATTACCCCTGTGGTCCCTGTGCACTTTATGTGGTGAAAGATGTAACTCGAAAATGTATCTCCCCATTAGTTTCTGTCCAATATTTTCTTAACATGTTTGAGTTACTATTAAATCTCGCATGAGTCCACCACCTAGTACTTGCTAAACTTCTTTTTGACAATCAGCCTGGATAAAGGAAAGCCCGTGCTATTGCGGATAGCTTAATCGTAAACTCTGAACGCATATACCATACACCGGGCAAATCAGGTCAAGCTATGACTGTATTGCTTAGAATATCGAAAGTATTTGACAAGATGTGCTGAAAGCCTTCTCAGAAAAATATTCGTACGGGACTACTAGACAGATATGTAATGAAATAAAATCTTTTGTAGCAAAGAAAAGATCCAGATTTTCCACGATAGTCGTATATCACAACAAGATGACATTAATGCGATTGCATACCACATGCCTAGTTCTTTGTTTTCCTTATCTCCATGAACAATTAACCTCATGTCATTATCTGTGAGATTGTTCATTGCCGCTTTATTCTTGACATGTGGGTAAGATGAACGCACATGAATCAACGGCAATGCGGATTTCTTTTAGAAAATTACCTCAACTGAGGAATTGCATCTAATGCTACTTACACAAAGCTCCTCCCCTTTTACAATTATAAAAAAATACGTTTTCAACCACGAATTGTCATGGCTGATAGCATCATACACGATAGTCAACTAGTCAAGCTAATCGGCCTAACATTCACAGATGGGGTTACATGATGGCTGATACAGCAGCTATTATTCTGTGACAGTTTTCAAAAAAGAATGTCTAATCAAATAAGTTCTACAGTGTCTACCAAGCTCCAGATTCTGTCCAATCGACTTATTGTTAAATTCCCGATTATGTTTTACAAGTAGTTTTATAGAAATGTGATGTTAGTTACTTGCTGCTATGATGGTTCCATCGTCGAAATTATACCAACCCAGATGCCAATCAGCTAAATCTTACCCTCTATTCAAGAGGGTTTTAGATGTTATAAGGATGTGCACTAAAACGTTTCTGTCCTCGTCTTCTTAGCCTTTGAAACATCCCCCCTCGTTTCTCTTTGCCTCGATGTACACATAAGCAGACATGTATACCTTACTGCAAAACCTCGTACTTAAGATGGGCCTATGTATGTACGCGCTTACCTCTCAGTTGCAATGCGTAATTTTTAGGCGTATTAAAGTAAAAAAATCAATTGTTCAAAAACTACTTCAGAATCTGAAAAACCTAAACAATAAAAAACAGTATAATTGGCATTAGTTTGAATATTCCGAATAGTATCTTGACACCAGCACATTCAAGGCACCGAAAAGGTATACTAGAACTTTTCACATGGACATGGAGGGTAACAGCGAAAGCTGTTGCTCAACCATCAGTTCGTTGTGACAGTGTTTTGATGGGTAAACGGTATATTTTAAGTTAGTTCAACAGCCTGGTCTATATGATCGCGTAAGTTTATAGTGGTATTCAATCTTGTAACTAAATGTCGTACACGTTTGTCGGAAGTTAATACAAGGTGCCTTTTTCTGTAAATTCTTAACAATAGTAACACAAATATTTACACCTGGTTATGACTAACGAAATGAAAATAAATTATCCTCCTGGATTAAATAACATGTCCAGTCAGAAAGTCAGTCTAGGTTCCTGGGGTTGTCATACCAATTCTAATTCCGACTATTATCGCCCAAGTTCGACGTGATACATTGCCGTAGGGTACATCAGCCGAACAGTTTTCAGTATTACAACCAATATGAGAATTGTAATTAACCTAAGTAAGATAATATTATAACTTGATATTCAAAAAAAGCCAATTTAATATATACTGTAAATAAACTGCAAACAATGATGAGTCGAAAAGTATTGAAATAATTAATTTAAACTATTTATTTAAGTTTATCGAACATCCTCGCATGTATTATCGCGTGTTAATGATATCAATACATGTCGTACAAGTTATAGTGGACATTTAGTACAGGCTGCCCACATCAATTAAGCAATTCGTATATTTATATGTATGTTTACATGTTAATAAGATTAAATATACTTTCAACAAATTCAATAACATTTCTTCAAATGATGCATGAATCCATCTTAACATAACAGGTGTAGCATAAGCAAGACTCTAAATGTTAATAGGTTTGCTAGCAATATCTATGTGTCCGTTTCTGTTGTCTGTGACTAGTATAAAATATTATACAGCAGTCTATTGATACGATAACTCAGACGCCGATGTTAAAGAAGGTTTATTAATTCAAAAAGACTAATCACATTAATGAAAGTGCGCGAAAAAAAAAACACATATGGATAGATAGATATAATGATAGACAGACATATATATAGACATACATATAGGCTGTATCGATATAAGTAGTTATGTTGTACGCGCCAGTCCTCGATCGGGAATGGGGCCTTTGGAACGTGTTCTCTGCTTCAAGTGTCAATAGTAAGAAGGACGTCCTCCACACAAAAAATAAAGTGATTTCGCTGACTTCCGTTTTACTATTGCCCCTCTGTAATGTAGCTGTCATTCAAATTGTCCATTAAAATACTAGCTTTCCTTATTTTGCATATCTATTTGTATCAAATGGAATGTGCATTACAATGAATTGTTCCAACGCATCTCCCTGGCCATCGTTCGTGGCAACGTTATGTCAGAAACGGCGGCGTCACTTCCGTTATAATCGTCATCTGTAACTCTCTCTTTCTTTCTCTGAAAATGTTTTCAAGCCTTTTTTTGGTTTGTTTTTTCTCATCTATCAACACCACCATTCCTCAATATTGAATTCATTAATAAGTAATATAAGTATAATTCGTGTATAATTTCTGAAATTTCTTTCAGACAAACTTTTTCAGCTAAGGGAATGTTCACAAATGATCATCAGTTTGGCGTAAAAATATATACCCTGTGGCGGAGCTGTCTATCCTATATTTTAAAGGATAATGTATTAGCCTAAAAAAGTAGGAGTTTACAGACGACTCATTATCACTGATTGCTCACTTGAACGATCTTATAGTGCCCCATAAATTCTGAGTGACAATAAGTAGATCCGAGTTTACAGTGTACTGGTTTCTATTTCATCTAAACCCACTATGTCGTCTCACCTAGACTTCGATCTCTTATTTATCGCCGACAACGATTGTTGATTGTTCTATGGATCTGAGTTCCAATAAGCTTCGTCCGTAATTCAGTATGTGTTATTTTTCTATTACTCCTTGCTTTTCCCATACTTTACAATCTTGCACGATTATGTGCTACACAGCGATGTGAAGTTTATTTTATTTTCGGGGGGGGGGGGGTAGTATTGTCAGGTTTCCATCGTGCAGTTCTTGCGTTTCATCTGTTCGATCTTGATGTTTGCGTACATTTGTATTTTCTATATTATTTATTATAAACTTAATTTGCTTATATAAAGTATAATCACGATATCGATTATTTAGAAGAATACATTTCAGAACTGCAGGACGAAACCATCACTAGTTTATATGGAAGGAGAGATTACAAATAGCAGGCCGACAAATGTACACACACTGAAAAAAATTCGACAAT
The DNA here is from genome assembly GCA_963556195.1 of Sepiola atlantica. NCBI lineage: Eukaryota > Metazoa > Mollusca > Cephalopoda > Sepiida > Sepiolidae > Sepiola > Sepiola atlantica. The sequence goes on from OY744535.1 coordinate 83,978,794, forward strand.
AAATCATCACCTTATTTCGATATTGAGTGGTTTATTCATTTGTTTATTTTACTTTTTTTCTATACTGATCGTTTGTTTATTTTCTGTGTTTCTTTTATTTTTCAGTTTATATCTGTTCTTATTGTTTAAATCACCGACTGAGACATTCATTATTATGAATAAACACGTTACTTCAAACATTGCGAAAGCATAATTTGTGTGTGCTATTTTGACGGAGAGTGTATACCTGTGTATTATTTTTGGAAGAAAGGATTTGATTTCCTATAATTTCTTATCATTTATAATAGCTATTTTATATTCCAAGATCACCGTTTTACAACTGCTGGAACTGCAGAGTTTAAAGTACTAGACCCTTTACTGAATATTATTTTAGTAATATATATATATATATATATATATATATATATATATATATATATATATATATATATATATATATATATACATATATATATATATATGTGTGTGTATATATATACACATATATATATATATATATGTATATATATATATACACACACATATATATAGTCTCAAATATGAAACTAAAAGTAAACTTCTAGTAGATAGAACCTATAGTGAAATGGTTTAACCTCAATACACGAGATAGAGCAATTATAAATATAGATGAAAGAAGAGTGATAAACATGTACGAATATTCAGAGTTATTTCAAACTTCGATTGTTCAATGCAAGTTATATTCTGTAAAAAAGTATGTTCATTATTCTTTCCTTAAGCCAAGACTTTTAAAAGATCGAAATATTGTCATCAGAGGAATTATGCAGATAGATAAATTGGCAGTGGAAAATCCAAAAGCAACATTTGAAAACATATTAGGAATGGAGAGTTGAAAAAAAGTTCGTGTAAAAAAGATATGGGGTAATTGTCCGTTCATAAGGTGTCCAATGAAAGGAGATTTAGATGGAGAAAAAAAAAAGTATTCCGTGAAGGTAGCATGGAAAAGTGTTTAAAATGAAGTAGCTCCAATAGTGAGATGCTGTGTTCAAATCGCAGGTGCGCGCACTTAATCTGAATTAATAATGTCCGGGTGTTTCTTGATCTTGTTTGTGAATTTATTGATTTTTTTTTATAAAGGAGGTGGAATGTTTATTGTATTTTTGAATTGTATACGTCTTTGATACGTTTTTTACCAAAATATATATACACCCAATGACCTAAATTGTAACCTATGGCCAATCTCCTTACGCATCGGATTTAGTACCTACCAAAAATAACCTTATCACTAGAACCCTTCCTCCCACCTCCTTGTCCTTCCAGCAGCAGCCATGACTCATTCAACTAATTCTCTTACCTTCTTCCCTCGATGCTTCTCTTCCCCTTTTCCCAGTTCCCTTCCTCATTTGGCCTCGTTTTTAACTAAAGGTTTTTTTCTTAGTATTGCTCAAATATTTAACCACCAAAGTCATTTGTAAACAATGTTTTCATGGCCCGATTTCTCATATTAATTCAGATTAAGTGCGCTCCACCTACGATTTTAACTCAACATCTAACTATTGGAGTTACTTCATTTTTAACGCTTTTCCATGCTGCCTTCACGGAATACTTTTTACACGAAGTTTTTTTCAACTGTCCATTCCTAATAGTTTTTCAAATGTTGAATTTTGGCTTTTCCACTGCCAAATTATCTATCTGCATAATTCCTCTGATGATAAGATTTTGATCTTTAAAAAACTGGCTTAAGGAAAGAATAATAAACATAATGTTATTACAGAATATACCTTGCATTGTACAATCGAAGTTTGAAATAAATATGAACATTCGTACATGAGTATCAGTCTTTATTCATCTATCTTCATATATATATATATATATATATATATATATATATATATATATATATATATATATATATATATATCACATAGTTAATTTTTAACCAGGCATTGAAAAGTACATAGAAATTGCTACTTCATAAAATAAGGAATATATCAGAACAGGTGTATCAAACTGTGGAGTAATTACACGTGAGTTCGTTACAATTATATTTTAAACTGTACATAATATGTTAGATGCAAATTGCAAAATAACCATTTGTTTTCTTCCAGAGTTTTTTTATAAAAATTCATAATTACTATTATTTACATCATTCAAACGACTATTCTTATCTTGAAAATTATTCTCATAATGTTTCGCCCGATATACACTCGGTCATTTTTCACGTTCGTGGATTCTTAATCTCAAATTAAGGAATCTGTATGGAATTCTGAACGGAACTCTTCATTAAATCGACAGGATAGCTTGCTCTCGTTCCTTTTGTCATAAGCAAGTAAAAGTGTTTAATAATGAGTAAGTGTATGCTAAGAATCATCAGCGGGATCGAACCTTCAACCTATTCCAGCAGACTGTCACATACAACTTATTATTATAAAGTAACATCATAAGACGTTGTGTCACGCATCCTTACTCTGTGAGAATAGAATGCAAGATAATAACAGTAGTCAAGTTAAACCAAACACACAGGAATTGGTTCGATTGTTACAAAAACGGGTTGAAAAGAGTTTCACACCAACATAACAACACCCAAAATCTAACAAATGTGAATTCTTATTCCATCATGATTTAGAAATTATTCTAAGTTGATATAAGTCGGTCATTCTTATGGTCATTTGATATGAACTGCAAACAACAGGGAATAATATTAATCATTTAAAATCGATCATATACAGAATTAGTCTCTGAATGGCGAATTAGTTGCACAGAGAGATGTAATTTGACTACACTTCTCTCAAAAAGAAGAGTCAAATTTCAAATAGAGTACAATCAAGAGGAGTTTAACTTTAATATGGAGACTGCGACAATTATATCGTTTGAAAAGTATAAGAATTACAATAATCTGCCTTAGTTGTTTTTATGAGACAATATCCGAAATATCTGGAATTGGCTTGAGTTTCAATTATAAAGATAATCTTCTATATAAAGTGACGTCCTTTTTCTCCTCCATCTTAACACCAACCCCATACTATGCTACACATTCCTGCTAAGTACCTACAGAACCAATAAGGCGTGTATCACGCACTTATATCTTAATTTATTCTACATTCAAACATTATGATATTTAATCTGGCCTAGTTGCTTCTCCCAAGTATATATGTCACAAAAAGACTAGCACCCACTTTTACCTCTATGTATTACTTCCCCTCATGTAACTCTTTGCGACCGGGTTTTTTTTTTAATATAAGAAAAATTATTTTAAAACACACAAATACACACAAGTTATATAATCCATTCAAATTCACGGGCACGATTGTTTTCTGTAATACGGACATACACTTAAGTTGTTTTTTTAAATGTGTTATCATACTTTTCTATTTAACCCGAGTTATGCCGGTACCGGGATCCTGGTAGTATTATATATTTGGCTTCAATTACAATAACGCAATAAACAAAAAGCCAAACTAATTAAAAGCTATCTTATTATTTCGCCTCGCAATATATGAATATAATTAATACATGTAATTAGATAAAACAAGACTCACGAGTATTACAATCAATATATGTTTTGTATGGCTAGTTATTTCAATTAGATTATGATGTGTGGTTTAATTATTTCTTATTGATTAGTTCATTTATTAAATGCAATGTATATATATATATATATATATATATATATATATATATATATATATATATATATATATATATATATAATTGCGTTCGAAAAGATCATGTGAAATAAACATAATAATGAGTTCAACTCAGTTAAGTTTCGAAACTCACCAGCTATCCCTAGTCATGGTTGAGAAGTTATGTTTGAAAAGGTAAAGGATCACGTGCCCGTCCAAAATAAAGCTACGCCGTTATTTCCATGTGACTTTATATGTTTTATACATTTATTTTTTGAAAGCGTTAAACTTGCGGATTTTTCCAAAAAAATATGAAAGTTTTAAATGAAATTAAAGATTAAAAAACATTAATAATTATGCAATGAGTAAAGATAAAAAAAAATATAATAATGATGATAATAATAGTAAAAAGTGCATATGAATTAAAATAAATAAATAAATATGAACAATATGTTTGTTAATAATTGTATTTAAATAAAAACATACATTTCCAAAAAATAATGTATTTAATAATACATTTATATAAAATCATGAAATTTTGATAACAAATTAATGAAGTAAAAATAGATAACCAATAATATATATATATATATATACATATATATATATATATATATAAATATATATATATATATATATATATATATATATATATATATATATATATATATATATATAAATAAACACACGAAGAGTCTTTGATTTGTATGTGTTAGTGAAAGTAAAGTAAACCCACGGTATCATGTTAATTTGAATTGAATTACAGATAACAACTATGCGTTTATTTTTTTAAATTTTGAATGATAACAATAATTGAGTAAATAGCGAAGTAAAGCGACATTTAACCTTCCAAGTGCAAGATGGGTGACCATTTAGAAATACTAGGCGCCGTATGTCAGTTCCCCTTACCATGATATACATTCTGGATCAGGACCGCATGTGAATTGGTATTCCCCATAAACTTCCACTTTCTAAATGCTTGACGCTGGTATTGTTATTTCTTTGCTCTCAAGGAGGTTAGCCACAAGGTCAGGTTCGGGTTTTGATGACAGCGTTTCTTTGAAACGAACTGGGTGGTTAACATCTTAGCCACTGAAGCTGGTATAACCGGTTATTCATTCACGTTTTGTATGTAGTTTTTTAACATTTATATACTATTTTTAGGCCCATGAAAATATCCAACAGTGTGAACAAAAATAATTAGTGAACATTTTCTTTTTGAATCTAGTAGGTTTGGCTAGCATACACTTGACCAAATAGTAATTGAATATTTATTAGACCAATCAAAATGATGTAAGTAGCTGAAGTCTTTTTGTTAATCATTACACAATAGCCGAATTGCCATAAGGGGTTGGGCATACATTAGTTTAGTCAAGTATTCATTAGAATGTGCGATTTTGCACAATATGTTAACTATTTAAAAACAAAACCAGTATTTCTTTAAACTGTCAAATAAAGCAATTATATATGCCATGAACTCAAAAAGACCTAACATCTTAATTCGTTTGAAAGCATAATATATGTATGCAATTATTAATAGATATGATTCCTTATAGATTACGCCACTTAATGTAACGATCCAACAAGAACGAAATATAATAATTGCTACCACAGGAGTGTCGATTAGCCTTCATCTTGAAAATACTAACACACACATATATATATATATATATATATATATATATATATATATATATATATATATATATATATATATATATATATATACATATATTGGGGGCAAACAGTCAACAAGAAAAGAAATACACAATAGTTCGCTTCTGTGATAGACGCCTCTGGAATAGGAAGCTGTATTACAGGGAGGTAGCAAATAAGCAAATTGATTCATACAACTAGACCAACGCGTCTAACGAGTAGAAGCGAAAGAAGAAAATAATAAATCAGATAATTCTGAAAACACATGATATGATAGTATTCATATAAACGACTGAGACTAGCAATAGCAAGTGTGTAAGAGTGTAGTTGCAGATAAGACGAAAGTGCGGAATCAATCAAATAACTGATATAATTCCGGACCTCATAAAGAACCCTCAAATGAGGCAGAGATGCAGCAGTCTAAATATAACAACTGCACTTCACACCTGTTCTGATAGTAGATGTGCATATGGAATAGCCCTAAATGTGAGAAAATGTTTCGAGCGATACAGAGAAACAGAAAGAGCAATGGATCTTATGTATGACTTCCAGTAAATATGTGATAAGAAAAAAAGACCAAGAAATGTCAGATAATTCGATGTTATTAAACACAGACTGCACGAAATTAGTACACAGCTTTTGTTGAAACTGAAACACACTCATCGATAACTTTTGTTGGAGTGTGTGATATAGTTTAATTCTATGGATGACTGACGCAAATTCAGACGTAACGATATTATTGTATTATATTTGGACAACACCCTTATTACACTTTGATCACAGCCCAATGTTTGTCATAGCCCTATGATCATAGCCTATCATAGCTCCAGAAAGTTTATATTTGTAAGAGTTCCAAGTTCGATACGACAGTAGTATCGGATTAAATTTAAAAAAATAATTCTTTGACATCTAACTACGGTGACCCAATCTTTTTAAAAGAGGGCGTACGAACGGCCATGAGATTGCGGTTGGTGTATACATGTTCAAACGCATGTATTTAAGTTAATACGCCATTAAAGTAATCGCAAGAGCATTAATTAGTGTGTTGTCGCAGTTACCCTATTACTGCTGAAACTACTGTAATTACTACAACTAAAATACTATTAGTAACTATAATTATATGAAATTGTAGATTCTATATCTAACAATAACATCTGCACACACGCATATGTTTGCTAGGCTGCCGCGTAAACAGATGGAGCCCCAGTCATATTTCTTGAGTGCTTAGACATTGATTGTCTTTGTTTAAGACCAAGAATGTTTTTAGATGAAAATAAAAAAAATGAAAAAATTCGACCCCAACCTTGATTTTTGTTTTACCATTAATAGAAATATATTTAGTTTTAAAAAAAATAAAAAAAAATGTTGGACCCCCCCCCCCATAAATTATTTTTATTTACCTCCCCTTCATACATAGAAATACTTTTAGTTAATTGTTATTTATTTTATCCTCCTCCATACATATAAATATGTTTAATTTAAAAAATAAAAACAGTACAAAAATCAAATCCAGCGAACACGATTAGTTATTTAAATGCTGTCGAGAAGGAGTTTACCTAAATTAAATTCATTAGAATGTGTGTGTTTTTTTTTTTAAAAAAAGAAAGTTTTAAATCAATTTTTATTTTAATGAAACAATTTGATCAAATGACATTGTTAAAATCAATAATTCAAACACCTAAATACAGGGAACAATATTTTTCGAATCAGAAGAAAGGTGTATCTAAAATAAAACAATAAAAAATCGGTACTCTTTTACTGTAGGAACCACGCTAACTTTGACCATGACCCTAACTCTAAACCCTAACCCTAACCCCCAATTTGACCCTGACCCTAACGACGGAGTCAAAGTTAGCGCGGGTCCTAAAGTGTAAAAGCCCCCAAAAATCAAATATAGTGAACACGATTAGTTATGTAAATGGTTTCGGAAAGAAAGTTTACCTAAATTAAATTCGTTAGAATGTGTGTGTATGGTTGTGTGTCTGGGTGTGTGTGTGGGGGTGGTGCGTGGGTGTGTGTGTGCGTGCGTGTGTTTGTTTAATGCCCTTTCTTTAATTTAACAATTTGATTCTAAAATCAGTGATATAGTTTTCCAGTATAATGTGTTAGTTTTTTTATTGACTGAAAATAATAAAAATCACATCTTTTATTTTAATAAATAAAACATGGAATAATAACAACAGTTTGTAAGTGAAAGCTTACAGCGTATAAGGAGACATTTATATCATAAATTCAGTTGAGGTCGTGAAAAAATGATAATATTGAATATGAAAGTATTAAAACATCAAATGAAGTAAACACGAATAGTTTTTCAATTCTCGAAAAGAAGAAGTTAACCTAAACTAAATTCGTTATAGTGTGTGTGTGTGTGTGTTTAAATAGTACTTTTTTAAATCAATTATCCTTTTAATTAAACAATTAAATTCAGTGAATTTGTGTTTTAAAACATAATGGCTATTAGATTAAGAAAAGAAAATAACTTAAGAACGGTTTAATACAAAAATCAGAGTAAAAGTATTACGGTGAATGCCAGCGTTTTTGTTTACATTTTAAATAACGACCCGTCTTGCGTCCATATTGAATAAACGTCAGTGGAATAATGACAAACAGGTAAAAAACTCCACATACTAGAAGCTCTACTCATTAAAACTAAAAAAGCTGCTATCAACAAGATTAATTTTAACACTAGCACTAATATACTTAAATGCTTATAATACCTAATAAACATAGTTAAATTTTCCCGCCATAATTAATTATAAATCTCACTCCAGGTATTTACCTGTTTGTCATTATTCCACTGACGATGGACCCAGACGGGTGAGAAAGTACTCTGGACCAACATGTACACTATGGCAGTTTCATCAGCCAATTTCCTTCCGAGATTAAGATTTTAATCCGGAAAATTGAAGGGATCAACACTAAAATAGCCAGACAAAAATTGTCGGTTATTTTTAATAATACAACTATATATATATACATATGCCCATATACATATATATATATATATATATATATACATATATACATGTATATATACGTACATATATATATATATATATATATATATGTACATACGTATACATATATATATATATATATATATATATATATATACATATATATATATACATATATCCATATATATATATATACATATATGCATATATATATACATATATATACACATCTATACCCATAAATATATCCATATATATATATATATACATATATACACATATATATATATATATATATGCATACATACATATATGTATATACATATATATGTATATATACATGCATCCATATATATATACCCATATATATATAAATATGTATACATACACACAAATATATATACATACATATCCATACATGTATATATATACATATATATATATATACATATATGTACATATGTGTATGTATATATATACATATATATACACACATATACATATATATACATATATGTATGCATATATATATATATACATGCATATATACACATATATATATATATATACATATACATATATACGCATATATACATATATATATATATATATATATATATATATATATATATATATATATATATATATATATTCAAGGGTAAATATGAAAGTTGAGTTTCAGACATACTGTGAATTTTGTTAAAGAAATATGGTAAAGCGGAGTAACAAAGTTGCAAAAATAAAGGCGAACACGTAATATTACAATATATTTCGGTCGGTTGTTGCAACCATATTCGTTTGCAAAATAAACTGTATTGGCCAATACTCGGCAATTTATACAAATGTGGGAAGAAAAAGAAAAAAAAAAGAAAAAGAAAAAGTAAACGAAAAAGAAAAAAGGAAAAAAGTAGAAAAAACAGGGGATGGGAGGAGGCAAGAGATGGTATCAGGAAATTTAGACTGCATGTGTATATGAGGGGTAGGAGTAGAAAGAGTAGATATGAGCAGTTAATGAATGGGAGGATGAGAAAGAGGCAGTGTGAATGTGTAACACGTTGTGCGAAATAAAACAAGTGTACATAAACAATATATATTATCTTATATTTGTTTTGTTTATTATCTATGTGCGTATACGTTTCGTCCTTTATAATGGGGACTCATAAGCATAAGGGTATGACCATTCACTACTGGTAATGTGATTCGAATCTCCGGACTCCGAGTACTTTACAACCCAAATCCCGACATTAATAACCACTAAATATATATATATATATATATATATATATATATATATATATATATATATATATATATATATATATATATATCCGTGTGTGTACGCATATATGCAAAGTATTCATACATTCATCATATAAATATACACATATTATATCAAACTGTACAAACAGTGAATGAAAGTGAAACCTGAAAGTATAGTGACATTCAATGAAATATTTCTTACTTTCCACACCTGTTTGCAAAAAAGGAGACTATATTGTCGGAGTTCTTTTCTTTAATTTTCTTTTATTTATCAATTGTTTGTGGGTTTATCCTGAACACCTTATTTTCCGAGAGCCCGCAAGAACAAAATCTGTAGGCGCCACTTTTCCATAATAATAATAAGCATCTGATGTGAGATACATAAAACTGGTGGTCTACCTTTACTAAGCTGGCGTAGTACAATATGGCATGACACAAGATGATGTACACCAATATGACGTAATACCCATGACGCAGTTATGCCGAAACAGAAATGTTGTTTTCTAGGCAATGTTACTGTCTTGTTTTTATTATTATCATCACAATATAGTAAGGATTGGTGTAACATTTTAAAATTAATAATGACTTCATGAAGTCAGTGTATATTTCATGAACTATTAGATATGGTATTATGACAATCACGGATACTGACATATGCATTACAATTACATTCTACACTAGTACGGCGTTATTCACAATCAACACCTACTACCTCTAATTATACTACTACTACTACTACTACTACTACTACTACTACTACTACTACTACTACTACTACTCTACTACTACTACCACTACTACCACTGCAACTACGATACTACTACGGATAATACGGTTGCTACTATGTATACTACTGCTATTAATACTACTAATGATAATAATATTAACAAAATATAATTTCATTCCGTCTCTTCTCTTGTCCGTTTGCTTCTTCGTGTCTTATACAACGAGTGCACTCCTCTTCACAGTCGGACTGCCCGAGCAGAAAAATCGATTAGGATTTTTTCCCAATGAAATAAAATAAATACATACATAACAAATGCAATCTGGAGAGGCCGCTCCTGTGAACTGATAAAAAAAATCTGTGAACCCTGAAGGCAATCTCGTGCCACTAAAATCTGATAAAATGAGACATCATCCGCGAAAAATCCCCACGGAGAGACGACTAAACAGTTTATCACAGTTTGTCAAGGTTACGCCACTCCTTACATGAAATGATATATTTAGAGATTGAATACAATTTGTAATAAATTGTTTTTAAAAGACACCGATTTCCTTCAGTGTTCAACCATTTCAATACACTATTATTATTATTATTATTATTATTATTATTATTATTATTAATATTTGAACTCACTAACAGTTCTCACACCGTTAGTGATTGCTCACCGACAATAAACAGTGGTATTTCCTGGAGTCTAAGTGACAGCAGGCCTCCTTAGATTTCCAGTATTCTTCAACTCTGTTCGATAACAGCCTCAAATGACCTTGCGGTATCGCAACGGCCTCTTACCCTTAGTTTCTCGCTGGTAAGGACCATTGGTATTCTCTGGAATTTAGGCGGCAATAAGCCTCTTTAAGTGCTTAGCATTCTCCACACTTTTTCCAGTGAAGGACTGGTTCTCATCCTCCTTGACCCTCTACAAATAGTTTGTCTGTTGTCAGCCTAGGCCGGCACTATTTGTTTTTGGTTTTTTTTGGGTGGTTGGGAGGGTAAGGGTCGGGTGGGGAGGGAAAAGAGAGACTATATAGTGTTTCTTGTAATTCAGGTTCCTTGGTTAATTTTTGTGTGGTATTACCTGAGACCGGTATAATTTATGGGGGGGATTATGAAATGATGTTTCTTGCAGTTTCATTTCCTTGGTGTTTGTGGGGGTGTTCTTCGTATGATTGTGTTTTCTACCTGTTAAATAATACTCGGAACTGGTTCTACTTTGTTGCTTATGCGGGTTGGTTTCCGCATTCAATGAGTTTCCTTACGAATGCAGGTGTTTTGATCATTGCCTTCTTTTGTATAGTTTCGATGGTCGATTTGATTCAAATTTCTTCCAGTTTTACTCCAGTTTTTTTTTAGAGTTGTCCTCATGCTCGTACGACTATTGATATTATACTAACTTTATTTATGCTCTATATTCCTGTCAGTTCTCTTGCTAGTTATGTGTATCCGTCTATTAGTATCATTATTATTATTATTATTATTATTATTATTGTTATTATTATTATTATTATTATTATTATTATTATTATTATTATTATTATTATTATTATTATTATTATTATGATAGTTGTGGTGTTGTCATTAGTACTGGTATTAATATTAATAATAATTATAATGATAATAAAATAAATAGTGATAGCAAACTAAAAGCCATATAGAACATTAAGCTACTCACTATAATACCATACTTGTAGAAGACGTAGACACGGTCTCTAAACGTCTAGAAAAACAATGAACTTTTCATATGAGTGAAGGTTTATACGAAACAATGAACGCTGATGATAAACACAGCCAAATCAGTAAAATAGTTGAATACGGTAACAAACCAACATGAATCTATCACATCCAATTGTGTATGGATGAATACAAAAGCATACAAATATACCATCGCACGAACCCGTGGGAATAGATAGAACTTCATTACACTGAACCCTTATAACAAAACATGCATTCAGTCATACACACATGCGAAGGAATAGCCGGTGTTGGTTATAACTACACAAAACCTTCGTGAAAAGTCAAGACACATGAAAAGGCAGCGGAGGACGAGCACTTATCATATCTCAAGTAGTGGTGTTTAGAGTTTCTCGGACCTTGTAAACACTTAGTCTACTGAACTTCTCCAAAAACGTCAACGGTCGTTGTTAACAAGAAACCAATGATTAATAGTTGTGGGTCAAAAGAACAGTGGTGTGCATTGTTGTAAACAGGTTCAGAATTCAGTGTAAATGTGTTACTAATCAAAATCCAAGATCCACTACTGGCTATTGTCAGTGACTAATAACTGATATTTTTTTTTAGCGTCGACTATATTCAGACTGTAAACATATGTGCAATTCTTATAACTTTCTGCCAACAAAATGTAATGTGATTCTTTTAATTTGATTCCTCATGCATTACTTTCCGCTTCATGGGGGGACGATTATTCCAGGCAAACTTTATGTTCTGAGGGGAAGTGTCGCATATGTTCTCTTATCGTGAAAAGTTAATCCCAGGACAGTTTTCCTTTATTAGTATGGTAGTTTTGTATATGTTTGTGTCTATTCTTTTGAGGCAAACGGTGTAATACATTTACGTTCGTTATCACCTATCTCCGAATACATTACATACTTCTTTTTAGTATTTTAGCAGGCGAATCATTGTTTTTTTTTATTTTCGGGGTAGAGAGGGTAGTATAGTATCAGTTAAGTTGTCGAGATACGATCGTCTCAGCCATTATCTACTTCTTATTGTAAAACTAGGTGGAGGGTTTATGAATCTGCTCCGTTGTCATTGTATTGCTGTCGCAGTAATTACAACCTCGATTAGGAGGGCATACTGGTATGTGTTCTATTGTCTAGAGCGATTTGTATTTACTTTAGGCGATAGTATAGTAGGTATGTATGTCATGAGACAATCCTCATTTGTAGAAAGTCCCTATGTTGGTAGTGTTTCGAGGCTAGTTTGTTATATGGCAGTTTGTCATGATACAGTTTCCCAGACATTATCCCATCTTTTTGGGGCCAATGTAATACATGTTCGTTCATCATAGTTTAATCTTCAATGCCGTACCTAACTTTTTTGGAGTGTGGATGGAGTAATGTTGTATTAGGTTTGTTTTGATTATACCATTCTCCCAGGCATTATAACCTCCTTATGTGTGCTTGTGTTGTGTTTGCTTTTTTGTCTTTATATTATCTTCATACACATTGTTCTCTTTTTTCTCTTGAGAGGTTGATAGGTGTAGTATAGTGTTTCTTCTGTTATCAAGATAGCATGATCCGAGGCAGTATTTTTTTCGTTTTTAGATGCGAGTAGTGTAATACGTCTTCTGTTATTTTATGATTCCGCGATCCAAAAGAGTACCTCTGCCTTTACGACGAAGCGTGTTATCTTTATTTTATTGACATTAGATTTTCTTATGCAATTTGTACTCATCGATCGGGGGAGTAGTAATGACTGTACGTCAGGATACTATACTAACAAGTATAATCTCCTACTTTCTTGCATGGCAGAATAGTACATGTGCGTTCGAGGCGATGCATTACTCTACGTGTTTATTCTCTTTTTATTCTTTTAGAGTGGAGGTTATTTCCGGTTCTGTTTTGACTATATCATATTATCACAGGATACCCTATCTCGGTTTGATTTTTTTTTAGTGCTAGCTCTATTGGCAATCGACTATTCTACTATGCATTTCTTTTTCCTTTGAAATGTTCGGTAGAGTCGTTTAGTGTTGATTATGTTGCACTGATAAACTCCTCCAAGGGATTGCATCCTTCTTTTTGTTTAGGATGAGGGTGAAATAGTATGTGTTTTGTGTTATTGAGTATATCATGACAGGAACCACCTACTTTTTTATCGGTGCAGCATTAGTATAATCTTAAACAATGTTTTAAAATTAACACATTGCTATATATTCATCAAATTGGTCCGTGTGCATTTATATGTTTGCAAATTGATTAAAGTGAACACATAATGACCATAATAATTATAATAATGAACAGAACAAATAATGATGAGAAGAATATTATGATACTTCTGATAATTGTTTATGATGATGATGATGCTGATTATCAAAGAGAATACGTAGTAGAAACTTAAGAAGTAGAAAAAGAAGTTGAAATGATCATCCCCATGTCAACTAATTCGCTTATTATTTTATGAAAGATTAAATTGAAGACATTATAATTATCGCGCCATATAACTTATTTGTTCACGCCTTTTTACATCAGTTTTAATTAATGCTAATCGTGGTGAAATCATTAGGTTTTCACCTGCGCTCCGGTTGGGCGGTATTAGAAAAGTAAACTGTTCAAAATGAAAGTCGGACGCTACACGTTCACAACTAACAAGTAACAGGGCACGGATATTTACGCAAATAATTACAATTGCCTTTTTCTAATTTCAGAAATGTACCGACGGGAGGCGATGGATGGGTTGGTAAAAGTCAAGATAACGCCGAAGGTGACTTCGATATGATTTTTAATCATTATATTTAAAAAAATAATTAAATTCTATTTTGCATCTGCATATATGAAATTAAAGAAACATTGTTCACATAAACGGATTTTCTAAAAATGTGCATATTAAATTCCCTGGTTTCGAGATGAAAATAATATTTTTATCTTAAAAATGAATATACAACTTAATGGTTGGTAACATTTAAGTATAACCAAACTATGAACGGCCATATATTACTGTAGAAATAGTTCGCCGTATCTAAAACAAAATGCTTCCAATCCATCTTGTCTTTCATATTTCAGCATGGTAGATAAACAAACAGATATAATAAGACGTATTTCCCATCATAACCCGGGTATCACTCCGTCTAATATTCTGTGTCAGCTCGCATTAAACGCGGTCCAGTTTCTATATCTGGGTCTACAAGTCTTGTATGAGTTGACAACAAACCAATGCTTAAAAAAATTGCATAAGTAGTTCTAATTAAAAAGTGTAATTTCTAAATATCCCGCAAATCCACCCATATCACGTGAAAAAAAACTTTCTATGCGTGTCTTGTACCACAAGTTAGCGTAATGAGTGCCCATCATTCTTTTCTTCATCGCCATTCAATGATATGTTGGAAAACTCCGATGACCATCTTATTTGTATGAAGTGTGATTTACACTCATCTAATCTAAGCGCCAAATGTGTATATGTGAGATTATCGACAAAATGATTTATTATATACTAACAAGTCGCCGCTTATGCCAGCCCCTAAGCTTCTGGAGGATTACAATTAATGGGTTTCTCAGGAGAACTCTTAACCACAGCGTGAGTATTAGTAACAATGTATGAGACGGGTAAAAATTAGCTTACTCAAGAGGACGGCTCAACAAAATTTTGTTTACATTGGACTTGAAACCGACAACACTGTAGTCAGCTGGGAAGCATCCACGTTATATTGTATTTCAAAAGCGGATTGTATTTCGAAAAACAACTTTGTTCATGGAAGTTCCGTTAAGTTTGAAGTAAACAGCGAAAAGGAAAACATTTACAGTGGTACATTTCTGACATGGGAAAACATAGATTGAAACTCAGTAAAGCACCTATCATGAAAATAAAAATAGAGTAGACAAATACTGGCAACGTTTCTTTTGTGAGAAAAAGACTGGTGCGAAGAGATGATAGCATTTTGCACGATATTTTAAAGTCGGAGGATTACTCTATCAAGATAGAAGAAAGTGCTCTGATTAGGACCTGAACATATGTGGAACTTGTACTCCATCTTAGGACATATTCGACGCTTATACCGGTATTAGATTGCGTCAAGAGTGAAATCTTTTTGGAACGGTAGAATGATTCAAACATTTTTTCCAGCGGCTTATCAACATATACATATATTTCAGGTCGAGAGTGAAGATCAGCCCTTGACGCTTATCAAAGCAATGGGGATTCATCAAGCAGAGAGCAATTTATTTCAATTAGTGCAAAGAGAGGATCCGAACGTTTATAATTAAATAAGAAAACCTCGGTGCCATATGTAGTAAAAGTTACTACCGATGTCTATCAACACATCTATTGATGAAATAAATATCATAATCACAACAAACTAAGTGAAAATCCGAGAAAAACGGGTATTACAGTTTCACAGTTTAGCATGTCGTATCATGACATGCTTGCAAAGATAGTGTGCATATTTGGATGATAATATTGACCTGCGATTACAAAAATACTAATGGATATTCATTATCGAAATCTTGTTGACAAGTCGTGTATAGACATACGTGTATTTTAATCAAATATTGTTTGATAGCAGAATGGATTTTTAATCTTAGCAACGAGTACATGTTTCAGATTGTTTAGGGTCATCTACAGCTTGGCGCTACGGCGAACATGCGATTACTTATTTATGTAGCCCATCCCGACAGACTGGCTACTGTCTATAGAACAACCTATGACTATACAAAGAAACGGCTATTTAAAGAAAGTCGTCGGATATTTACTTGTGGGCAGTCTATTATCGAGAGCTGTTGTCAAATAATAAAGTAATTACATTCATTAACATAACACGTGATAATGTATAAAAGTGTCTGATAACGTAACGATAGATCAAATCGTATATGGCCTTTAATGCATCATATTATAGTATGTATTCATGAAGTTATATCATGTTAACGTTGTATAATTATTCTTAACTTTACATTTGACCCTAAACACTTCGTCCATGTTCAGAATTTTACGAAATTTCTTGTCCTGATCTGCCCAAACAGTATACATGAATGTTACGCTAGTAAATAACAATACCCATTATACAAAAGTCCAGCTTGATGAACTGAACACATATTTATCTGGTCTGGCTGAAATTTTGCAGAGTGCTTACTATTTTCTAAGAGCTCCAGCTCGATACATCGAATTTAGAAAAATGGTGTTTAAAATGGCTTCATAAATGTAATTCATAACCAGACATTGAAAGGTCAAAAGTGTGATTAAGTGTCATATAGTATGTGGGGAGAAATTACTCAAATATCTGCCAAGTAGCGAGTCTGTCTCTACGCTTCACAGAACGGAAATTATCGTCACATTTTCCGTGACATTTACTTTTATAATGGGCCCAACAATCAAGAAATAACATTTCTTCTGAGGTAGACTATTATTTATATTGTATCATGGTTAGTGACGCCCGCTAGAAAATGATATTTCCGAATCACTAAAGAGTAACGGGTCGGATAACATAAGATATCGCTTTAAATGAGTGCACCTAAATAAAATCGAAATATATATTTTGTTTGAAACACGTAAGTAAAATGAAATTGAACAAATTATTAAAAGCCTTAAATTGTAACAACAACATCTGGCAAACGGTCCAGCCTGATTTGCTAATTGCGAAACTGCCTCGAACCAGCGAATGCGTAATGACACTGAAATCATTTTCCAGTCATTAAGGTTGAAACATTTGCCTTATATCGAAACTTAAATCTCATTTTAAACTCATACAAAAAGAGAATATGCGATTTTTATTATTTTTGTTTTTGTTTTCTCTAAGGCAGCAATACGCCGTATCAATTGATTCTATTATCAGAATTGATTTAATGTGGCAGGTGTACTTGGAAGAGCAACACGCTATCAGAAGCCAGATTTCCGCAATATAACCTTAATTATTCGTTGAGATAATTGTGCTGCTCTTTCCATAGATAGAGAATGCCTACCTTCGTTCGTACCGAGAGGTCCTCTTCTCTTCTTTTCATTTAGCACACTCTGATATGATTGCACATTTTCTCGTAAATCAAATATAATATTTTGTTCTGCTTCTTAAATGTTTACATGCATAATGATTAATTCATGTACAGAGACAATTATCTCACATATCCATATGTTAATTATATTATGTTATTCATTTTTCGACACATCATATTTTATTCATCTATTCGTGGGTTTGCTACACACACACACGCGCACGCACACATGCATACATACATATATATATATATATATATATATATATATATATATATATATATATATATATATGATTATTTTTATTTACACAGACATGTACCAAATCTGCGACTCTGGCATGTCGATGTTATCGATCAACAGTTATAATAAACTGAAAGCTCCTCAGGTAGGGTTAGAATCCGATCTCAACATTAGATCATATTTGGAAAAAACTAAATAGAGAAAAAAAGAAGAAACTAAATTTTAAATTTCCAAATTTGGAGAGTCACGTGGTTGGGACCGTTAAAAAGCAAAATGTTAAAATAAAAATTAAAATTCCAAATACAAAATATTAAATAAAATAAAATAAAATAAAAAGTGAAAAGAGAGAGATATAATAAAAAGCGTAGAATACAAAGATAGATAAATAGATAGATAGATAAACATGAAATAAAATCGGCAGTAAGGGAAGGAGATGTACATGCAATAGAATGTGTCAAAAAACCGTCGAAAGTTTTTCTTCAACTCGGGCAAACCGCATATTCTCAAATCAGCTGTATTCAGTAGCAGCATATATGTGTGTGGGTGAGTGTAGACGTGTGTGCATGTTGGGGGCAGGGGTCGTTAACACATTGTGTTACTAATTTTGTATTTGTCCTCCACTGTTTTATTTTTAAACTTATAACCCTTCAAGCTAATATTACCTCATGAAAAGAAAAACAATAATAATAATATATAAAAGCTCTATTTGATATTGAGCACTTTTTATGAACCCGGTTGCAATTCTTTGGATTACTACCATGTGGATGTTTCACCTGGATTATTATATATATATATATATATATATATATATATATATATATATATATGTACCTGTGTGTGTGAGTTTGTGTGTGAGTCTGGTTTTGAATCATATATCAGGACGTGAAAATCCTTTCAGGGTTCAGGTGTAACGCTTTTGTTTGGGGTGGTACGATATATATGTTATTGGTTGTGTGTGTATTTTCGTATCTTTAAACTATAATTGTTTTACCAAGCTTTTTTCTTGTTCTTTTCTCATATTCATTCTTTCTGTTTACAATTGATGATTTTCCGCAAACTAATAACTCAACAAATTGAAAAGAAAAATTGTAAAGCATAAGTATAACTTTTGTTTGAAAGACGAAAGTAAAAGGAAATTAAAAATAATAATAAATAAAAATGACTGTAATTGATAGATATTTCTTTGGACATAGGAATACACTAAACATATATATATATATATATAAGCTCCTCGTTAAAAAGTAGAGCACTGTAAAATGGTAGTAGTAACACAGCGTTGCGTCACTTGCTTTATATGCATCGTTCCTTCACTTATAGAAGTTTGAATGCCTGTACGCTTCGCCGCCGTTAATGTTTTAAAATTATCATTGTTTATAAGCTGTTCAGAACTGGCCTAGCGGTTAGCGACGTTGGACTGGGGTTGAAAAATACTTGTAGTCCCGGGTTTCGAATAATGTGACCGGTGGTGAATAGTCGTACTTCTATGCTGATCAGTCTCGATTGAAAAGAGACGAAACGTATACGTCCATAGATAAAAAATAAACAATAACAAATATTTATATATATATATATATATATATATATATATATATGAAGGTAATCAAACAAAAAGTATAAGAGGCAACTAATATTTTTTAATTAGTGAAACATCCGGATAAAGACTGAAGCTCAATATACTGGATCGAGCATTAATAGCATAATATGAAATGAAATAATAAAATCAGGTGCGAATAAAATTTTATTAGAATCAAAAATTCAGGCAAGTATCTCAACGTCTTAACTCATGAGTTTTCAAAGATAATTCTTCTCTTCAGAAGACCATTACCGCAGTGACGTTACTGCAGGTGATAACATTACACTTTGAAAATATATAAACATATATACAAAAATACATAAGAGTACATAACACATCAAATATATCAAGCCAAAAACATACTTATTTGTTAAAGTTATAAAATATATCGAAGTCATACAAATTAAAACATATTCAGGAAAGATATTCAAGAGGTTGATTGAAGATTGATCCAGGTATTGAATAACAGCCCAAAAGCTAGAACATTGAAAGAACTGAAAAACCGAAAAAGTTATCCAGTCGACAAAAGGGTCCGCAATCGATGCAGTATATTACAGTGAAAAATGCATCCAATGTGTATGTTAATTAATACAATGATAAATGAACTAAATCAAATAAAAGTTCTATAAACTCACTTTGTGCTGAAATCATGAAGTTCAAAATGCAGGATACAAATGATTTGACCGGAGTAGCACAAACCAAAATTCGCTGTTTGAATGGAAAATCCGCTAAATCCGATTTGAACAGAATTAAATCAAACCGAGTCAATATATTCGGCCATTTCTTCTGACGGGTCCGATGAAGATCATTTCAATAGATAACGTTACATTTTAAAGTAATCACTTTCCTGGAAGCCAAGTTAACAGAATTCTTTCTCGACGATCAGAACGCAATGCTAAAGTCGCATGATACCTACCCTTTCAAACGACGTTACCAGAGCGAAAGTTACATTTCGAATTTAACGAAGAAGGAAATGTCACGAGACACCGAAAGATATGTTAAATCAATTTAAATTATACCGTATGTTACGTGTCTTGGTCAAATCAGGTCAAACAGGAAAGGGTGTGTAAATTTAGGTCTAATTGCAATCCCATTCAAAGTATCTAACCAAACTGTCTAGTCTAACCATAAAACAACAAACTTCACAGATCTTGCCCTATCAAATAATTTAGAAGATGTATGAAATTTATAATTACGAAGTTATTAAAATATTTAGAATTTAATAATTTAATAGTTTAATTTAAGATATAAATTTATCAAATTAAAGAGTTTAAGAAATTTAATTTAATTTGATTTAAGATTACATTTGTTCTTAATTAAACAATTATAAAAATATTTAGAGTTTAAAAATTTAAATATTTAGACTTTTACAACTTAAAAAATGTAAAGGAGTATGTAGGCATATTCAGAGTCTAACTTTTTTGGCAAGGAGGATTTAACGAATACATCTTCAAAACTGGACTCCCCCGGTCCCGACACTCATTCAATACGCTACGGTTTATTAGGTGGTGGTTTCCACTTTGCATACTTGCATTTCCTTCTATGTCGACATTTGGAGACTAATTCACTTTTAGATTAGATCAGATTTAAACGTTTATGGGCAGCGGCTATCATTACGGCTTCTGAATTGCATAAACCGCAAGATCTAGATCCCGGGCTATAGGAGTATGATTTTTTTAAAGATGGACCATTTTATATTGTGTGGAATTTTATTGGATCTTAAGTTTTTTAACTACATAATCAGTGATGTTTTGTTGTTGCCGACATCGTTATTAAATTAGTAATTATGCATAGATATGCGGGTTTTAATTTAATTTGCTGTCGTCCGAATATAAGTGTGTATCTTAGAGTTTACTATTGTTCCTGAGCCATTTATATTCCTATTCACTGGTCTACTTCTATATACTGTATTTTCATGATATGGATTCGGTTGGTTAATTAATTGTATATTGTTTGCGTTACTGTTAACTACCATTGGCAGGTCATTATCGGCTTGCAGAGGTGGAAGATAGATAGTAGGATTATTAGGTAAAGAATTATGGTGCAAATTAGTCATAATGCTCAGTTGTGGAGTTTGATTAGAGGCTGCATTTATGTGAGATCTAGGGTTCATTATCGAATTATTCAGTTTAGTTACAGTACAAACATACACAATGTGCATCTATTATCCACTGGGCAATCATTGGTACCCCTGCAGTTACATGTATTCATGGGATTGGGACAATTAATATTAGATTGGATAGATTTTATTTTTTGCTATTTACTGAGATTATCGTTTGGGCTATGTTAGGCATAGTAGAATAGGACATTTTGATTAAGTTTTTTATCAAGTATGGAGCTGTTTTTTATGTGGGTATTAAAAGGAGTTTTCTAATATTTTTAAGAATTCCTAAGAGATATTGATTTTAACGTTTTTATTAAAAGGTGGGTTAAACAAAATGTTGCTTTTCCTTCTAAGGTGTTTACGGGAAGTCGGTGTGGGACAACATATATATTGTTCATTCTGATCAGGTATGAAAGAATGCCTCTGAGGTCTATGTTTTTTTACATTTCTTTTGGTCCGGCTCCTATTGCTAGTGGTCATGTTGTGTATAAGAATATTTTCAGTTGCATCATCCTGTTTGTTTTTATTAGAAGTTATTTTTTAGAATATCCTGAAGTAAGCAAGGCATTGTTATAAAATTGTGCGTTTTGGTTAAAAATGTGTTTATTAGCGGAAAGCCTAGATATTCTATTAGAAACCGACGGGACTATTGAATTGATTATAGCCTTCGGGTGGTTCGATAGTTTGTGTACATAAAAAAGAGTTAGATTAGGTTCAGTGAAGAGGCTATATAATCAATCATTGAGGTTAAGGTTGATATCAAGGAAGTTATAAGTTTTTCTCTCATGATCAACAGTTATGGATAGGCCCACATTTCTGAAAAATTCATGCAAGACTTCAATTGCTTTGCTATACCTTCTAGGCCTCTCATCAGAGACAAATAGGGCATCGTCTCCGTATAGGCCACCTTTTATATTTAAAAAAAATATGTTTGATTTCATCTAAGAAGAATACACCCACTAGGTCAGTTACTTGAGCACATCAGAGGAACCCATAGTAATATCGAAGTCGTTGGGGGTGCCCTTTCTAGTAAATAAATTGCCCTCGAATTAGAGAATAGATCTTCTGGCTAGAGTAATGAGTTTAATTTCAAAATAAGTAAGGTCTGAATTATTTTTCGCAAAATTTAGAGCTTTATTTAAGAGAATTGGGGAAACAGATTAGTAATAGTTGTCTATGTCAAAGGTTATGAAACTTAATCTATGTTTATCCTTAAGGTTCGAAAACCATTCAATTACGTTATCTGAAAATTGCCACAGCGAATAAAAAATTGTATTTCTGATGGCTGGAATTACCCTATCTAGAATTTTTTTACTGATTATGCCTAGGTCAGATTTTGATGGGCAAATTAACCGTATTGATGGGTTTTGTTGAAAGTTAGTCTTATGGTATTTTAGGAAAAATCTAGATGTAGCTAACGTTACTACTTCTGCATAGTTGGTTAGATTCATATATGTACGTAGTGATTCAGCCTCTTAATTGATATCTATAATCTTATTGGCGGGTGCAAGTTTATAGGATGTATGTAGCTCACCGTATGTTAAGTTCCTGTAAGAGGTATAATCCAATTTGTAGTAGTTCTTAGTCTTTTCTGTCGGAACAATGAAATCCGTATGCTTGTTAACTCTTCTGGTAAATCCATGTATTTTTTGACGATAGAGCTGTAATACTTAGTCCGCTTTTTGTATTGTATTCTTATAACCGAGTCAAAAATAGCATTCTCAAACTCGATCAAGTCATCATTCTGCATAGGGAAATATGTGTTTTTAAGGCCGTAATGAGCAGCGGTAATTCTCTCAATTCTCTTAGACTCCTTAAATGAGTTAAAAGAGAGGTCATTTCTCTTAGTGAATTTTAACTTCATGATTCTGACACAGTGAGTTTATAAAACTTTTATTTGATTTAGTTCATTTATCAATTTATTAATTAACATACACATTGGATGCATTTTTCACTGTAATTTACTGCATCGATTGCGGACGCTTTTCCCGACTGGATAACTTTTTCGGTTTTTCAGTTATTTCAATGTTCTAGATTTTGGGCTGTTATTCAATACCTGGATCAATCTTCAATCAAACTTTTTGAATATCTTACCTGAATATGTTTTAATTTGTATGACATCGATATATTTTATAACTTTAACAAACAAGTATGTTTTTGGCTTTATATATTTGATGTGTTATGCACTCTTATGTATTTTTGTATATATGTTTATATATTTTCAAAGTGTAATTTCATCACCTGCAGTAACGTAACTGCAGTAATGGTCTTCTGAGGAGAAGAATTATCTTTGAACACTCATGAAATAAAGACGTTGAGATACTTTGCATGGATTTTGAATTCTAATAAAATTTGATTCGCACCTGATTTTATTATTTCGTTTCATATTATGCTATATATATATATATATATATATATATATATATATATATATATTGATATATATATATATATATATATTGATATATATATATATATATATATATATATATATATTGATATATTGATTTATATATATATTGATATATTGATATATATATATATATATGTATATTGATATATTGATATATATATATATATATATATATATATATATATATATATATATATATTGATATATTTATATATATATATATATATATATATATATATATATATATATATATATATATATACTCTGAGGCTTTTAATACAACTGATTTCAGCTTGTATGTTTAAACAATTTCGGGCATTGTAAATACTATATACCTAAATATATATTTCTATAAATAAACTATATATATATATATATATATATATTAATGTATATATATTTACATATATATATATATATATATATATATATATATATATATGCATATATATATATTTATTTATATATATGTATATATATATTTACATATATATATATATGTATATATATATGTATATATATATATATATTTATATTTGTAAATATATATACACATATATATATATATATATAAATATAAGCAAATGTATTTTGGTTGACTCTTTGTATGTTATACGTATATAGAAGAGTATTAGTATGCCATCACAATGATACAATTGGAAATATGTCGGCGTGGAGAAGTAAGACGAACCAAAATGATTTTTTAATGGTATATTCATAGCAAACGTAAATGTAGACGACCGTGTTTCATAATATATTTCCAGCAAATACTTCTTTATCAAATCGTAGGTGTTTCAAATATCTAAAACACGTGAAAAAGAGTAATAACACAGCCAATGGAATTACACTATGAAAAAGATCTTCTTTGAATCGCTTACGTGGTTTGTGCTGTGGGAGTGTATTCACAGATAGTTTCCCATAAATAATCTTATTGAATAGATTCTCCTCAGTTTGACAAACAAGATCACCAGCCAAACGAAGCATATCCTTACTAATACGAGACAATGCTTCGAACAGCAGCTCGCTACAACACTTCAGTTGCAGAGGTTACACTATACCCTGCATATGTTAAGCAAGTGCTAGAGCAATTCTGATATAAACTCTCTAGCACACTTATATAGACTCTATAATTTGTTCTATATCTCACAAGCATATAACAAAGTGGATACAACACACCTCTTATATTAAATAGTAATATTTCCGGCCGGATATCACGTGGTACCAGACCCCTTTTCAAAATTACCTTAATACACACCAGCTTGTCCACCCAATTTACTAATCTCACCATCCAACGACCTGTTACTTGAAATAAAACTACCCAGATACATAAGCAGATTATCTACAGCTAGTCGTTGACGTTCATCAAATATAGTTGGTTCCTAATACATATTTCCAGGACCTAGACACACCATAGCTTTTGTCTTACGCTGGATTATTGTGAGATCCATGTTTTTATACGCTCATGCAACACGGCCCATGATATCCTGCATATCATTCTACAGGTTC
Source organism: Sepiola atlantica (assembly GCA_963556195.1). Taxonomy (NCBI): domain Eukaryota; kingdom Metazoa; phylum Mollusca; class Cephalopoda; order Sepiida; family Sepiolidae; genus Sepiola; species Sepiola atlantica. The sequence goes on from OY744535.1 coordinate 84,004,467, forward strand.
GCTACGAAATCAACGTCGTTTGCAAATAGCTAGTCCTAAATAGCAGTGTGAAATGAACTTTGTAAGGTATACATCAGACCCGATGTGTCGCAGTTATTGACAGCCAATGATAGAGTTACAACAAGATAATTAGAAAACATTGTAAGTGCGTCTATATTACTTCGTTGAACACTATTGTAAACTGCAACATGATCAGGGAGGCACACATTAGAGCACCCACGTGTGTGTATGCTGTCGTGCAGCTCACAAAATAGTCTAACAAATTTAATAGAACATTCAATCTTAGTCAATACCTTCAACTCCTAATCCCGATTAAGTGTGTCGAACGCTTTTGTCAGATAAACACAAACTTACTATTAGATTATACGATGGTCAACACCCTATTCCTCATTTGAGACGCCGTAAATATCATATCAGTTGTACCCTTATTTCTTTTGAAGCTACACTGAATTAAGCATAGAAATAGATATACGCATTATTCTAAAGGAAGTTTATGCTGTGTATGCAGTTGTTTGCTATTTAACTTCTACAGTTTAATAAGATTTGGACGATTTAAAAATTTAGAATAAACATGTCTCATTCACACATAATCTACACTGGTCGGATAAATTTCGACATATGCTGGTGGTCGTACTATTTCCTACTCGACTATTGGGAAGCGTCCGCTTTCGTTGAGCTCTCAGTAATGAGTCAATAGTACTGATTTTATCCGGCAATGTTGTTATTAAATGTATTTTTGTGGTCGTAATATATGGTTTTAAAATCTAGAGGTGTCATCCCAACATAGTACTTCTTGGCATTCAGGTTTTCTTTGGCAATAACAGGGTTCTGAAAAATACCTTTCCTGTCTGATTCAATAAAATGAGTCCTCGATAGATGCCAGATCCATCCCTCCTCCCTTTGATCTTGTACACATAGACAATAATAGAGTCACGTCAAACACTATGTTGTAAATAAACTTTTATATTGGTATTGAACAGCAACGAAATACTAATACATGTATACAATATATACCGGGTGCTGGGAATCCGAACTACCATATAGTCTACTCCACTTTCTTGAAGACAAGAGCACACTCCATTTCGACAAGCTATCTATCACATCAGTACTGTCTAACGACGGAATTGTGGACCGTTTAGTATAATGATATGCCCATTTATCCATAGCGTGTTTTGATCCGTAATATACACTGTGTCATATTTTGATTTTTATGGGGTTAGACTAAATTGTCTACCTCCATATACTGTATTTATCAGGGTATACATTGATGTACGCTCCTTTAAATCAGCGACATGCTGAATACCACGAGCCTTCTATCGCCACGATGCATTCTTCATCTATCTAAGTAAGTTCTGCTACTCTGATGTAATAGCTTAGTATGACTGTTTCAGAAATGTCAGATCCTGAGGTGACAAGCCGCTATAAATCCGCTGTAGATAAAGTTGTATTTGTACGATGTAAACATTACTGTCATCAAAACAGTCCTGGTGCTTACTCTTTATTATCCAAATAAAATATATATCCATTGCATATACCCACTTTGTAAAACACTTCACCGTATCATCAAACGATATCTGATCAAGCTGATTCTGTAGGCACATATCATTGTACTGGACTGAGTGGACTCCCGGTACATACACAACAAAATATAGTATGTGACGTGCATGAAATTCGCATATGTTTCAGTGGAAATAATAAACTAAACAGAATCTGAAAATGAAAAAGCAAATCGCGAACCTTAATAAATAAAGAACCCGATTTTCGAGCGGAGTTGTACGAACAACACAATAAATAGACTGCGACGTAGAAGTGAACGGACTGGAAAGCTCCCGACAAGATGAAAACCCGTTTTACTGAGTATGTAATGCTGGCAATAGTCAGGAAACTACTTGTATGAAGTTAGAAGATATGAACCGAACAACCTACTCCGTCAGGATAATCACCCCTAGTACGAAAAACAAGGCTGTGTCATCTGCGATTGTATCCTGTCGCGAATATGTTTCTATTGATGTTGCGCCAATACGATGGAAACATAGGAAGTTTGGATCATCAAATATATTGCAAACATTTAATATGGGTGTAACTCACAATGGGAATGTTCACTGCCTATCCCTCATCGATTACGGACCTGGTGTAAGTGAAAATAAATTGCGTTAAGTCACAGAACAGAGGTGTTATATTGTTTTATTAACGCAAATTATTTAGTTCATTAATTCGTAGTTACTTGTCACTCCCCAAATTACAAGTTCGACGGAAAGTATATTTTAATGTGGGAAACATCTATCGCCCTAAAAGAGCACACGGCATTGCACTTCTCCTTCACTGACAGTAAATGCTTTGTGTATATTTCAGTGAGTAAACCAGGAAATTACTCTCTCGTTATATATTAGATTCGGGGTCAAAATCTATCTCAGTAAGTTATACAAATATTTAATTTAAAATATTGAGATATTTATAGAATTATTACTTTCACAAAAATGGATACTCAGATTTCTTGGATATTGCAATGTGAAAGAAATACGAAAATATATTTAAGACTTTAAAATGTTTTCGTGGTTTTCTTAAAACAAAACTTGTGTTGCGAAAACACAAGAATTATGTTTTAAATATATATATATATATATATATATATATATATTAATTAACATAACATTTATATACGTTACTAACAAACGTTTATCATTTTACATCGAGCCTGATTCAAAGAAACATAGCGGCATGTATTAAACAAGTCGATAACACTAACATATTTGCTCATGGAAAAAAATGTTTTCCTTCAGATTCATACGTAATACGTAATTGATATTTACCGGCAGCACTTTTCATGTCTTCAACTTTTTAACTTTTACTTCTGCCCTCGACAAGAAATGCTTCTTGACTGATGAAATATATAATAATATAACAATGTTGTCATTTATATTAAAATTCTTACAGAAATCAAACTATGAATGAACAAGATAAATTAGCTTGCATATCTATGAACCAATAAATAAACGTAAAAGAAAAATATCAGCGAATATGGTAAAAAAATAGTTTGATACAAGGTCGTTTTTTTAACGTGGGAAATCCATCTCTCAAATATCGGTTCCTACGGATTGTGACACAAATAAAAATTGCCGAAGTCTAAGAATATTTATGCTTAACTGACCGAAAACAGAACATATTAAGTATATTATTAGAACACATAGTACCATAAAGTAAAAGAAAAACAAAGTAAAATATGTATTGATTGATTAGTTAATTTGTGTCACGTGATACAATCCTTTGGTTTGTGACGGATATAAAGTATGTCACCCGATTTAACTTGAATTAACAAGCTTAGCATGTCATATCGTACACACTTAATTTTCAGCAAATCAAGACGATTTTCACATTTTTAATCCCACATCTATTTTTGTTGGAAGGGTATTTTTTTACAAGAAATTAAGGCGGAAACTATATAGTAATCTACAGCCACATGGAAAAATCTACAGTACAATGAAAAATCTACAGTACAATGAAAAAAAATAGAGTAAGAACTATTAAAGGAATGTTTTTTCTTCATTGATTTAGCTTTTTCCCTGTTTTAAAAATGATTTATGCAGCGAGAAATGATCTTGATCTGTACACATTGAAAACACATACATTTTGTATATGCATCAACCCTAACATAGAAAGTGAAGATTGCTTGTTACTTGACACCGGGTAAAATTCTGTAATTTGTTTTCATATGTATTTAAATAAAAACTACAAATAATGGTTACACGTCTACATTTATCAGCTAACTGGCCAGGTAGTGGTTGCTCATGTTATGCTACGTTTATATATGAAAGTTATATCCAACTTTAACACTAATATTTAAAATTTGTTTTAAATTATTTTCATGCGGATATTTTTAAAACTGTTTATATGTAATCGCTCCAAACGATTCCTGTGATACTAAACACATAACGTAATATTTTCTCTTAGTGGTAGCCTTACTCCCTGGCATTTAATTCATAATATCGCTTAACGGTTTATTCGGTCACATTTCTTCACAATTCAAAATAAGTAATGTTTTTCCACGCACACTTTTTCCTCTACCTATCACTAGACAATCATCATTGCAAGGTATATTCCACAAAAAAATGTATTTAATTATTTTTTCCTTAAGCCAGGCTTTTCAAAGAGGAAAATATTATTTATGTGGATACATCTAATACTAGTATAACCATATATATATATATACCCATATATATATATATATATATATAAATATATATACATATATATTAATAAATATATATATACATATATGTATATATATATATGTATATACCCATATATATATATGTATATACATAATATATATATAAACATACGTATATATATACAAATATATATATATATATATACATGCATATATATATAAATATAAACATGTAGATATATATATATACAATATATATATATATATATTAATATATATACATATATATAGAATATATACATATAGAGAGAGAAATATATGTATAGAAATATATATATATATATATACAAATATATGTATAGAAATATATATATATACATATAGAAATATATATCTCTAATATATATATATATATATATATATATATATATATATATATATATATATATATATATACATACATATGCTTACATATATATTTCGGCAGCAAGTTGTTTTTTTATGAATGTTTCATTGACGACCACTGAGTTTTCTTTCTTTGCTATCTTTCTGGTTAGTTTCTCGACGCGGCGAGCAATTCGTCAGTTGTCCGGTGTCAATTGGTGGAGTATCGCGCTTAACGTTGTATCTTGGGCCATTTCCCGAGCGCTTTCGGTTTCGCGACCGTCTTCGGGAGACTATGTCTTATTATTTGTAAAGAGCCGTATTCACGGGTTTATTTTAGGTTATATCGATTAATTTACATGTATATATATATATATATATATATATATATATATATATACATATATATATATATACATATATATAGGTCTTTATTCTTTAATTTACTTTCTTATTAATTAATTTATTTATTTTTATTGTTATTATATATCTATTATTAATATAAATGGTATCATTATTATATATATATATGTATATCTATATATATATAGTTATATATATATATTTATATATATATATATATAAATATTTATATATATATATATTAATATTTATATATATATATATATATGTATATATATATATATATATATATATATATATATATATATATATATATATATATATATATAATGTGTTTAAAGGGTTTTGGGCAATGCAAATTCCATATACGTAGTAAGCTGAAAGGAACTAAATAATAAATCGAATACGAAATGGTTCTTACTATTTATTTTTTCTTATAATCTTACATGACAGAAAGTGTGGTGTTAGCTACTTGACCGTTGTTCGGATGATTATTAAAAATTATTTATTTAATATTTGGGAAAAGAAACTTACTTTTGTCAAAAATAATAAACACCAGAGGAAAACACCGTATGTGCAGAGCATCTACCAAAATGTAACAAAATGGATTCCAGAAGACAGAGGACATCGTAGGAGCAAACCAGTTCCGCGGAGAATAGAAACTAATAAGTGTTAACGTTGTGTTATGTTTATAAATGCGGTGTTCAAAATATGTGTGTAATATTGGATAAATTATATGTATTTTATAGTGATCGATTAACTGTTAGTTTTGATAATATATATTTTTCTGTTTATTTATTTTTTATAAATGTGTTTATTAGTTTCTGTGTGTCGTTTTATTTTTGTTTTTTTTTGTATTTTTATTTTTTAAAATATTAATTAAAGTAAAACAAATACAAAAATAAATTCAATAAGTAATTAAAATCATAAAAAGACAGTTATAGTTTTAGTTCAATTACACTTCTCCGGTATAAATGTTTACGACGTTGTAAGCAATGTTACTAACCACACGTTTTTTTTAGATTTGAAGGCAGAATCCCAGCACTTGCCAAAATATATCAAGAAAAGGATTACAACTACAGGGCGAAAGTTTAGAACAGACAGTTCAAAAACAATACAAAACTATTCTCCCGAAATTTAGCGAGAGAGAATACCGGACGAGAAGGAGATAGAAAACTACTGGATATCTATGTTTGAGAATGAGGGGCCGTGCAACGAAGATGCCAAATGCATCTGAGATATAGCTCGAAGTTATGAAAGCAAGCCAAAAATGCCAGAGTCAGAGATAACGTCTAAAATGATAAAACGAAATCTAGATCAATTTCAAACGATTAACAAAGGCGTACCTCACGCATGGCTCCTGCTCTCCCCTGACCTATATAATGCCCAAACGGGCATCACAAAAACCATGACAGTACAGATATGCTGAAAACTACCATGACATTAAGACACAAAAAATAAACAATAAAAATCCCTGACGTTAAGATCTGAAGAGGAATCTTCCAAAGAGAAAGCTTATTTCCTCTACTCGTTAGCTTGGAAATTGAACCGCTAAGCAAATCACTAAACAGAATCCAGAGTTCCTACAATCTTAGCCAGGGCCGCAAACAAGATCTAAACAAAATGGGCAACCACCTATTCTTCATGGATGACCTCAAGTTGTATGCTAGTTCAGATGCTGACTTAAGCCGACTCTTGCAGGTTGTGCATACGGTCTCCCCATATATTGGAATTAAGTTCGGCCTGGACAAATGTGACAAGTGCTCTCCTTGAGCTGGGAAGAAGATCCACACGGAAAACATACAGCTTGATAGAGATATTGACATCAAAGACATTGAAGAACAGGAACAATACACAGACCTGGGACTAGAAAAAAACATTTCAATTCAGCATGTTAAGATGAGAGAAAATACTTGCAGAGAACATATACGGCGTGTTAGAAAAAATGACAAAACATAGCTTACAAAGAAAAACAAATAAACTGCTATTAAAAGATTAGATATGCCAATGATAACATAAAGCTTTGTAATCAATGATTGGCCACAAAAGGGCATTAGTAGATTAGACACTAAAACGAGCAAAATGTTGACAGTGTACAGAGTAGTAGTAGCTTGATCTCATTGGGTTACCTATGACCGAGTATACGTCTCAAGTAATTCGTAATTTTATTCATAGTATCTTCCACACCTAAGATTATACTTTAACTTTCAAGAAGAGTCTCACTTAGAACTCATAATTACTTAGCACTTCTATTTGTTGTGGCACGGGTGTTTGCTTATTCTTCCAACGTCACACGTTCCAAGGTATCAAAAAATATTCTACGAACTAGTTGTAAATTAGACATTAGAGTTTTAAAAGGCTATTCTCAGCAAGGGCTACACTCAAAATACTATTACTAATAACTTAAGTTGTCTATCCGGTCGTGACTGACGGTAACAGAGCAAGTTGTGCCCGCCGATAAACTATATTTTATCGAAATACCGTACAAAGTCTTGACTTCGACATTAAGATTTCCAAGTTACTTAAGACACCCATAAAAAGGTCGGATGTTACATCGGCTGAAACGTTGTGAGAATCACACCTAAACCGAGAACTATAGTTCTAATGATAACAATAATACACATCATCAATTTTCATCTCAATGATTGCAAAATATTCACATGACTTTTAGAAAACGTTTCCATGTTTTTCACTGTTTATCTTGATGTGTTGCCTAAATGATTCATAATGCATTTTTTATAGATGCATGTCAGCAATAAACTGTACAAAACTTACTCGTTAACGTTGGTATTCGCAAACCTTTTTCCTCTGCATACCAACTTAAATGCAATAATACAATGCACATCAGTTTTAATGAAAAACATTTCGTAATAATATTTTTAAAGACTTATGTACTTATGTATTTCTTACATCGATAAGTATATCGTGTTAAATATGGTGATTCCAAATCTGGGTTTCGTTTGGCTTTTAAGATAAAAAGGTTGGCCGTGATGCCGCAACACACATATATTCAGCTTAGTATTATATAAAGATATACATATATACGTATCTGTGTGAATTTTAGGTGTATATATCAAATAGAATAAGTATAAGTTCAGAATGTGTGAACAGAATACTTAAAACTTTTGTTTGCGTTTACTTCGTTCTACTATAAACATGTGAAACAGTTGATTCGTGATGCTGTTGTTATTTGAATTGAATAAATGGTAAATCAATAACCTTTTAATTCCAATCTATTTAACAAAGCGATGTAGCGCACTGCTGTGATACTAATCACGATTTCATGTTGTCTCAGCGGGAATGAATTATTTCTTAAAAGAGCCAATATGCTGTTATTGGATATTTAATTAAAAATACGAACACACATAAAAAATATGTAGATTATTAAAATAATAACGTGGGCATGCTTTAAATGAATTAATGGGAATAGTTAGTTTGAATACTCGGATGACGACGAGGTCATTATATTCATCTAAGTATAGATATTGCAATAATAATTTCAGGACTCACAACGGATAAAACTGATAAGTGCTATGAGTTCTAAATGAAAAGTATTCTAAAGCTTGAAAAATTAAATCTTCAGTACGGGCCATCATGCTGAAGATTCGAGTACATATAACTAAGGATGTTTACGAAGTCCTGTTTGACCAAGGAGAGCAGGCTACTTTCGTAGATTTAAAGGTTTCTGTTTGAAATTCCGTATACAGTCCCGATTTCGACATACCGATGTCCGTTGCACATAAAGAAGGACGTGGTTACATTGACCGAAATGTTGTGAAGATATCATCCAAGTAGTTTGAATAATCCAAATAACCCAAACCGTTTGAATATCGTTATACCTCGTTATCGGATTGTACCAAATACACATAACAGTCACAGACGTTGTTCTGTAATTTTAACTAGTAAAACATACGTCATAGTTAAACATAAACAAAACAACGATGTAAGTAAATAGTGTCACGATCAACACTGAGTAGATACACCTAATTTTGAATATACTAGTTGCAGTCACTTATTCTGATTATTATATTTACTATTTTCCTTTCATCTAAATAGACAGGAGTTACACTTGAGTGTTCTGCCCCCGGCCAATCAGAAACTGTGGGGTTCGATCACAAATAGCCGGACTTCTAACAACTTCTTCTTTTTTCCCCCTGGGCCAAAGTTTAAGCGAGAACAACGCCTCGAGCAGACGTATTTCTTTGGTTTTCTCAAAGCGCCAACGATATGGTAAATGTTACTGGTTACACACCGAACTTTATATACACTAACTATGTAACTATGTAGCTATTTAATGACTTTTTACAGCGTAGATGAATGAAATATATATTCATGTGAAACTACGAGTCCGTCTGTTGATTAACTGCCTGAGTCGGTTGAACCTTCTATTGCAGCATACCATTATGTTAATTGTAATGGAGAATGATAACCACAATTACATGCACATCTTTTTCATTTGTAAAGCTATTTTGATACTGGAGTACTGGTACATGTTTTTCAAAGGAAAACAGGATCATTATTTACCATAATATGAACCTAACCCTAAGCTATCCCTAACTCACACTAAACAAACCGAAACATACCCCTTAATTCGTGTAAGTTAATCCTACATTAGCTACAATCTTACCCTAAACTAATCCAAATCTAGTTGTTGTTGTCTGGTTCTATAGTTTTTTGCGTTGTTTTACATAGCTTAGAAATGACAATTTACATAAACTTACAAATGACAATTTACATCAACATACGGATTCATTCAGTTATTCAATTGAAAAAGTAATAAGATCTTAATCAACTTAAAAGTATATTGTGTCTTGATTTGCGTTTTTTTAAAAAAAAAACTTGGGTAATCTTCATTAGTTTTAAGGGAACTAGACATAGAATATGTGTTTTAATTATAATTAAACAAAGTCTAAAACACAGTATTTTAATAGTAACGTATCATGTTGTAAATTCTGTGAATATAAGACTTACACTTTTGAGATTGCTGTTTTAGTTTATATTTCATTTTGTCAAGTCTAGACCTATTTAAAATTATTCAAAATACGAGTATATGTTGATGTTGAATTTTAAATATGTTTTTAAAAATTGGATACAATGCAAATGTATTTGTTTAAATCTATCTATGAGTAGATGTTCTTATTCTGTCTTTAACAAGGTTCATATATCCAGGCATAAAGGGGCGCTATAACCAATCAATGCAAACCATAGTATTTTTTCATACTATGTAAAAAGAAGTCAGATTTGACAATCGGTCCAATAAACTATAAAATATATTGGAATTAGGTAAAGAGTGGTGGCATTGACAACATCTTTTCACTAAATAATCCATGAGGAGCGAGTCGAGCAGGGTGAATAAAAGAGTCTAAAAATAATTAGTGAAAACAATTTTAAGTCCCACCGTTTTGCTATAAACACGAGTAAGAACATTAATTTTAGTATATATTGCCGTAACTAGTTATCTGTGTTGTCCAAGAAGATTCACCAATATTAGAGATGTTAATCTTTAGCCTGGAAGTTTAAATTATCATTTATCAAAGTTGTCCTCAAGATATATTTGACCTCACATCGCGGAGAGACATACACTAGATATTCACTATAGAAGCTTACAGTTGCATGATAGTAATGTCGACACACGATCTTCATGAATAATCTTTCAACGCATATTCTGAAGTCATTCGTTGACATCTGTGCAGACTCTACTCTCTCTCTCTCTCTCTCTCTCTCTCTCTTTCTCTGCAACACTCTGAAGAGCATGTCTCGCTTGCTATCTATTCCGACTAAAATCACGTTGCCCTATAAGGGAGGGATTGTTTTTATTACTCGTAACGTCTCTACAACCAAGATTAATACATTACCACCAGCGCTCTGACCTTCACTTTTCTAAAGTCTTAACGAATTGCGCTCACACTGAGAAAACACCACCATTTGACAAGCTTATATTACTGACTTCCATACACGACCTGACATGGACGATTCACATAACTCTGTTGTTTACGTTGTTCAACAAATCGTTGGATCATTTTACCGCTCCAGAAAAAAAAGCCCACGCGTTGAATAATATTCTACCTTTACAAAATCCAGATTGATCACAAGATAGAGTTATGTTGGCATATTTTGGGAGGTACCTCGCAGCAATATATATTGTCTTGACTTGACTTGGCTTGGCAATATATATATATATATATATATATATATATATATATATATATATATGCATAACTCCTTGACTGCTCCATATATTCTAATATTGTGTATTCTATGTTTACAAAGTTAGCGACGCACGTATTAGAGTAGCTTGTCTTATATGAGCACCGCCATATTTGTGTAGTTTTCTTGAGTGCATACGATATCGAAATAAAACAAATGTTATGCTCTATGAAAAACAAATCTGCATATGTATATATTTATTGCCACAGATAAGTTTATTGTTGAAAATCGCAGACGTTTTTATTAACAGAGAATTCCACATGAATATTACTAAACCAGGACACCAATTATAGAGTCGCATGATTTATGTAAATTATACTAACTTTATTGAATATAACTGAGAAGATATAGCTGCGATTTTTAAAGTAGAGCGATGCAAAGATGACGTCTTTAGTAAATAACCGTCCGCACGATAGGTAATCTGCAATACCACCAGTCAGGAAAGAATGTATACCCGATGTTTAAATCGCCGATATACGATTCAATTTTATTTTTATTTTCAGAATTAGTAGAATGTATCATGTAAATATATACAAATATTTACTATTCTGACCAATATATTGACTAATATATTGCCCCGTATTGTTCATTATTCTGTATTAAGCAATAGTCGAAGTCATGATAGTTGTTTTACGGTCATATACATAGTAATAATAGTATTCTGATTCCCCTAAAATACACTATTTCACAAAGGTTCTTTATGATTACGTTTTGGCATTGTATTTCAATAGTAGTGCGACCTATATGTGTATTGTTCTTATCCTGTGGCAAAGATGATTCACAAAGAAACACCGCATTTGTTTTCCATAGAATTACATACCTTATGTGTTGAGAAATTGTGTCCAACAGCGATAATCTATCGAGGTGTGTGTTTGATCAGCACATTCTATAAGTGTTAGATGTTTCTTTTTCATCTAAAAACAGTGCCGTTATTTTACGTCAACCGAGTAGGGTTTGAATGCTATTTCAAACAAAACAACTTTTTCAATTTTCTATGTTTATCATCATCCGATGTTACAAAATAACAATTTCCACCAGACAATAACCCTCAGGCGAAATTACTTTGAATATTTTTGGTTCTTACTGGCGTAAAAATGTAGCGACTTGTCACGAACAGTATATTCGATAATAAGACACACTTGGCAAGGTAGGTAAATGTAGTATAGTGTGTTTACAGATCGAATTTCCAAACCCAAATATGTTATTTCGATTTAGGTGGCGCGGAGTTTAACCAAACAAATGATGTAATTAGTCTTAACTTATGATAGCACATACTCCATTTAATGGTGATTTAAAAAATATGTTTCAATATTTGACAAGGATTTGTTAAGGTCAAGATCCACTTGAAAATCAAGTGTAATGAGTCGGATTGAATTTGAGGCGAAAGGGGATAAACAACTTGGTAAGAACTTCGTGTATTAAATTATGAAGCGGCGTCGGACAATAATTTGTTGCCATTGGATTTGAAGAAGTAATTTTAATCAACAGGTAAGCAGTTCCTTTCTCATGTGTTCTACATACAGTGAAACTTTGCTAAGAAGCTCCGTTCATTGATATTTCTCCGTGGCGTAAGCACACTGACAAAGAAAAGAAACCTTATTTTACTTGTGCTTTGAATGTTTTACAAGGATGAAGCAAAGATATAGCAGCTCGCTCAAGAACCTTCCATATAAACAACGGTAAAGCACAGAAGACACTTCTACTTGCTAATGTATATCTATTAAGAGTAAATTTATTTCGGTGTAGACACATTCATTCCTAAATATTTTTTTATAATCTTATGAACGCTACTTAAGTATGAATTATTATATGTTATTCTGTGTAAAACAACTATTGTACCGCTGGGAAAACGAAGTATTACTTAACTGCATTTGAATAATAAGCTTAGTATATATCTATATCGATCTTTCTGCATCTGTACTCTATTACACCGGAGTTGGGTCCGCGAAAATAGTTCATGTCAATTTTTGAGCCGTTGTACGTAACTGACGACCGATTGAGACCCCCTAGAATGATGGCAATAGTAAGATGGGTGCAGTAAATCGTTGTAAAGAAGAATACACATTTTAGCTTCTCACCGCAAACATGATTTGCAGAATAAGTACCACATCCCGTTTTAAGAGGTTGACTAAGAAGTGATTGAGTGGAATAGTTATAAGAACAATGTCAAAGGTAAGTACGAGGTCATTCGCGCTGATTAAACTAGCCAGATCAATCACTTCTTTGATAATTCTCTCTCTCTCTCTCTCTCTCTCTCTCTATATATATATATATATATATATATATATATATATATAGAGAGAGAGAGAGAGAGAGAGAGAGAAAGAGAGATAAAGAGACAGCCAAACAGACAGACAGGGCGATATACATACAGAAAGAGAAAAGGGTAGCTATATATGTTTATATATTATTATCGACAGGATGCGCTCATAAACACATTTAATGCTTTGTTATAAATTTTAAAACACCCTTGGAAGGCGAGCATGCTTATAAACACGGCTATATTTAATGGTATATAGTTGCATGCAAAGAAATAAAATAAAAACAGAAGCCTTTTATTAAAATTACAATGTCTCTGATTTTTCTAAAAGATTACCAATAGGTATTAGGCGTCAATGTCGTGATTCGTTGGATTATGAAAACGAGTATAATAAGACATACTATTGACAGAACTTGTACTTTTAATATTTCAATATTTCAAAACCTTTATTTACTTTGATCCATTAACATGAATGAATAAATGTATAGACCTATATACTAAATAACAGAATAGCACAACTAACAAAGGGCTGCCACTACCAATAAAAACACATTTAACAATACACATTAAATATGTGGGTGATAAAAATAGTACATATTTCCAGAATAGGCGGTATAGCCTGGGGCTAAACGTCATACTATAGACATCAGCATCAAATACTAAATCATCGTCCAAGTTAGCAATGCTGATGTCGGTGGGGAGTGAGAAACACGTGTCAATGGATTACTTTCATGTACGTATAACATCAACATATATATATATATATATATATATATATATATATATATATATATATATATATATACATACTTATTTAAAAATACCTATTTAATTATTTTCCACATCCGTATACGTTTCATCCTTGCTGAATCATTAATATAGACACAACCATTCAAGACGGTTGCACAACTTTGACCACGGTACGAATGTTGCTTTTTAATAATTAAACCCCGATGAGACCGGCAAGAACAGACATACGAAATAATGTAAAATAAACTTATTTATGTCAGTAAGCGGACATTTTTATAAGCAGCCGTCTGAAAGTGGTCTACATAAAGGTACGCAGAATCATAGCCAAAGTTGGCCGCTGTCTGATCTCGCATTAAAGAGCCCAGCCAAACGGGGGCAATACATACTTATATAATAATGCACATTTAATTATTATCTACGTGTTATACTTGCGGAATCATCAGTGTAAAGCAAGCCATTCAAGAGAGTCGATTTTCGCAGCGTAACGAGAATTGATTGTTAATAACTCTGAATCCGACGCTTTAACTGATTAGTTCGGCAGGAATTGTCATGCATAACTATGCAAAATATTAGTAAGTATGTCATTAAAATACAGTTTTATTAGCCGCACTCCGAGAGTTTCCCACTAAAAAGAACATTATATATATATATATATATATATATACATATATATATATATATATATATATATATATATATATATATATATATATATATATATATATATAAAAGGAGATTGTTGTTTGCTTGAAGCATTGCTGGTAAATATAAGTGCATGTTTGTAATCCGAGGCTGTAGCAATGCAATGCGATGTAGGTACCGGAAGGTAGAGAGGGTGAACAGAAACAAACGAGGAGAGAAAACGAGAATAGAATCTCAAATCAATTCATTAATAGTTCACGTAAAAACACATTAAATACCAAGACAGTAAATACGGTCAGGTAAATAAAATGTTCCAGCACAGGGTTATCTTAAATTTTCGAAAGAAAAACTTTTATTCTCAAAAGACAAAAAATTAAAGACCGAACGGTCGAAAAAACGAGATGCACCGATGGGAAAAAACAACCCGGAATCAAACTGTTAACAAACTGCCGCATAGGATTGGCAGTAGTAAGTACGCAGAAAATGTCAAAATGTAATTATATAATTATTCAGCCAAAGTTATCATCTCATTTACATTTATTTATTAATATACTAATTATTATAATTTTATTATTTTTCATTTTATATGATTTATGAACTTTTCTTCATTCCAACGGTTCCTCTTAATTACCCCATCCATTTTCAACGGTTCCTTCCTACGTTCACGATGTTAATTCTTTCCACAATTGATTTCAATTTTTTTTTTTAGTGTTTCAAGTCTTATTTCTAACCATATTCTGTTTGTTCAAAGTTATCTCCCTTTGACCGTGTCTATTACAATAACGTCCCACACGTAAATTTAAAATCAGAATTGAATAAATAAATAAAGAAAAGTTAATAAATCAAATCAAATAAAAATAATAAAATTATAATAATCAGTATATAAATAAACAAATGTTAATAAGATGATAACTTTAGCTGAATAATTATATAATTAAATTTTGACATTTTCTGCGTACCTACTACTCCCAATATCTGCGGCAGTTTATCAACAGTTTGATTCCGGTTTTTTTTTCCCATCGGTGCATCTCGTTTTTTTTGTCTTTTGAGAATGAAAGTTTTTTTTTTCGAGAATTTAAGATTACCCTGTGCTGTAACTTTTTATTTACCTGACAGTATTTACTGTCTTGGTATTTAATCTGTTTTACGTGAAATATTAATAAATTGATTTGAGATTCCATTCTCGTTTTCTCTCCTCGTTTGTTTCGTTCACCCTCTCCACCTTCCGGTACCTACATCGAATTGCTACAGCCTCGGATTACAAACCTGCACTTATATTTACCAGCAATGCTTCAAGCAAACTACAATCTACTTATATATATATATATATATATATATATATATATATATATATATATATATATATATATATATATATATATATATAATACAACGCCGAAAAAATGCCGAATCAAGCAGATAGCAAATACAGCACCTGATATTCCCAAATGGTCACCCATTTAGTACTGGCCAGGCCCAACGCCGCTTAACTTCGGTGATCTAATATATATATATATATATATATATATATATATATATATATATATATATATATATATATATATATATATATATACTTTACAATAGTCAAACTGTTTCACTGTATCACAGTATTTCAATGTGGCTTAACTGATATGTGATTCAAACCGAGATCGAAACTTGACCGTCTAGTAGAAATTCTTATCATTCACCTATAAGTCACGCGCCGTGAGAACGCGAGCTTTGCATGCTTAAATCAACATTACTATCTGCTAAAAAGTGCTCTATTTGTTAACATGAATAACTGTATATTGCACCTCATGGCATGACACGATTTAACTTTCCACAGTGCCGAAAGCAATAATATATTATATGAAGTCAATTACAGACAAACGGTTTTACTGTATCACATCTCTTAAGTTTGACTAGGTTTTCTACTTTTACGCTCTAGTCCCATATTACTATGACTTCTTAGTATATAGCTGCAGAGATAGGATAGTGATTTCATATTGTTTATTATTTATCTCCAACTTGTATTTTGGTGTATGTTCCCAGCACTTGCTGCGACACTGGATAATCATTTTTGTACATATGGTCTCATATACATAATTACCCACTATATCATGCCCCATTGTGTAGTAGTCGCCCCCAGCTATTCCACAGTAATGTTTGATAGCTCATATGTTCTACTTATGTGTGGCAGAACCTGCACTTATTGTCGTAGCTGAGACCACTCATCTTATTAAAAGCATTGGTAATCAAGCCTTGATCTTTGACAGCAATTATAATTATCGCCTATATATAGAGGTGCGATCCTCTTTCTAACCAGTCTTATATTCCTATATATTCCTGGAAGAGTTAATCTAGAAAATATTTGAGACGTTGCTGATTGACTCATTCATTCATTTACTATTATTGAAGGTATTCAGTGTGTTAAGGCAGCTCATTTTTTTCTTATTTACTTGGTTGGTGTTTCTTTCTTATTTATGAGACAGTCTTGTCCAAAATGTTTGGTCTGTTTTTTTATCCCGGTCTATTGGCTTGTAGTTGTTGATGTTGACATACCATCATAAGGTTCTGGGAGCTCATGAGATATTGATCAGTTCTCTCATTTTTGACTCGATGTTGATGGTCAATCTCTGAGAGACCACTACCTACTGCTCCTCTAAGCAGATACAGCCTCGGTAGACACTGATTCCTGTACATTCCATGGGACAGTATAAACATTTTGCTTGTTATCGTGTCTAGCGGGTTAATGTAGTTTTGTGTCCAGTCAATAATGCTAAAATGTGTATGTCATCACTGGCATTGGAATTTGGTTAATTTGTTTATGTAATTTTTGTATGACTTTGATTTCAGTCTCTTCATCAAGCTGTATGCTTTCCGCTTGGCTCTTGTTCTCTTGTGATCGATCCCGTGGCACATTTGTCTAGGAAAAACTTAATTCCAATATGTTTGAGAAATGTGTGTATAGCTTGAAACAATCGACTTAAGTAATCCTCTGAGCTGGCATACAACTTGAGGTCATCCATAAAGAGCAGGGTGTGTACCCTTTCGTTTGGATTACGTTGTCGACCTTTTCTCAAGTTGTAGGAATTCTGGCATTTATTTAGTAGCTTACCTAGCGGAGCTATCGCAAGGCAAGAGAGCAAAGGAGGTAAGCTATCTCTCTGGATGTTTAGTTTAGGAACTGTTATCGTCCCATTGCCGCGGTTCAATGAGATGGTTGTTTGCCACATATTTATATAAACAGCCATACGTTTCCTGACTAGTAGATTGGTCTTATATAATTCAATAAATATTCGTAATCTCGTGTAAGGTAAACAATTATATGCCTTTTAGTAATCGATCCGAGTCATGCTTACATTTATATTCCCCTTCCTACAGTCAGAAGGATGATCTCATTAATCATCAGCTGGTCTTTGATGTCGAAACACTACCCCCTAAATCATGTACGCTCCAGAAGAGAGCTGTTTATCTATGCTATTTGCAACCAGGCCAGGGATGTCTACACTTACGGATGTTTTCACTTACTAGAGCGTTATGTCTCACTCTTTTTATGTATGAGACTTGTATCACCTTTTCCTAGCCATGCTGGAGTTGCCTCCTTCCCCTTTAACAGTCTGATGAAGCAGCTATTATAGTAACTATGAAGTTCTGATACTTACTAAAGCCATACATTGGAGTCCGTTAGTTTTTTGTGATTCTGGAATCGATTCAGCGTTGATTTACCATTGCAAGCGCCATTTCTGGATTTGGTATTTCATATTTGTTGTATTCTTTTCAGATATACTTACAATCAACTAAGCCGTTTGGTTAATTGTCCCTCAGTATTAAACAGGTAACCATTGTAGTCATCTAGCTCTTGCCTTTAGGTAGCTTTTCTACAGAGAATCTATATCATGAGATTCCTGTAGAACAGTCTCGCTTTTTTTTTAATAGTGTGTTTCGACATTTGCCCTGTTCGTATTGTCTTTTATTTGTAGCTTTTGTGGAAGGTGCTGGGTTCTTGCCTCACATCACTTTGTTTATTCCCACTACATGTGTCTTATATTCTAAATTGAGCATTCTAATGGTTTTTGCAGCCGCCCCTGCATTGTAGGGGCTGCAAGAAATTGTTGTATCTGATACAATTCCTTTCTACATAGGTACAGTTGCTGTTATAGTTTAAGTTTCCAAAATGTGGTAGTGCTTTGTGCCTTGGACTTCCACATCTTTTGGAATTTAGGGAGTGTCATCCATTACTATGAAGAGCCCTGCAGTATACAGAGATAGATACTATTTGCCTCCAGGTATATGTCATCTGTTTTTGTTTGGCATGTTTGGTCTTAGCATATTCTGTAGCTCATAACAGAGTCCACATTTGCCCCTCGCTCATCAAAACTTGCTTCTACCTCTTGTATAGGAATTATGTATCTTTATGTATCCCTTAAGGCTACAGTGTTGATGGTTCTAATCTCATTCGCAGAAATGGTGTCTGTAGATCTTCGAGACAAGCAACCTTAGGCGGGCAACCGGTGTTTTCTATTTCTCATAAAAGAGATCGGATCCTCTTATATTCTCACTTAAGATCTGATTGGATTTATGTCAAACTTTGAATAGTGGCAGCAGTACATATTACCCTTCTTCTGTGCGACAGACCGAAACTCGGCTTTCAGACCTCTAATATTTATATTTGTTTTGTTTGTTGTACATGATGAAGTTGGGAGCTAAGGGTTTTTCATAAAAGGCTGATAGCTGTTCATAATTTGATTCTATATAGCTTGCGTCGAACTTCCAGATGCAGGAACGTTTACATTCCTTTATGGTGTTTGAAAGAGTTGACGGAAACTTTTTTATGGTGGGTGATGGGTTGACAGTTTTATTTTTGCTTGTGTTCATCAGTTTATTAGTTCCCCATTTCCAAGCACTTTGTATTATTTATTGAAAGTGGCTTTGTATTAATATAAGGGGGTTACCCCGTCAGCAACCCGGCTGCGCGGTAAATTTCCTGAGGAGATGACATACCACATTTTAAAATAAATTCTACAGTGTGTAATGCACATGGAAAACATCATCATATCAGTGTGGGCTGATAAACCACAGTACAGAAAGACTGAAGATATCAGAGGATGATGTGTAGTAGGCATTCAATTTCCTCGCCAAGTATGAATTCAATGTTCCTCTAGCAGAGATTCAACATTCTCCTTAATAGGCATTCACTTTTCTCCACAGTAGGCATTCTATTTTCCCCGAAAAATGCAATTGTCTTCACAGTAGGCATGCAATTGATGTTCTCTCTGGTAGGCATTCAATTTCCTCTTAAGTAGGCATTACGTTGTATACGTTTGTGAGAGGAACTTGTGTCCGTATTTAAAAAAATATAATCAAACACATAACATTAGATATGTATAAAACAAGAGCTTTTATTTATTTTTAAAATAATAAAGTTAACCTAAAATAATTCATTGGGAGTAATGTGTTCAGTTCAAAATTCGTAAAAAATGTCTTCAAATCTTTTCTATTGATACTACACTTTTCATTGTTCTTTGCTAATGTTATGTACATTAACCTTCTAAAGTGAACGACATACATGAACAACTTTGTTTTTTTAAATTGTATTCATTTATATTGCAACACATTTTGGAAAACAGTGTTTGTTGATTGGTTAAAGAGCGGTATCGGCTGTTCTTCTTTAGCAGAAAGAACGGGATTACCAGGAAACCAAATGTATTAGAGGTCTATCGAATAAATGCATAGTGTTACACGAAACTTGCCCACACACAAGGGCAAATTTAGACAACATGTCGGTGTTTTATATAGGGGTAAATTCCAGCTTTCTTAAAACGCTTCACTCTTCATTGGAACACACATAAGCATTCATTCAGTATAGAACCAGTTCTCTATTATTCATAAAAGAGCAGGATAGACTAAGTTTATAACAAGGAAATCAATAATACTTTGTTGTTATCAATATAATAACATGATGTCGTTTTTACCGTATGACTTCAGACATTATAGAAAAATAGCCGACTACTGTATATCTTAATGTTTACGCTAATCAATTGCATAATTCCTGATATGGGTTTTCAGAAATAACGCATTGGTTTTCCACCCGTTAAATATTTGTAATATTTCATCCGAGAAATCCGACTGTTACAACGAAAACGCCAAAATAAAAAGTGCTCTATTTTTAACCACTTCTTATGTTCTACTAAAAGTGCTACCCTACTCACCGGTGTTTTTGTTTCTAGAAAACAACTACTGTCATCGCACCGCTGAATTGCAGATTCAGATAATACACTTCTGTCGATTTGGCTTCTTGAAACTTATACGTCTTGATAACACTATTAAGTATTGACAAATACATCGTCGCCAGCAATTTTAGATCACACGCAAGCACCTATATTTTCCATATGATTCTTTTTAATAACGCTAGAAGCTCATAAATACGTAGCTATGAAATGACTACGTATTGAAATAGCTGCTCTTGCAACACATACAATAGTACGATTTTTATTTAGGACGAATAAAATTATTTCCCACAACAAATTGTGTATTGAATACTACGTTATTAATGAAACAATTATTATAGATATATACACGATAAGTAAGACTAAACATAACTGCTTACTTGAATTATTTGTCAAAGAAAAATACTACAGTTCTGATTAGAGACAGCTTCTTTTTTCTTTATTTCAAATATTATTTTTTGAAAAATTTGTTACCCAAACAAATTAAACATTGCATTGGGCTAGAAATATATTTGCTTATGCGAATAAAAATACTATATCTCTGGAATTGTTTCTGTTTTCGATTATATTTCATAAACTTATTGGCATATTGTCATAAAAAATGTCACTGTGTCACTGATACAAGTAAAATAATTAAGTTTTATGAAGGTGTAATTATTTTTTGCAAGGAAGAATAAAACCTACGCTATTAAGAATAAGTGAACTTTTGATTAAAGCAAATATGCAACTGTTTAAGGTTTAAAAAGAGTGAAATGTAACAAACATTATAGATCAATTTATTTTAATTTTATTACAGGAAACGGCGAGCACTGTTTTTATCTAACAAAATAAATAACATACCAATAAAACATGTAACCGACTTGAAATTATTCATGAAAACAAGATATATCTAGACAGCGGTTGATTCCATGAGGGTTGATTAGTCTTCCTTTGGACTTCCTTTCTACTCTTAATTCTTTTCTTTTCTTTCGCGTTACTATTGTTGTTGTTTTTGTTTGCTATGTATTTATCTTTGACTCGATGCATATTTACATATTTTCCCTGTCTGCATGAACCCTACCACTATAATTTATAGACTTTCTCGTCTTTTGTCATTTTTTTGCATTTTTTCGTCCGCTCTTTACAAATCCCATATAACATTTGGGCGAAACGTTTAGCTGTTTAGGTCTTTCGCTTATTCCATTTTAATTTCATATATATATATATATATATATATATATATATATATATATATATGCATATCTGCGTGTATATATGTACACACATATACAATTTTGAATATTATGATTATTATCAATTACTACCTCAAATAAACAGTATACTCAATGGTACCAAAGTTTTGTTTTCAAGACAATATTTAGTTATATATAATACAACATAAATGTATCAAGATAGCTTTTTTCTCCAGAACTGTATTTATTGAGGATTATTCTATTTCACCCAAAATAAACAATTACAATATCTGTGTAAAATGTTAATTATCGAGCAAAGTAACCCAGCAATTACAAAAACAGATCTAATGTCAAATACCTCAGGAATATGTGAAATTATTGTGCATAATATGCACTCCTATAAATAGATGACTCGTAAAAACTAATTATAATTTAGAATGGTATTCTATATCAAAATTAGGCATTTCGACTCCTAGTACATAACATCAAACACAGATGTCTGAAATTATGATATAAACAAATACATTTTGAGCAATCATTTTGGATACGCATTTGTAGTTTAAGTAATATTCTGCTCATTGTAATAATGCTTGCTAATCTACGCGTTGTGGCGTTGATCTCCAACTTACACTCTCTTAACCTCTTACTCTAGAATGACACCCGTGACTTTGATAAGCATCATCCTATTAGTGAGAAAAATCGTTCTGTAGTGCATGCATAAACTCACGTTTTCATTATTATTCGAAACACACATGACAGTTTACAAATATAATCCATACTTGATTAGCTGCTTCGTCCTATAAACGATCCCTTATGTTCCTTCGAAACTAACATCTTGTCGCCTGAGATCTGGCATATTTACCTTATATTGTGATTTAATCTAATACACTCATACGTATTTTAAACGATTCATTGGACCGATTCCAGATCGCATTCCTTGCAATATCATCTGTCATCGGGGACTCTCAGACGTCATACATCCCCACCAAACGTTTACTCAATAATTCACAGAATACGACATTCTATGTGTTCATCTAAGAGAAAAGTGTAATAGTAATAACACCTTTATTAGTAATGATGAAACAGCGGTGAACCAAACTTCTGAAATAATTATTCTTAAAATTTGCAAAGGAAACGTGTTCTCTTACCTGTCTAGAGTTCTAGCTCCCTGTAGGCATTATTTTTAAAGGTAGTCTGTTCATAAATATGCAACATTGTTAGTTCGCATGCAAGTTTCCTCTTCAAAACTCCACAATTATGACCTGAAGTTTATTTGTTTCATTGAAAAACTTATTCCTTGCACACGAATACTCTTATGAGCTTAGAAGCTGGTATGTATTCGTTTTTATTTCTATTGCTTTACTGGCTCTAAAACCTCGTATTAATTTACGTTTGGTTTTGGTGACTCATTCATATATCTTGTTGTGGATGCACACACGTTATAAAATCATCTTCTATAAGTCATTCTAATTCTGATTGTTTCGATTTTGTTTTTCTGTGTACCTACATGTATGGTTATTTTCACTTTAAATATGATATTATAAAAGGGTGGGGCGGTGTTAAAAATATATATAACATAATTGAATACCTTCATTCAATACATTGTACTTATATCGTTATTTTGGGAGACGCTAATTGTTTATATTACTTCGATTATAATCTATGTGATGTTTATATATGTGCCACACAAAACACAGTATATCACTATTGATATAATGTATTTTTCTTTTTTCATCAGATACGTGGTTTTAAATGAGTATTTGCCGTCATCGTGTTAAAAGCTCCCTATCCTATGTCTATGAGATATTATAGTGCTTAATCGTAATCGTGCATAGCAGAAATTGTAGCTAAATGCAACAAGCAACAACCAAGCCTTTTTAATTTAAGAGTTAGTTTTGTCTGTAGCCATATATTTCTAATCTATTCTGTTGATGACTCAACGTCTTTCCTATTTATATTAAAGTTGTAGATGCCAACAAGTCATAAACTGACGCCTATTCCATAGTCTGGCTTCTTTTCCATTATGCTAATTGTAACGCTATGGTTTCATTTTGGAGAAGAAACTAACACAACATCCTTCAAGTATTGAATGAAAAGATGTAGCATAAAGAAGAAACCACGTTGAAGGAAAGCGTCAATGCAGACAACCGAAGTATAATTAAATTAACTGAAGGTGACAGAGATTCAAGCCTCGTATTTGACATCGATGTCTCTCTTATTGGTTGCTCCTGTCAAAGGCATACTCCTCGGTGGATAAACCATTAAGTGATGGATGACTGTCGCCATAGTAAATCAATATTGGGAATTAACTGAAAGAGAATACCTCCGATTCTACGTGGGTGTCTAGAAGATTCTGAGAATGATATGGGAGAGAATCCAAATATATACGTATAAAATAAATCTCTATGAGAAGTAGTGTGATTCTTCTCGTAATATTGTGGATGCATATTCATTGGACATTGCAATTGTTATTTAATCATAATACGTATTTTAAATATTGCTCACAAAGTAATTCAAGCCGTGTGATAAATCAGAACAATAATTGAAAATGATTTGAAAATAAAAGCATAATTAAACAATACATCTATATATCTTTGTTTTAAAGACATTTATGTAATGATTGCAACATATGATAAGGCATAATCACGTTGAGAAACCGGTGTCCGTTATATCACTGATGACACGCGTAGTGTAATCTTATCAGTATATATATATATATATATATATATATATATATATATATATATATATATCGTAATAAGTTAAGTTTCTATCCACAGGTGTAAAACTTTGGGCGAATCTTTTTTGTGTTTATATAATAGTCCTTAATAATAACTATATATTTACTTGAAATAAAATAAAGGTTAGTTTATACACACATAATTTAGCGACATATTTTAAAGCATGTCTTTAATCACAGTGGTAAGACGACTGCATCATGCACTTTCTTCATAATTTTATTTAGTGAAATTATTTGCTAAAAGATGTCAAGCTTCTCATAACTTTGACTTAATCATGTGTCACTAGCGTGGTCAAATATGTTTATCTCAGTGAGTCATGCTAATACTAGTATATATATATATATATATATATATATATATATATATATATATATATATATATATATATATGTACATACATATAGATATATGTATGTATATGCATATATATGCATATATGTAAATATATATATATATATATATAAATATATATATATATAAAGAATATGGCATTATATAAAAGTGAGTGTATATCGTTGGGATCGTTTTATTTTCCAAAGCTCAATATTTTATATTCAAAGCTTATATTTGAAATGTCTATAGTTATATTAATACAAATAGAATATCTCATCACCACCGCCCACCCCCCACACACACATTTATATATATATATATATATATATATATATATATATAATATATATATATGAATTATATATACAAAATATATATATATAAATTATATATACAATATATATATATATATACATATATATATATATAAATTATATCTACAATATATATAGATATATACATATATACAATATATATAGATATATACATATATACATATATATAGAGACGTATACATCTATGTCTGTATCTGCATGCCTGTGGGTAGGTGTATGCACCCCTGGTCTTTTCATTACACTCTAAGTAGGTTCGTTTTGGCATATAAGTCAGACACACATACAAACAAACTACACGAACAGTTCAATGCTTTCTCAATAAAAGTACAAGAAAGATCACCTAAACATATTTTGTTGACCCTGAAGCATTACTGGCATGAATTGTGAAACTCTAATTATATTGAGTATATTTACACTTGTCAGTTTTTTCATAAAACATTATTAAACATCATTTAATTACACTTTTATGAAAAACAATTTCAGCAATGTCACTCGCGATTTCTTAATAGTTTTTTTTTAAATGTTTGCAATATCATTATCACGGAAACTGAACAAGTTGCTCTCATGAAATGTTCGAAGGATATAAAATCATTTTTTTTAATTAATATTAGAAGTCCTTAGTCGCCCTGTGGAAAATTCAAAGAATAAGTTCATTTGAATTTCTTGAGCTGCCTTTAGAATTTCTCGAAACTTAGTTAATTTCTTTATTTTTTATTTCGTGAAATTCTGATAATCTGCAACATTGAAATAATTATCGGTAGAACACACTACTTTAATAGGCCATTTATTTAACCTGAAACTAATTTTCAGCAAATATTTAGAATAAATTAGACAGCTTGTACTATAATAAGTAATGTATTTAGAAGTGTAATGAAAATGACATGCAAATAAAATAATTCCAAAAGTGTGTTTTTTAAACAGGTAATCTCTACGGATCGGATTCGATTTTGGAACAATTCATTTAAAAATGTGTAAAATCACAATTGCTTATAACAATAATAACAATAATAATGGATTCGATGTATCCGTTATTGAGTAACCAATACAATATTGACCACTATTGTCTTGTTCTATTTAGTAGTAAGTAGTATAAAAGGAGGGAATGTAGTATAGGGTAATCTTGTAAAGAATTATAATAGACTTGGAAAAAAGGTAGTTTACTATATGTTGGGTTGCTCTGATACCATCCTCTCAGGCATTGACTCATTCTGTGTTGCCCGAATAGTGTTGTATATTTTCTGTTATAATTATACCATGCTCCCAGAAATTATATCCATATTCTAGGTGACATCTAGTATCACAGATATATTGACAATCTTTATCCCTCTACTGCGGCTAAAATACGTTTGCAAATATGCTGGGGTTTGTTTCCGCTCCGTAGCGTATTGACTGAGATCAAATCATTGTATCTGTTCTCACTACGTAGTGTAATGACATTAAACTACTAATTTATTCTAAAAACTATTATTGCCCCTCTATTTGTGGGGAAGTAGTGTAATATTTATTACTTGTATGAAAAAAAAAAACGTATTGATGTAAGGATAATAGCGCTCCATTCATGTGGTGCATTTTAAAGTGGTCTAAGGGAGCACACTATGAACACAACAACCATTGACAAAAGGTTATAGTTCAGAGTTATATGGTAGCTGATGTACATCCATTAGACACCAACTAAACAAGATCAGTATAATCTACATTTCTTTTAAGATAATTTAAGCAGGAATTTTAAAGGCCGACATTATCTAGAATTAGATTAATGTACTGGATTTTGATCAAACTGTTCTTAAGGTGTCTAGATAAACACTAGGTAGGCCAAGAGCTTCTGAACTAACACTAGGTATAGATTTGAAACACATAATCATAAAAGCACTAAAACCAAAACAGGTTGATATCAATAACTGAAACATAGTGGAATTCATATGTCGCAAATATGGTTTGATTGTTAAAATGATCGTGTAGTATATTAACCATTAAGTAGATGCCATTTTTGATGAATCACCCAATATGTATGATATCATACGTAAAAAAGTGCAATAGGTTCAGAGTAACATCGAAAAAAACAGTTTCATATTTAGTTTTACTAATCAGACATGCGTTATAATATATTCATGGGAATTGTAATCTGGTAAATCTATCGGACAGAAAATGTATCCACATAATCATCTAATGATTAACGGACTAAAATAAAAGGATGTTTTCAATCAAGCAGGAATTAATCTTCAAAGTAATTTTTTCTAGACAGATCAAACGTTTAACCGACATATATAATGAGATAGAAAAGCGGTTTAAATAAAATGCGTAAAATGATATGCAAAGTGCATTCTTGTATGAAAAAATAGCCAAAACAGTGAACATGTTTTCCATATTGATTTAATAGCTGTACCCAGCATTTAATAGAAAAAAACCTGTAAGACGATCACGCATATGAGCTGGGTTTAATATGAGTCACCATATATATATATATATATATATATATATATATATATATATATATATATATATATATAAGTCTTTTTATTTACACAGACATGTACAATATCTGCAACACTGGCATGCCGATGTAATCGATCAACAGCTGTCATCAACTGAAATCTCATCAGACAGAGTTAAAATCCGATCTTAATCTTAGGTTATATGTCGAAAGAAGATAATATACTGATATATCCAAGGATTCAATCCACATCATTATATAATGTAGAAGATTAGTTATGAGGTATAATAATTACTAATGAATTAAAACATAAATGGCACACGTCTTTGATTTGGCCATTGTTTCCATTTACTATGCAGAGGCATCAGATCTTGTGGGGGTATTTATTTAATATACACTCACACATATATTTGATAATACAGATATATGTCTATATAGATATGATGGCTGAGCTATAATTATGTATTCCAACAAAGTCAATAGAAAACACTTCAATAAATTTATATATATGGAAATTTAAAAAAATAGGATTAAGAGTAGAAGTACTTGCATACATAAAACTAACTAAGTTTTAAGGTGTCACTTTCGACTTTAATTAAAATACTTACGAGCTATATTAAAAAGATACCGCTAATCCAATATACGTAAGCCCAAAGTCTAATCACACCCATCTATCAAAACACATACTCCTACGTATATAGAAAGTAATCCTATCACTAATTCTAGCAACACAAGTGTATTTAAAAATCAAGCAAACTTTACAATACAACTCTGAAATATAGTGGTCTCCATACTATAGAAATGAAATATCTGAAACAACACCCCAATTATTATGAAGAAATGAAAAATAAAACTAAAAATAATCAGGTATACCCCACCTTATAATCAAAAGCTGAACACTACACTGTGCAATAACTTATTTAATCTCATTGAAAGAAATTATCTGGTAACCAATTCCCTGCACAGAATATTTAATAAAAATAACCTAACACTACCCTACCTAATAATCAAAAGCTGAACACTACACTGTGCAATCACTTATTTAATTGAAAGAAATTACCTCGTAACCAATTCCCTGCACAGAATATTTAATAAAAATAACTTAAAACTGTCTTACAGGTGTCTGCGAAAACCCACAATTGTCAATTAAGACACACAATCACCCAATACAAAAGAGAAGGGTAGAAATAAACAAAGAAAAAAAGTGTCCAATATACCAAATAATTGCACTAAGAATAACATAAATATAAGCACTAAACATAGAAATAACCGAAACCTTAATATTAATCATCCGAACATGAATGAAAAAATAGTAATAAAGAGAAAGGCTTTAACTTCATAACGTGTACACTTTGTCCACTACAAAATAAATGCATTGTTTGATAATGCCCCTGTGGGAATGGACGCATCTTAAGGTAGACATATCTGGTGGAAATCGTTTGGGTTTGACTTGCGCGATTTAGTGCGGGTGGACCCATACAGTCGAGTGCAGAATAAGGCTGTTCTCACTGTCCGAGCTCACAGACGTGGCAGGGTCACCGCGTGACGAGCTCTCAGATATAGGGTGAATGTGCACCTGCGCATAGAGACACAGTGACGTCAGGGGCTTTTGCGTGGGAAGCAGAGTTTGTGTCAGTGTGGGTTTTGGAGGCGAACCTATGAGACGTGATTTAAGATTTAGTCTGCAACAAGATTAGGTGGATTGATACCCTAAGAAAATACAGGCGACATATATATGTCCCTCCTCCACGAATGGTTAAGTCTTAATTGATAAGTAATTGCGAACGCAGTAATTTGCTATCTCTCTCTCTCTCTCGACGTTGATGAACATCTCAAAGCCGATAAATAACTAACGCCTGAAATGAAAAAGAAATTAAGTTTAAAAGTTAATTTTTCCTCTGAGTCGGTCATGGAGCGTTTGTGTTGCAGCGGCGTGGTTCAACCCACAAAGAAAGGAAGAAGAAATAATTCAACAAATAGACGACGCACCCCTCTACGCGACGAGGAAAGATTGACGGTGCGAAAAATGAAAAGTTATGCACACTATATGATTTATGGTTCCAAGGAAATGTCGAGTGTTTAAACGAGAACTTCCACGGCCCGTTCCGGGACGAGTATACCCAACGAGAACTGCCACGGCCCAAGCAGGGGCTATGCAACAGCATAATTAAAAGTATTGTTAATCAAGCAACAATATTTGCCAACAAAACATCGAATAACAATAAGTACTACGTGGCTATTACCTCCCTAAATTTTCAAATCAGATATTATTACCACAACAGCACATTAAATAAACAAAAAACGCCGAATTAAAATAGCACTAGCAACCCATATCGGGAGGTCACAGATAGTGGTCGCTCACAAATAATGGAATGGAAAAGAATACGACAGCGCATTAGATGCAGTAGTGTGGAGATTATGCCTGAATGAGAAATTTGAAATCCTAAACTCTAAAACTACCCCAAACTTATAAACTGTAGAAGTAAAATAGCAAAGAATTGCTTACACAGAATACAATTCACATTGACTAAAGAAAACTAAATAAAACAACTAAACATAACTATACATCAGAAATAGAAAGACAAGCACCCACGTGTTAAAAAAAGGTCACCTATTATTTCGACACAACATAGACAGACAGATGGTCGACCCTATATGAAATTATACAATATAATAGGAAATAAGAAGTAAAATGAATCTAACATTTGTTTGTGAGAAGACCCACGTTTGGCTAAAGAAATAACAAAACAAAGGAGTAATTAACGAGCTAGACTAAACAACACGTGTATATACAAAGTAACCGGCAACACAAACTTCGTGCATTTTAGCCTGACGATTACCTAAAGTGGTAAATTCGAGATCATCCGTGTAGCTTAATTGCCACAAATATATTTACTACCTAGCTCTATCAACGTATTCATAACTGTTGAAGTAAATACATATAATTTAAAGATTAAAGTGTATATCTCCTAATGCATTTTATATAGATACAGGAAATAATGTGTGTATATATATATATATATATATATATATATATATATATATATATAACCCAGGGGCGCTAAAAATCAACAGGATAGTAACCCAAATAACTCCAACCGGGCTTATAAAATGTGTTCAATATCAAATAGAGCTGTATATATGATTATTTTGATTTACATCGCCATATACAAAATCTGCGACACTGGCATTTAGATGTCGTTGATCAGCAGCTGTTATAAATTGAGATCTCATCAGGTAAATTTTAAATCCAATCTTATCATTAGATAATATTTGGAAAGAATCAAATGGGAAGAAAATATTTTATGTTATGTTATGTTATTTGCCATGACAATCGATGGTTAATAAGGGTTTCTGAAGATGTTGATCAAAATAAGCTTCGTCTTTGCAGCATTAAATATAAGTATTTATGTATGACCCCCTTCCACTTAAGACTGGGGTCACTTTATAAAGATTCAACCATTGCTTCGGATATGTGCGCTTCCGTTTTACCCACATACTGAGAGTAGAGCGTCGTGTCGTCAGCAAATATACCCATCTACGACACAATGCTATCAGGGATGGCGTTTATGAAAATCCGGAAGAATGAAAGTCCAAGGATGTATCGCTGGGGTTCACATTAATTTTGATCATGTTGGTTGGATGAACGTCCATCAAGGACAACCTGTTTTTGTTCTTTTTTATAGGAAATATACAATTCCATTTAATACTCGTCTAGTAAGACCATGTGAATTACTTTTTATGAGAATACCCTTATGCCAGACCTTTTCATCAGTGTTGGTATAAAAAGCGCTACAACCGTAGCTTCACCTACTTTGGCCAGTATATGGTGTATGCGTTCAGAGATTACCGCTAGAATATCTGGAATAGGTCGTGCTTGCCTTAATCTATACGAATAAACAGAAACTAGATTGATTAAGTAGTCAAACATTGTATGTACCTCTAAACGTAAGAGACTGTAGAGAAAGGTATGCTTTTAAGTAAATGTGTAGGTAAACACCCCCGACTGAATCCCGCACTCCAAAATAACATTCTACTTGTGTTAAGCGATTACGTGTAAACACCCGAAAAAGCGTGACGGAAGTAAGGAGAAAAACGAAATCTTACTTTCACGGGTCATACATGAGTGTGAGTGTAGTTTAGAAGTATTATTACAACTAACCGTAAGTTGGAGTGTCTTCTAGTTAGGGCTCGGTTTAAGAATGCGTTGGAAAAACGTAACGGGTGTTTGTATATATAATTCTATTGGAAAAAGGGCATCCTGAAAAATAAAATTCTTGATGTTTTGAAAAACAATATTGGCGAAAAATTATTCCTTGGAATATTCTTAAAGATAATTTATTTCCGATAAAAATTGAAGGCATGTTAAATGTTATTGAATGGTTGTAAACATGTAAGAATTATGAAAAATAATTCCAGTAAAAAGATATCCTAAATTTGCAAATTATTTAGCTGATGGGATGTTTCATCATTTTCGAATTAACGCCACTGTAGGTACTTTTTATTACTGGAATTCAATATGTGTTTATATATCGGTAGAGGTTATACATGTAAATATAACTGAAAAGTGGAAAATGTATATACTATTACGTTTAGGTAGTGTCATGTTCGTACGTTCGTTTACACCCTACATTATATTTTAAAAGATGGTATCGCTGTATCACAGAAATATGCGTTATCGCTGTAGTGTCGAACCTGAAACTAAGGCTAGAATCAAAGTTTAGTATATGATTTGTCCAGAGATTGTACAAAAATATGGTAGCGGCTCGCCCCATTCGAGACGTCAATAGGATAGAGATATGTCACACACTCGTGGAAGTATGTTGGAGATAGACTCCACCATTAACCGATATACTGAAACTACATAAACGAACGTATCTGGATAAGTTTGTTGCAGTTTGCCCAAAGGTGACACAATAATAAACGTCGGGTATGAATTATTGTCGGCTATCCAAAGAATTGGATATTTGAAAGCACATCATCATTATAAAAAGACGAAATAATTTCTAAAAGTCCCGCTATTTATAAACACACTAAATATATTTTCTGTTTCTGCTTCACAATTACTCAAAAGAATTAAACTATTTGAAAACAAGTAGATTAAGTAAAGAGAAATACACTATGTGGCAGGTATTGTCTTAAATTTAATTCATACAAACATTCAAATTAACTATTTCAATAATAAATTATGTTTAGTTTAAATTTGAGAACGTGTATCAACATAATTTCTTTCTTGATAAAGAAAATGTCACAAAATAAACAATTTCAATTCATTCATTTTTTTATATTTCATCTATATTTATTATTATATGAGTATATAAAAACTTGTCAGGTTTCAAATTAGATACATCGACTTGTTTAAGTAATGCACTTTTATATAGGATTTAAAAGCAAATACATGAGAGGAAATACGCTGAAGCGTTATTATTTACTAATATTTCATATAATTTATTAAAAAGATAATGTTTTCTATGCTTTCGGAAATGTTTGTTCATTTTATTCAATGGCATGTATTGTTGAACTGATGCTGCAATCTTTAGTATTGTAATATTTTAAACTTAGTGGGACCCATAGAAATTGCACAGTTTAATTATTCATCTGGTGTGTGTTGCTTCCGTGCTTAAAAATATACCCATTCTATGGGCGTCTGGGGCGAATCTATTGTCATCTAAAAGTATTATACTATAACATCTCAATAGAAGGATTCCTCTACATCAAGTTCTACTAGTTAACAATAAAATATATGAGATAGACTCATCTAGTTATCGGCTTATATCTGGGTGCTCTGCTTAACAGATGAATTCAATCTTCAATGAGTTAACCAGACATTACTATCAGCGCTATTAACCGGGCTGTTTTCGTATGGACGAGTAATTCTAGTCGGAAGCTGCTCCCTTATTAAGAATTATTTAAAATGTAGTCACGTTTAGTATTTTTGTCTTGAGAGAAACACTAAAGCAATCATTTGTATAAGGATCACATGAATAAAAAAAAACACTAAGTACAATTTTATTACTAAAATAACTACTATTTTATACAAGTATCTGTAACATCAGTTTAACTAATAAAATATATGAGCGGTGTGGTTACAAACACATTTTATTTCTTACAGGAAGTTGTAAAACAGCAAATATATTAAACAAAACGAAATGTGTTAGAGTAAGCCTAAAAATGCGAATTTTTGTAATCATTAAAACCGTTGATTAAATAGATGCTATACAATTTGCTAATTGTGGGTTATTAGGTAAAGAAACCCTATTTTTAAATAAGGGTGTCGTTATTTACGTTGTCCTATATTTTAGTAATTTTAAGGACCTAAACAATAAGTGTCTGAGTGATTCAAGATGCCATCTAATGACCATTTCGACCTTTCGTCTTCCCGGTCATTTGGGTCGAAGTTTCTCTCCTGGACTCGCGGGAAACCTCTTCAACTTTTGCCGTTCCAAGAATTTAATTTAAAGAAAACAAGCATTTAAATAAATGAAATAAACACAACAGCTTGTTGTTTTCCTTGAAGATCCAAATATATTTAAGTATTTTTTTTCAATATCCTACATCTATCCGTCAAGAATGTGCGCTTTATTTATGATCTATACAATTGGGTTAGACACCCTCATTCCCAGACCAACGGATACTCCAGTCGTACAAGGGAGTAATTTATCAGATTCTATACTGCATAAAGTTCCATCTCCTTTTTGCCGACGTATGAGAGTATTTCCCAACGAAAAAAAAAAAAAACGAAATAAAAAAAAACGTATGACCCGGTTACAGAGGCTCAAACAAAGTTACTAGTCTTTTCGCTTGCGCACTGATGCTTGAATAGGTCTTCTCTGCGAACAGTTCCCCACTGGACCGACAGGACTTGCAAGTATATTCTGCTTCTGTTATTTATACAGGAGAAAAAATGGTCGGAATTATTGAACGCGATTACAGCCACATGTAGACTTTGGATCCAAATTAATCTGTATCTTCTCATCTGTCATCGTATATTAGTACGACGGCTCACGTCAGCATAACTGTTAGAGTTAATACCGGCTCGTAATTTATTTCGTTGTACGCCGAAAGACATGTTACCTACACTAGTCTGAAGGCAGGTTGTGAATGCCTAGCGTTGAGATCCAACGCATACTTCACTATTTTAACCATGACCTAATGTGCACACTTTGTGAAAGAAACGGCACATTCTGAAAATGAAAATACTTAGAACGACTGGAAAGTCTGCACTCTAATAAGAGGGAGAATAAAGCCATTGTAAATGAACAAGTGATATTTCCGCGAGTCTACCCGAACCCTTCACAAACTCATGCGGATGAGAGAGCGCCCTTCTAACACGTAACTGTTGTACTGGGTGGTGTTATATCGATTAATGTATACTGTAATGGTAAGATTAACTGTTACATATGATGAGATAGACGAACTAGGGCTGACCAAATATCTATACTTACTCTGGACTTCGCTGACCGCGCTAAAATGTTTCGAAATGGTGATGATACGAATAACTCCTCGTCTCAACAGCAATGTGTATACAATTCACGAAGTTATAACACATAGTTGTGTCTTATTCGAGAAATGTGATGAGTATGCAAACTATATCTACTTTCGTTAAGATATATTTCGTCCATTCTGTTAGCTGGTTAAAATTCTAGGTATGTGCGTATTTAACAAACATTTGTTTGTCTACCGAATTGTATATGTGTGTAGCAATTTGACCCCAATGTTTGAGAAGGAGAACTATTGCGTATTTATCTGCTTTCTTGCTATTATGAAAGGCATGATATTCTAGACACGGTTGAGAAAAATCGTATGGAGTTAATACCTTTCGTGTTTCTCAAGCTTTTTGTTTTTTTCCCACAGCATCATAAAATTAGAATAAGGATAAAGAAGTTGAATTGTTCCTCGTCTAAATCGAGTGACAGTTGTTGGTTGTGAATTGCATTTTTATGCTGACTATACAGAAAGATGCTGGCCATCGAAAATGATAAGGTATATTTCGCACTAGTTTTGGCGTTTTATTTTGCGTATGTCACAATCTTAATAACTACGGTGCACTATGAGTTATTCCGTTTATGTTTTTGTTATTTTACCATTTCTCTTGAATTCGATACTTCTCTTTACATTTCAGTGAAGTAAGGGGAGCTTGTTTTGTCATATGAAGACCAGCTTTCGTAATTTGAAACGAGATGTACAAGAAAACGCAGCTTTAAAGAGTGTATCAGCTTTCAGACTAAAATATGATTTCTGACACATTTAGATATAGTTGTAAAGATAATAAAAAGGGGGTTGATATTGCATTTGAGTATCACTTTCTTCTATATAAGAGTGTACTTGTTTCGAAATATGCGTTTTTAGTACATAATTCATTGCATCATTTTGTGTTAATGAATGCTGAATAAATAATGAGTATGACTGTTGAATATTTTTGTAATTGTAACGTTAGGGTCAATCACTGTAACATACTAACGCCCTATTTGTGGACTTATATCTTATGGATTTGAGCCAGGTGCTAATTTAATAGACTGTAGTAGGAAAGCCGTTTGGTTTTGATGTGTCTGCGGTCTAGTCCACTGTGACACTATGCTCTCGCATTCATGTTAATTAGGGTAATATTATATCTATACAATAAAGTGAAAAATGTATCTTATGTTTACACTGCACCATGGTTTGCTTCATTAAACTGACAGTGGCGGTAGCTATCTAGGAGTTAAACTAGTTTTTTTTTACCAAAGAACAAGATTAAATAAATTGAAAAAGTATTTTTTCGATAGATCATGTTGGTGATCATATCATACGACCAGTTCTGGATGTTTCGCTATTTTATTTGCAAAACAATTTGTTGGTAAACGTTTCAGATCTATATTGAAAAAACAGGTTTAATTTTTAAAAAATGTTAACAAAGAATGCGTATTGTTTTCTTTTTCGTTTTTTAAATAAAACTTTAAATAAATGTGCGTAAAACAAAACGTGCCTTTAAATATATTATTATTGTATTTATTGAAATCACCTCATGGAACCACCTGATGCAAAGAGCAAAAACTGTCATGTCAAGGTAAAGTACTAGTGAATTATAAGTGGTAGATGGGTAAATACCGACCAACACACCGTCAATTATTCCACCTTTTTTAGAAACATACCTCATGAACTGTGGGGGCAAACACACAATATAAGGGAGTGAGAGTTACGAGGCTCCCGAAAATAAAGCTAATATCTGATTCTTCTCTCCTACAAAAATGTGTTATAAAATATAAGATTAAAAAGCACAGACGCAAATACCTTTTTCAAAAAGGTCGTCGACTTTTGAGTAAGAGAAAATTCTGTTCTGATCTTGCATTTGATCTTTTCTGCTTTTGTTCAGATAAAGAGACATCCTTCTGTTACGATAGCCTGTCTACCTGAGGAAGCTATAACAGACAACGGATCACACACCATTCGATGACAGCATGATTACGAAATTCTACTCTTTATTCTTCTTTTGAAATTATACAGTTGCGAACAGGTGTGATATGTATTTTTCTTTCATCTGTACGAAAAGTATTTTATTATTTTAATTTTTACTAAAAACTAGCAGGGCAACCTGGCGTTGCTCGAAATCATAAAACCACAAAATAAAAGAAAAAATAGTGTGTGTAACATATTTATATTCAAACTTCTATTTGTCTTCCTCTCTCTATAGTCGTCTCTTTTTTTCTCCCTTTCTCTTCCCTGGCAGCCAT
Organism: Sepiola atlantica; assembly: GCA_963556195.1. Lineage (NCBI taxonomy): Eukaryota > Metazoa > Mollusca > Cephalopoda > Sepiida > Sepiolidae > Sepiola > Sepiola atlantica. The sequence continues at coordinate 84,042,175 of OY744535.1, forward strand.
ATTTCACAGCCCAATCTCCAATTTGCCACTTTATCCCTGTTGCCTTTGGCAAAAGCTGTCTCTTCCCCATCACTCATTATCCATTGCCAAGTGCAAAAGTATGGCATATTTCTATTAAAAGCACAAACTGTTTGCGCCTTCTATATACGTAATAATCATCCCCCTCTTGCGCATACTATATACGTGCTCATCTCCGCCTAGTGCGCATACTATATAGTACCTATCTCCGCCACTATGCTCATACTAGATACGTACTTATCTCCACCCATGTGTGCATACTATATACGTAACTATTGCCGCCCCGGCGCCCATAATATATACGTACCTATCGTAGCCTAGGTGTGCATAATATATATGTAGTTATCGTAGCCCCGGTGCGCATACTATATACGTAATATCACTGCCCTGATGCATATACTATATAGTACTCATCACCGCTTCGGTACGCATAATATATACGTACCTATCGCCGCCGCGGTGCACATACTATATAGTGCCTATTGCGCATACTATAAATGCACCTATTGCCGCCCCGGTACGCATACTATAAACGTACCTACCATCGCCCCTGTGCACATACTATATACGCACCTATCGCCGCCCAAGTGTGCATACTATATACGTACCTATCTCTTCCCCGGTACGCATACTATATACGTACCTATCACAACCACTGTGCGCATACTATACACGTACCTATAACCGCCACGGTTTGCATACTATACACATATATATCTCGATAGGGGTGCAATACTGCACACTCCCTCTAAAAACGTATTCCATATTGGGTGGTATACTGCACAAACCTCTGGTCGCATATTTACAAATACTACATTACCTCTACATCTCTAAAAAAGGAGGAGGTAATGCCTAGTCAGATTGTATTATTACAACAGAACATATACTACACTAACTCTACAGCTCTCAAAAGAGGAGGGGGTAATGCCTGGAAAGATGTTATCATGACAATAGAACAGTTACCACTACCCAAAGAAATATTTTTAGTTTAAAAAATATGCCCCCCAATTTTTTTTTACTCCCTACCAAATCATGTTTAACCCTCCCTACCCCTAAGATATATGATTAGTTAAAAAATAGTTCCCACCCTCTCCAAATTGTTTGACTCTCTTCCCCAACCCACCCCAATAACTTGTTTACCCTCCCCTCACAAATAAATATTTTAAGTAAAGAAAAAAAAATTCCCGACCCCACCAAAACTGTGTTTATTTTCCAACCCCACCCCATTTGCTACCCTTATTTTATTTTACTCTCCCCCACCTAAATAACTATTTTTAGTTAAAATATAATAAATTCCCACCCTTCAAAAAAAATGTTCTCCTCTCTACACCCACCCCTTCTAAAAAATGTGTCTACACTCCCCCACCCTAAGAAATATTTTTAGTTAAAGAAGGAAAATAAAAATAAGCCGCCCATATTTTTAACTCTCCACCCTCTCACCAAAAAATATAATATTTTCCCCCACCCAAAGAAATATTCTGAGTTAAAAACAATTGGAAGCTGAACAGAAACGACACTACGTCTACATTTCTAAAAAAAAGAAGAGGTAATGCCTTGGAGGATTACATCATGACAACAGAACGGATAATACGCTACCTCCACCCCTATCAAAACATGAGGAGGTAATGCCTGGAATGGTGGCATCATGACAACAGTATATATACTACACTAACTAAGCACTTCTCAAAAAGTAGGAGGTAATCCTTGGGAATGTGGTATCATGACAGCAGAACAGAAAATTTGAATTTGAGGAAATGACTTGTATTTTTTTCGTGTATCACGTGCAATTTGTTTGTTTTTTGTCATAAGACTACATAATATAATTGTTTTCTATTTAAATTAATACATAATTAAATTGAAATTAAACTGAAAACATCTGAAATAATCGACACCCCCCAGACAAAATCTGCGCATAGCCCCCTTGAAAATGAATTAAGAGATTCGGGAAGACGCTCATTAATTTTATCGGTAAATTTTACATTATAATTCACTTTTAAATGTTATCTAAACTCGCTAAACTTTTTATATAGGGCACAAACATACACACACTAACACACATGCATACATACATTGAGATTTATATATATATATATATATATATATATATATATATATATATATATATGAGATAATTTATTTCATTTTGACTACATGAATGTTCATGACCTGACGATCGGGGGCGCTTCAAATCGCTCTCGTCAAACAAAATCTATTTTGTAGTTAAAATAAAATAAATTATCTCATATATATTTATATTTCTGCTCTATATTTTTATTGAGCACTCTCATGAACCCGGTTGAACTCCCCTGGATGTATACTCTGTGGATATATACCATACCCGGATTATATATATATATATATATATATATATATATATATATATATATATATATATATATATATATATAAAGTTAAATGGACGAAGAGTGATAAACATGCACGAATGTCCAAATTTATTTCAATGTTAAAATGTTCAAAACAGGGTATATTCTGTAATAAAATTATGTTTATTGTTCTTTCCTTAAGCCAAGGCTTTTCAAAGATCGAGATCTTATAATCAGAGGAATTATACAGATAGATAAGTTGGCAATAGAAAAGCCAAAGTTCAACATTTGAAAAAATATTAAAAAATATTCAGAAAAAGTTCGACTAAAAAGATGTTGGGTTTGTCCGGATGGAAAATTGTACGTCAATAAGGGGTCCAATGGAAGAGGGTTTCAATGGAGCTTTATTGAGATTTTACCATTTCACTATAGGTTCTTTCTACTAAAAGTTTTACTTTTAGTTTCTTACTAATATATATATATATATATATATATATATATATATATATATATATATATATATAGATGTCTGTGATTTCCTTGTTTACTACGACGTCAATTATTTCTCGAAAATATATTTTGAATTGGGCACGTGTTCTTTAATTTCCTCTACAAGCTATACACTTTCCAACATGTTGATGAGATATATTCATTTTCTGAACAAACGTTTGTAGTGTTTTTTACTTTTTAATAAAGATTTCATGGATATTCTTACTGTAAACACACCGATTTAAGATGTTTGAAAGTGAACTTGTAATCTGCCACTTGCGTATAGCGTAATGTCATGTGTGTAAACAAATGGAGCTTTCGGCATTTATACAAGTTTCATTTTGTTATTTTGCTTACTCTCAGCTGATGATTAAATGTTGTAAGAGTTGATGGTGGTCACGTCTATAAGCTCGCGTTTTGATCCCGGCTATCACAGTTTCTTGTCTAACCGCACTTAATAGATATCTGTGAATAACATATTTGCTTTCATTACTTATGTTAAACTTCCTGATAAGTCAGATGTTCAACTGCCACTAAAAGTATAACGCAATTCTACGAGGCTTTCGGCATTTAACTATTTATCATTGCGATGTCCTTCAACCAAGGCGGTCAAGTTTTGACCTCGGCTTGATTTTGTGTATTATCTACACGCAATGAAGAGCTGTGATACAGCAACACAGTTTTGTGGGGGCGTACGAATACTAAATTAACAATACAAATTGTACGAAATTGTGAGATGGTAAGCGTAGAAATATTAATGTAATAGCTTCCCAATGACACAGATAACAGCAGATTTAAAACAAAATCGTTCACAATTCAGTTTCGCCACATTGATAATTCTTGGTTAAGGTTGAATACATAGGGGTGTAGATATTGAAATATATTTATTACAAATAATACACACACACACACACACACACACACACACATATATATATATATATATATATATATATATATATATATACATATATATATACATATATATACATACATATATAAATATATATATATATATAAATATATATATATATACATATATATACATATATATATATAAATATATATATATATATATACATATATATATATATATATAAATATATATATATATACATATATATATATACATATATATATATAAATATATATATATATATATATATATATATATATATATATATATATATATATATATATATATATATACTAGCAAAACCTACACGCCGTCCGGGCAACAAGTAATTGGGGAGGTTATACTTAACTAATATATTTGTAACACTTACCCTACATCCGACTGGCACGTAATTGCCTAAAAGAGAGTAAGCCCCCCCCCCTCTCGAAAAAAATAACGCACCGAATAACGCATAATTTACGTTAAATATATATGAAACTGATCGATCATACTAAATTCTAAAATATGTTTTCCTTCTTTCTATTTTCTACGGTGTTCACATGTAATTGCCTTAAAAACAGAATATATTTATTGAGGGTAATCTTACATTTTTATCTATATTGTATTTTTTAAATCTTATAATTTGAATTTTAAGCAATTGAGTTTAGTGGTGTTATTTCTTCGCGTGAAAATTACATAAATAACTTCTTTAAAATAATCTAAATAATTAAATACTTGATTTTTAAATGTATCAATATAACTTATTAAAGTGTTGGTAATTTTCTAGATTAAAACACTCAGCCCCCCCCCCCCCAAAAAAAAATATGATTCTACTTTTTATAGGCGATTACGTGTTGATTCCCAGATATATATAGAAAACAAAAAAAAAATATTTTAGAATTAAGAGGTGGGCATCAGTGTCGCATATAGATTTTACTGAAAATGACCTTCTATATTCGGATCATTCTAGGGGTTTATGGTAGTGACCATTTTTTGCTATTGGAGTGTGTGCGTTATTTTGGGGGGTTGCAGGGATCCACGTTTTTAGGCAATTACGCGTGATTACATGACATTGCTAGTCAGACTTATAGTCAGTGTTAAAATATATTAGTTAACGGTTCTAATAAGTTAGAATGACGCTAAAAAGGAAGATCAGATTGTTTAAACTTAGCTGAGGGTTTTAATTTACAAATGTATCAAAGTTTGCTGTTGAAATTATAGAAGTATCCGAGTAAAAACATTGGTTTAACTGTACCAACCCCCAATTAATTCGTGTTTAGATATAAATATAGTTTGGATGAATGGAAGAAAAAACATTCACGTTTATTCATTTAGAATACAGAAAAACACAAGTTTCAAAAATTACAATCTATTATTTTATTATTTAAAATGCTAAGACGCGTGGGAAGCTTTTTTTTATTATAGCAAATCTAATCATATTCAATACTCGTCAAAAACAACAACACATTTAGTTTTAAATATTAAGTATATATCTAAATAAAAAAGAACACTTTGTTAGTAATTGCGTTCAATGAGTAGGTATTTAATTCATTCCCACTGCAAGAATATGTGACACAAAGTCGTGAAGTTGGGGAAGAATCAAGCCAGCGCCCCTAAAGAAGAATCACTCTGGTTAAGTAACAATAGCCTGGGCAGCCCCGTTGGCATTCCCCAGTCAGGGCGCCTAAGCGATAAACTTACTCCAACCAAAAATGGGAAGGCAAAGCCTGGGGGTGCACCTCCTAGAACTGCACAGGACAAACCGATCGCCCGGTAGAATCAAGACGCAGAATGCCAAGACGATACCAATATATAGGATGTAATATCCATACGCACGCGTGACCGGAAGTAGTTCGAATTTCAAAATAATCAGTTTGAATATAAACATCGTCGTAATTAATAGTACTACTACAAATAATCATAACATTAATATTAATAACACTTTTACATATATATAAGAAACTGTAAAACGAAAATTGAACTGAATTGTCAAGATATTAATTTATTAGAAGGTATTTATAAAATGATTATGCTAATGAAGCATCGGGATGAATGTGTTTACACATGTGTCTGTTTGCTATGTTTCATGTATTTAAAATAACACAAACGTATAATTAACATAAAGAAGAGTCACATGTTTTGATATAAACATAGTGTGGATGAATGGAAACATATTTTGCATTGATTAATTTATATATATATTTTTTTTTTGTCATTGCTTACTACTTAGCTCTACTTACGTATCGAGCACTGTTGAAGTAAATACTGAAAACTGACACATAAAAAATGATATCTCCTTATAATATTTTATGTGGATACATGAAGTACTAATATATATATATATATATATATATATATATATATATATATATATATATATATATATATAAATGAATGAATGCAAAATATGTTTCCATTCATCCAAACTATATCGTATGCGTGTATTTATAGAGTCTCGTATGTGTTTGCCTCTGCATATGCTCTACTATTGAGTTTAACAGAGATACCATTACATTTAGCCATCAAGAAGTGCAATTTTCTATAATATTTGATTAAAAATGATGAGTATATTTAAAATAAAATGATAGTAACTTGACACTTTAGAAGATAATACCTTTCTGTCATATTACATTTTAGGCTTAAATACATTTCTGTGTGAGTGTGATCAATTGAATAACAATGCGGACAATGAAGTAAGTTATTTCATATACACGTCAAACAAATTTATTTTGATCGGATTACTCTGTTATACTCAATGTGTGTACTCGATCCACTGTATCTCACTCCCAATTGTAGCGTGAATAACAACGTTTGTTCAATTATGAGAATCTAGCGAATCATTTTAGTATCGATTGCCTCAATATAAAACATGCTGACAATGAATTATGATATATCCACAAGAAAAATCAGGCTGGGATCTAGAGCAGAACCGTGATAGAAAAAATACGAACTAGAAATTCCTAACATTTTTATGATCTGTGTTAGATTCCAGAGCATTACTGCATTATCGGCTCACCCACTTATGTCTTCTGGTAATAGACATGAAGAAAAAAAAGGAACAGAAAAGTAGAAAGAAGATTGAGAGCGATAAAGATATAGAAATTGAGTTTGTCAAGTCACTAATCGAACATAAAAAAGTAAAATACATTTAGGTATTTCTTTTTGCATTTTCTGATTTTCCCACAGGCTAAACAACTGCTGGCAATGTTGAAACCTTTTAAAATATCAGATTAACCCCATGGCATAAAAGGTAAAAAATGTATCGTCCAGTTAACCCGCTATTTCCGTAGGATAACATTCACTAAAATGTTACTCAGTATGTTACCCATACACTAATTATTGAATATTTTACAGAGTAGAGAAGGTAACCCCCCACACACCCCATGTAAAAAAGTGCACACACACGTATATATATATATATATATATATATATATATATATATATATATTTGTGAGTCCCTTTTTTGTTTCATATTACTTCAGTCAAAGTTCTACGAAATAAAGGAGCACATTCTGGTGGATAACGCTTAACCTCTGTATGAGAAACATAGATATACGAGTGTTCCACTGAAGTTCTCTTTTACCTGTCAGTTAAAGAAGTTAAGAACATTGTGTTTCTTTTCTAAATTTACCAATAAACTATATTATAGTGTATCTTTCTTGATGTGTATTGGTCTTACCGGACTCCAAGATAAGAATTCATCTAGTCTGGTGGAGTATCAAGCTAGGTTGTGTTTCTT
>OY744535.1:84052140-84129640 GCA_963556195.1 Sepiola atlantica
GACAACATGTGTGTGTGTCCATAACGGCGATAAACACACATTAAGTTAAAAATCAGAGAAAAATATTCCCCTTAAAAAAACACCTGACACACTCTTGATTCGTGGTGTGTATCTAATCTTGTTTGGGTTTATTGGCCAGGATTCTGCTATTATTTTCTTTATTGTGATTATTTTTGCAATTTTCCTAATCAGTCTTTTTTTCCTTGCTTCTGTTTCGTTTACTATATAAAGAAGAGTTGTCTTATGATGAGACTGTTAAACTAAAAAACTATATATTTCATTATGGGTTGTGAAACGTCTGTAACACTGACGAAAATAAAGCATTCGCTGAAATACAGAAAAAGATATTAAATAAAACTTATGATTGTTTACTTATCTTTCTTTGGCCATTCGAATGCAAAAAAGAGTGTATATATATATATATATATATATATATATATATATATACTTATTTCCACAACCAGACTACGCAGCATCAAACACACTCCCTGACAGCCACAGACCCGACTTCTTAGACTCGAGTTTCAACCTCTTTTTCGCCGATCAGTAGAACATATCTTAAGTGTGTTTATATGTGTATGCGTTGACTTAGGGGGAATTCTCGGGAAACAGCTTGACATAATCTGTATGAAAAAATAAAACGAGAAATTAATAGGTATCATCATATCAACATTAATACAAGCTAATGGTGTATTGTTAATATCTCGTACGTATTTTTAGAACAAAAAGCAATGAGTAAATATGCTACTTAAACATGTCTACGTACATATGAAATACACAAATACGATCAACTTTGAAAGTAAACAATCGACAGGATAGAGACGAAATTAAGACGGATCATTTGATATGATTTAAAATTTATAATGCGACTAAAGGAAGAAAAGTAGACGTAACACAAATAGAAAAGACAGTGAGAGAGAGGAAAGTTTGAGAGAGTGATGCGTTAACCTCGATACATGATGCCGTATAAACCCAAAGTACACATCGTACAGATTCCGAAATTAAAACACACAAACGTCTGTTAAGTTTCGCATTTTTTTTAGGTGAATATTCATATTTGATATTGTTTCGATTATTCGGATTACTTTTCTCAATTTGAATATAATTCTCACAACGGTTCAGCCGAGGTGATCTCAAGCTTCTACAGGTGCGTCTAGTGGAACTCATCAATCTTTACGTCGAAGATGAGTATCGTTGGGAATTTATGAATGAGAAACACATATAGAAATGCTTAAAAAGCTGAAGATTAACTTCAACCGGCTGCAACTTGGTAGGGTATTTCAGAAGATTGAACGGATTACAAAGTTTGCATAGCCATAAACCACACTCGTGCAAATTACTTAATTCCCGCATCTATATATGGTTGTGTTGCGGAACCGACCGTTGGGGTTAATCGGCCTCACACCTAAGAAAGGAGACACAGGCAAGTTACGGCAATGACAATGAAGAGATGGCAAACACTGGTGATAAGTTCAAGAAAAGGTTTGTTTATTTTTCCATAAGATATGGTAATAACAATGAGTGATAGGATTTGATGATGACGTCACTAGCACAGGAGAGACTGGAAAGACGGGAGTGGCGTCTCTGGTGACAGCAAACTGGAACGACAGGAGTGGTGTCGTTGGAGAGAAAGGGGTGGGTACTTGTTGACGGATGTCAACAATGTACCCTTGCTGTTGCTTGCTGGCAAAAAATATTCTAGTAGTAAGAGTGAGTAGTAGCCCTGATAAGGTCTGTTGGAAAAAATATTGCAGTAGTTTGAGTGAGTAGTAGCCCTGATAAGGGCTGTTTGAAATAGGGAGTTGGAGCCGCTAGTGCAGGAGTCAGAGCTGCAGGGTGCTTGTGCAGTTGGAGCAGGAGAGTGCTAGTGCAGGAGCTCAGGACTGCAGGGTGTTGGTGCAGTTTGGAGCAGGAGAGTGCTGGTGCAAGACCCTAGGACTGCAGGGTGCAGGAGCTCAAGACTGCATGGTGCAGGAGCTCTGGACTGCATGGTGCAGGAGCACATGACTGCAGGGTGCTGGGGCAGGAGAAGAGCAGGAACTGGAGATGCAGGTAGGGGCAAGTGTTGACTTCAGCCAGGTAGCACAGAGAGTAAATGGCATTAGTATCTCTTAAAAGGGCTGTTTGTATCTTTGCTGCTGCTGCTCTCCTCCTCTATGCTCGACGACTGGTCAATCCACTCGGACGTTGGGGCCTCTTGATTATCCGGCTGAATTGGGTTTTTGAGTGAAAAGCTAAGATCTCATGGAATTCGTGCCGAGTCACCTTCACCGGTCCAGTGAGAAGGATTAATTTCGACAAATACATTCCGAAGAGATCTCTCGCCGTACTACATGGTTGGCAGGTGCCTTGAATGTATTAATGGGGTTATCGGCATAGTCGCTGAAACGCATGTCTATTCCTTCAAGCAAAATAAGGAATATATTCGCTGGCCGATATTTTGCTGAGTCATTGTAAACAAAATGGCGATTAAAGCTGCTGCTGGTTTTCTCAAAAGTCATGGCGAAAAGAATAGTGACTCCTGCTGCTGCTCTTATTCAAGATGGCCTCTTTATCAAAAGTAAACACACCACGTCGCGATGTGTGTAACCCCGACAGTTGTCGCGCACGATTAGCTGTGAAATATAATGTTTACCTCTAATTTAAAAGCCTTACTTCTGAAGTCGTCTACCCTATATCAGAAGTACCGTATATCCACTGGAACATATGTGGTAGATTAGAGAATAGATACGCAAAAAAGGTGAAAAAAATACTAGCTTGGATAAGTTGCTCTATAAATTTCCCCGTTTATTTTACTAACTCTTTCCATTTTCTCAATTACCGAGGGAGTATTTCAAAACAAGAAAAAATGTGTAGCCAAGTTGAAAATCACAGGCAGGAAAAAGTATTTACCGTGTTAACTTGAAGTCATGCGGCGTCTGTTTTAACGCGTATGATACCAACGACCAAGATACACGTTTTCAATACACAACTATTAAGCAACAAAGACAAGTTCATTTTTAACACTGCCTGGTGCAAATGTTTCCGATGACTTCAGGGAGGTGGCACTAACGACTTTGCCACTGACACTGTATTGGAACTACGTGCTGATGAATGCAAGGGATTCCACGCTGTATTACATCGTGTATGAGAATAAATACCTCAGTAGTACATAGATCAGACTGTAGTAATTATAGGAATATAACATATCAAAAATGTGCACAACTAATAACGCTGTTTCTTATTGCGCACTAATGACACTTGCATGTAAAATAACTCAATGGTGTGACTGAATGTACCGCCCTTCGAAGTTCTTCAATAAGGAAATCCCACTCAAATCCTATCGATCCTGAATGAAAGGTTTAAATCAAATATTTACGAAACAATCCATTAATTATTGTTTAAAATGTCAATAAGTAATAAAGCTATCAAAGGACCCTATCTGTTATTGTTCGATTGCAAACCTATCAGCAAACAATTCTCTCTCTCTCTCTCTCTCTCTCTCTCTCTCTCTTTGTATCATATATATAAATATACGTGTAAGTTCCATCCTAATGGAATCCTCATTGTTGAATATAACTGTTCCGCCCGTCGCACGATACTAACACCCAGATATGAGTAACTGTTCACAGGAATCGAATAGGCCAACTTCAACAGCTACGCAAAAAAACAAATATATAATTTAAATGTATGCAACATAAAGTGGACTAATATAGTCATCAGTCTTTACAGTGTTCAACAGATTAGCTGGACAGCAACATTACATTTTCATTAAACTTATTATACTTATTAATATTTTGGCGAGAATAATGACTTGATGAATAAACAATAAAATATAATAATATACGTTCTCTGAATATTCATGTATGTCTATCTATCCTACACACGGCTAACCTCTGATTAGGCGTTTGCATCATACTTTAGTGTTAATTGCAGAGAAAAGTCAAGCGCACTCACTGAAATCACTTCTACCATAGATGTTTAACATTAGTGTGGGCTTTTATTAAACTGAAGTTTGTAGAAAAAGTAGTAATTAAAAAATGCAATGTATTAGTGTTGATAATTACGAAATGTTACTATTATCGTGGGATACATCTAAATGTAAGAAATGCTACGTGAAGCAGGTAGCCTTTTTAAATTCTGTTTCATTTAATGATATAGTATTTTATTTAGAAAACAGTGCATTAAATACATGAATAAATAGTGAAAGTGTTTACATTTATCAAAGAAACACGGCTCACTATTATTTAAAGCAATAATACAAGATAGGCGGTTATTATATATATATATATATATATATATATATATATATATATATATATATATATATATATATATAGTATTTAACATCACTCAAAAGAACATAGCTACCAACCTGTCTATTTAATATAGAGAAAAATATCCGCAGACACGCGCGCGTTTCGCGTCTGGTTAGAGTCTGTATGTCGAGGGATAACCACACTGATGAGCCATTAAGACGACGATACGCACGTGCGTACGTTGACATTTATTGTAATCGTACAAATATTTAGAAAGTCCCATGCATAGAAACACGCCAGTGTTAAGGAGGCAATACTACACCCTCATAGCATCCAAGGTGAAGGCGTGGCGTACATAAGTTAACATCCCTATCGCTAAAAACAAAAACAAAAGAAACGCATCTAATTAATATAAATATTTTAAAACAAATTTAACTTTGAGCTTGTTCATTTTAAATTGAATTGTCAAATGTATCTTTATATATATATATATATATATATATATATATATATATACAATAGTTTCATAACATTTACAGCAATAAATTACTGTTATTTAATAAAAACAATTTTTTTTTACATATTGTAATCATAACATTTCAAGGCATGCACTTTCAAGTAAATATATTATTTTTTTTTAAAATAATGATACATTTACATGTAATCTAAGTAATATATTTAAACAGTATACTAATGTCTAGATTAATAGCCGATGGATTGGGAGTTGATTTGTGCTTGTATTTAATAAACATTAATTAAGTGTGTAGATCTCAAAGTTACGTTAAACACGTGGATGTGTGTGATAATTTACTAATATAAATATACTTATATATCACAAGAACAAAATGAATATCGTAATGTTTATGAAATTTCTCGAATCTTTTACTGCCTTAAAACATGTAAATATGACCAGATGATCTTCTTAATATACCAGTTAGCAGGTAAACTCTATGACCCTAACGGCTATCCAGACAAATGGACAGATTGTAGATAAATGAAATGAAAAGCTTTTTGTACTTATAACTTGTTTTTATTTTAAATACAATCATCGTGTTTTGCATTTTAATTATTCATGTTTTGAACGAGAATTATCCATGTCTGAAATACATTACCTTGATATGTATCTGTTTTGGGATCAATATTTTCTGAATTTTTAATCGGAAAAACAGTATTTATTTTCGTGTGTTGTTTGCTTCTAAAGACAGTCAAAGAAGGCGCGTGATTTTGTACAGCGAATCGGATTTGTAAATCGAGAAACACGTTTCTCTGAATGCACCCGTTCAATATCGTACACCACTTATCAGATGTTCCCTTTCTCATCCCTCGCGCTCTTTATCCATAACATCCACGTCCTATTCTAAATTCATCGGAACTCATTTGAATTGCCAATATTCTTTACACATCGTTATCTGATGACTATTCGGACGGATACATACGTCGAATTGCAATAATTCATTGAAAGGAACATAAACACAGGCAGAAGATCAATAGATGGCAGATTTCCTTCGACCAAAAAAAAAAAAGAAGAAAAGTAAGACATTCTTCTGTTCGGAAATTTGTTTTCAGTCGTGTAGAGAGATTCCGTCTTCCAATATTTCATTAAAGATTCCTTAGATTAAAAATCTGTTTTTATTTAAAAAATCGTTATCTCTTTTTACATCGGTTGACAAAGAATGCAAAAGAAAAGAACGAAGCCAATATCAGATAACGTGAAAATAATCTTTATTCTTTGAAAAGAGAAAATGTCGTATAGAACGGAAAACCATAACCACATGGTATTTAATCAATATTCGTATATATCTAAATCTACTCTCTCTTACTATCCTCCTCTCTCTCACACTCCCTCTATCTCCCTATATATATATATATATCATTATATATATATGTATATTTATATATATATATATATATATATATATATATATATATATATATATATATATATATATATATGCAAATATAAATATATATATACATTCTAGTCTGACTCTGTCAACCGGGTTCGCGCCTCCCGACTGTCTGAAATTGTTATCTTCTTGCACTGATGAGAGCAATAAGCTGGGTACTTAGGTATTAATAATGTAATATTTATTCTTAAATATTATACTAATCCCCTTTCATAAAATAAAGTTGAGCACTCTCGAAGATGCTAAAAAATATACTGTCAAAATGTTATAATGCAAAGTTACGAATACGTTTGTCGAACACTCTTTACTAGTCTTCTATCTGGTCCCGCTTCTAGGTACATATATATCTTAATTCATCTTAATTGCCTGACAGTTTCCGTTGGCTGAGTGGATATGGCGATTGCGTCTGATTTTAGATCGTCTAAAATTGTTACTTTCCGGCACTGATGAGAGCAATAAGCTTGAAACTCTAGCGTACATAGGTATTAATAATGTAATATTTATTCATAAATATATATATATATATATATATATATATATATATATATATATATATATATATATATATACACGTTCATACATATATACGTGGATAACTAGCAACCCCCGTTGCTTAGCGTTGCCCGGGTGAAATTGTAAAGAATTAGTTAACTTTTTAAAAGTAAATATTACAGTATAAAGACACCTATATGTGCCATTTTTTGTTCTTTATTGTGAATACTCCCTTTTTGCTAATATGAATGTGTGCGTGTTCTCCGCTTAAGCATGGCGCACGTGGTGTGTTCTCCCGTCGAACCCCAGCCCTTCGGGTGAGTGTAGCTTCTTAGCTTGTCGAATAACTGAGTTCCCACCCTGACAACAGGGATTTTCCATGATGCCCACTTCCCACTTTCATGTTCTTTTTACTCGGCCTCTTTCATATTTAATTCATTTTAGGACACCATCTCTCCTCCGAAGTCGATCCCCTTTGTATGTGTACTTCCTTATTCATACCACTCCTATTCAGCGATGTATCTGATCGTGTTCGGTTATGAACAAACCAGAAAAGCAGTTATCTCCTATTTGTAAAGGGTTTTAAGAAAGAGACAAACAGGCAGAATAAGAGGATTGACAATCTTAGAATATAGACTATTATAAAAACATTGCAAGTCGGCTATACCTGTGTTGAACATACTAGCGACATCAGACGAGTTGCTTCAAGATTATACATGATAAGAATAGGAAAGTGGGTAGGAGAGATATGTGGAGAAACAGACATACGTACACACATATAGATATTTAAAAAATTCAAATAAGAGTCGTTAAAATTGAGGTATTGGGGGATGTGTCCGCTTAAAAAGAACAACATGGGGTTTAGCTCAAATTTGAAAATTACATGAAAGAAAACAAATATTAAGTTTTCGTAATTTGTACAATTCTACAATAGTGGCACGTCACAATTTGTTGATTAGACATCAATTTAATTGATAATGGCTTGACAATCGAACGTTAAATGTTTTAACCGCTGGACTGCATTGTGTTGTTTATATTGAAACATATTTTTGGAATAAAGTCGTAAACAATCGGGTGGCGAGGGGATGTTTTCGTTTAACAAAAAAAACAAAACTTTATCTCGAAGTTGAAAATGTCAAGAAGTAAAACGAATATAAATGTGTCGATGCGATAAATAATTCATTCAACACTAGATTACCGAGTTGCTTATTTTACTTCAAATTATTTCATATTGAAGTGTACCTCGAACGTAAATTAAATATCGGAGATTTGTTGGATGCGTTTGCTTAAGAAATACAAAACAACCATTAGCTCGAATTTTAAAATGTCATTTAGGAAAACAAAAATTCAAGGTTGTTAGAACGAGAACCAATGTGTTCAATTCTACAATATTGACAAGTCACAATCTGCTTTTCAAACTTCAATTAACTTCGTAATGACGTGAACACCGGACGTTAATTTAGTCTTTCAATCGATGGCGGTTATTGTGTTTGTATTTTTTTGTATATATATATATAATGAATTGTGCAAACTTTCTATTACAAATGTTAAAAAAAAATAATAAAACTTATCCAAGATACTTTATAATTATTTGCATGTTATAACAAAGTAATGAAAAAAGCAATCATCCATTTATATTCAGAAATGTGGTATTCTATTCTCTGACAGATAATGCTACCAACATTACATTTTTGTCATTTATTTAATAGAATTAATGTTGTTTTTTTTAATAACGTAGGATCAAATACAGAATATTTTCTAAGAAAATATTTTAGTAGATCTACCATGAAATTCCAATGTGTTTTTTGTTGTTGCAAAAGCAAGAATTATCAGGCGTGTTTAATGCATAGCTACGTTGTTTTGAGCTGTTTGTCGAAGGTAGATTATTGATTGTGTTTAATATAATCCAATAATGGGATTGTGTGCTTTAAATTATAATATTAAAGCAGTTAAAATCAACAATAAATCTTAGTTTATTGCTTAAAAGTCAGTCCGTGGTCTTCGCAACCATTAACACCTGAGTTACTATTTGATATAGCTATTTGTTATATGATCACATATGTATAAATATATATGCATATATATATATATATATATATATATATATGTATATATATATATATATATATATATACATGTATATATATACATATAGTATACATTTATCTTCATACGAACATTATTGCTTACATATGTGCATACAGGTTTCGGTTGTACTATTCATACAGAGTAAACCTCTTCAGACTAAAAACGACCAATTAAAATAATATTGGAAATCCTTCTTTAAAAGTATATTTTCCTATATGTTCATACATTATATCTGCGTTAATGTCTACGCTATTTTTATAGGTGTATTATTAATATTCCTATAGTTGTTGAATGTTGTTTCGTCCGATGAATAAGTACAACTTCTACTTTCTATGGATTTAGGTATGTGTTTAATTTTTGAATGTGGGTCGTTTAGTTGTGGATGTACGGAAATGGAGTTAGAGTGTTGTTTCATGAAACGTTTATATTTGCTATTTGTTATGTTCAATGTAACATCAAGGAACTTAATTTTTTGAAGTAAACTCTGTTCATGGTATATTAACTATATAACCGAAAATATTACACTGAAAATGGTACGTTAAAAACATATATATATATATATATATATATATATATATATACATATATATATATATATATATATATATATATATATATATATATATGTATATATATATATATATATATATCTGTTTGGTTTTACAAAAGAATGAACCATTGTTTGGTTATATATATATATATATATATATATATATATATATATATATTCGTTTGGATTCACGCAAAAACGAACCTTTGTATAGTGTAGGTTTTTTCAAAACCATTTAGTCAAAGAACTTGTGAATTTTTTCATGATTTTGTAATGTTGCAGAGACGATATTAACATGAACTATTGTTTGGCACAAGACAAATGAAACGGAATGTAAAAATATGTCTCACAGAAATGTTATGTCTTTTTTTAATGTAAAAAAATAAAAATAAAAATAATAAAATGAAATGAAAACATGATTATTGGAATATAACATTAACCTGACTTATATATATATATTGATTTCGGATTACTTAATAAATGATGGTGTTTGACAGAATGATTCTATAACTCCCTCAAAATGCACCCGCAGAACGGTAAATGTAATATCCGCAATATTGTTGTGAGAATTACCCCCAAAGTTTATAATAGCCCAGATAATTTAAATATTACCTAATAAGTATATACGTGAAATAACATTGCTTAAAGAAAGAAGAATATGTTAAGCAAAATTGTTATATACGATCTCCCTGATATTAGTTAAATACCTACATTATTACGCAGATGACTTACTTAAAAACTGTCTAAATACTTGCAGTTGGCTTGAAGCATTGCTGAACATCCTAATTAATGTATTAAGGAGGTTGAAATCAATGCAGAAGGCCGGATTGATAAGAAGCTTGAAAGAGCAAACATAAAAAATCGAATGAGATAACCTTATCAAGTGTTGTGTTAGCTGTGTGTTATGTCCGAATGTTGTTTCAAAATTATTTGATATTTCGGGACAAAAACTTCCCTTTGTAAAAAATGCAGGCTAGAGAAATGTCCGACTGTGTGGAATTAACTAAGATGGATTTATGTCATCCATCTAATCGGCTCTTTGCATTGTATGTTTAATACATTTCTTAAACGTTTCTATTTCACGTGAAGAAGTGAATTTACAATAAGAACATTTTTTTTTAATTATCGCTCTATTTTTCGTATTGTTTGTAATGGAATATTTCCCCTTTCTGTGTTATAGTTAGTTGTATAAGATCCGACTGTAAGTAAAAGAAAGTGAGATGACACAGAAACATAGAGACAGGGAGTAGCGAGAATGATACAGTTATTATAAAATAAGTGTGCATAGATGTTCAGATTGGCATTACCGTGGCATATTTGTACGAAGATTATGCATGTATTCATAACCGTTTTAAAGATGTATTTATAACCATCATACCAAAGCCATCTACATGTTCCGTTCGACTCAGGACCGTACAGACTGACTACATCTCCGACGTAATATCAACACAGCACTTTTCTTTAAATCTGACCGCTCAAATGTATGTATTGAGATACTAACATCAACCCTAGCGATTGGCAAAGTGTTTTGCGTCTCCGAGACCCAGCTCTTTATTACATGACTCGCTTCTCAATTGCCGATTGATTAATATCATGAGAACTTATGTGCAGCAAACCGGGTATTTTACCTTAAAACGATGAAACTAAAATGCACAAAATAAAAAAATGAGCACATATATGTTAATATAGGAGCAAGAATAAACATGCGTTAATGTTAAGCATCGGTTAAAATATCAGTAAAGTTAAACACGCATATAAAATTAACTGTTTACAATACGCATATATAGATAGTGAGTCTAAAGTAACGTCGAAGCCATTGTTTAATTTCATATTAGTGTATACCCACTAATTGTCCACTCTCAACATTATACCTGGGAATATCAATTTTCGACTCTCTCTCTCTCTATCTCTCTCCTCTCTTTCTCCCTCTCTCTCTCTCTCTCTCTCTCTCTCTCTCTCTCTCTCTCTATATATATATATATATATATATATATATATATATATATATATATATATATATTTATATCTTCTTACTCATTGGAACGAGTAAGAATGCAGATATTTGTGAAATTTCGTAGAAAAATAAGGTTCTAAGTATTTTGATGACAGATTAGTGTATGTGGGGAGAAACGTTAGAACCTAGGAGTTTTAGTAAAACTAGTTTGCTTTCAACTAATATCAACAATTCTTAATATTTAAGGATTTGCTGATTACAAAACAGGTTACTTAGCTAAAATAAAACATATATGTGAAATATGTATGTGATATGCATTCATAATTTCCATCGTCACATTTCTTATATATACCTAATAGTTTTATCGATAATAAACCGCTTTATGTCGGCGTAATTTTGACAGCAGATACTTTATTTAGAATTCTGACAGCAGATACTTTATTAAGCATTTTTCTTAAGTAAGGGTACACTTGCAGTGATGCAACGTCCGATAGAATATTCGGATAAGTGAAAATGGTTGTCCATTTTTTTTAGCAAACTATTTGGGAGAAAAGGATATCTCGCAATAAATATAATTATATTTGTAAGCATAAAATGGCAGAATATATCGTGAATAAGACTATATGAATGTATGTAGGTAATTAGTGGAAAACCTTGGCATAAAAGGTTGTGGGTTACTTCCTCGTTATTACTGAAGTTGCAAGGTAAAATCGACGTTATTTTATGAGGTAGATATTGATTACGCTTAATATAGTGCACGATAATTCAATATGAGCATAATGTGCTTTCAATTGTAATATTACACCATTTAAAATCAACAATAGATCTTGCGTTGATTGCTTAAACTCACGCGTTGGTCTTCGCAAACAGTAACACTTAAGTTACCATTTGATATAGATATGTGTACTATGATTACATATATATGCATACATATGCAGGAAACATAAAAATTCATATGTCATAAAAATATAATTAAATGAATGAAAAAAGTTAAACTATTATTGTATCTTTTGTGTGTTGTCACAAGATTACCATCCCAGTAATTACTCAACTTTTGTATAAGGTAAGGCTAATCCTCCCAAGTATTACTGTTTCCTATATTGGAGATTGTAATGCAGTGTATACTCTGTTGTAGTAAAATGATATTCTATATTAAATGTGCGAAGGGGGCGAGGGTAGTGTAGGATATGTGTGTTGCCATCATAGCATACTCGCAGGAATGGTCTGCTCCTTTGATGAGAGATTCTTCCACGCATTACCTGATTTATTTTGGGAAAAAGCGTAGTATCTGTTTTTATATGATGTTTTCTTACAAGCCTCATATGTTTGAAGGAAGTATAGTATATTTTCATTCATCATTATACTATCCTTCCAGGCATTACCGTCTTCTATTTGCGGTTGATCCTATCCTGTATTCCTTCTTTCTATGGAGGTAATGTAGCTTATACTCATTCATCAATATAGATTTCTCTAAAGCCTTACTTCTTCTTGAGAGGTGCCGTATAGTATATGTTTTTAGTATACGACCCTCTAAGGATTACTTTCTCCTTTGTGTAAAGATGGCGAGTAGTAGTGTATCTGTTCACTTTTCATGGTATAATTCCTATTTGTGGGAGGCGATATGGTTGTGTCTTTATGCTTCTATCCTCTCAGTCATTATCGTTTCCTTTGGAGGTCAGTGTAGTATATGTTCGTTTACTAGTATACTATTCTCACAGGTGCGCAAAAATATGCACCCATGGTTATCATATATTTGCTAGCACTAAATATAAGGAAGAAGGCGGAGGTAGAAAAATAAAGTGTGATTGAGTACGATAGTTAAAGAAGATTGGATGACATAAGCAATAAAAATATGTAGAGAGAAAGCGAAGAAAATGTGTAAATGAAATGTAGGAATATAAATGCGGCGAATGTCAGATTGAAAGAAGAGCGAAAATAGAAAGAAAGAGAAAGAGAAGAAAAAGAAGAAGAAGAACACGAAGATGAAAGAAAGAAAAAAACAGAGTGACATCGAGAGCGAGGGATAATTTGCGAGTGTACGTTGGTGGGTAGTGGTGTGTAGCGGTGGAAAATGGAAAATGATATTGTCGGAATTAGACGGCAATTGTTCGCATTGTTTGGGAGGCGGGTCGCCTGACCGTGCGTTCTGCTTCGTTTGGAATGGTCGACTGGACGTGGATATTTATGGGTTTCGTTGAGAGAGATGTAAATCTCAAATTCGACCCCATCAATAAAGTCTCGTGGGCAAAGCAAATGACAACTTCCTCATTGATCATCAGTGATGGTAGAACTCCCGTGTGCTTCCGATGATGGAAATAATTTCGAGAAGATGAAGGGGAATATGAAACAACATTTAAGGAATGTAATACGGGTTTTCATAGTATATAAATATATATATATATATATATATATATATATATATATATATATATATATATATATATGCGTTTGTGTACTAAATGTGATCTGATGGGTCAGTCATTCAGCTCAAGTAATTTTGTTTGAATCAGAAAATGTATATTTGCAAAATCAGTCACATTTACATAAATACAAATTCACAACGTGAAAATCAGTCTCTTTATGTTTCATATCCACTTTCCGTTTCTGACTGTTATTAACCTCTAACTCCGGGGCAAACACTATTACTAAACGCGGTCATGTTTTCGTTATAAATAATTGACTCTTCCTATCTTGAGTTTTATTGTTTTATTAGTAGACACATTTCCTTTGCTGCATTAAAAAACGGTAGCAAGCTTTTCTTTAATATTCCTCAATTAAAAGTTATCCCCCTCGCTGATTTTGGTTAATTTCGCACATTGAACAAATAAACAGCCAAATAATACTCGAAACTTTATGTTAAATTGAAACTATTTTGCGTTGTTTGGATGTTCGTATTTCTTTTTTTTAAAGTGTGTGTATATACAAAATATATTGAAGGGAATTTTATGTAGGCAAATTGTATAAACAGACGAAATAGTATTTAACAAATACACAATTTTATTTATATATATTCAAACAAACAAAATAAGACACAATCACAACGACTTTTTTAATAAAACCTTGTTTTTAATTATAATTATTCTGGTAATTTTGTTTTTTACGTATTTATTTCAAGAAAACAATGATGGGGAAGTTGAAGAGAGAGAGGGAGAGAGAGACTTGCTGTAGTCGACACCTTATGCCGATTGGTCGGCGATACAGCAGGCTAGGATAGAGAAAACGGAAAAATCGTAATTGCCAACCCAAAATGAAATTGATAAGCAATAATCAAGTAAATAAAGAAACAGCCGGAACACCAGCCTCTGCAGACGCCTAGTGGCGGTGTTCGTAAGCCGACTACAAAAACATAGCACATTGTTTAGCGGCCAAGTGTCAACGTAACGCCCAATAAAATAGCTTACTCTTTTATATACTTTTTATTAATGCTTAAATAGTTATAACGTGTTTGCATTGTTTTGGTTACTAAGATGAAATAAATAAAAATACAAGTAATAATAACATTGACATATGTGACCTTATTTTATTGTAAAAACAATTTTAATATAAGTTTCTATTCATAAATGCTAAACAATTTTTTAAAGTTTAAGTTGTATGAATTGTATTTATTAGATTATTGTTTACGTTTGCTCAATTTTTAAATGATCTTAATTGGTTCTGTATCTGTACGTAAACGTACATTTGATGTTTATATTTACTTTATTGATGAAGCGATATGCATCAATGGAACAATAAATAACGCGTAACACTAACGAACACGCGGGGAAGATATGAACAAAATAAACACTATGCAGCCAGGTCTTTAACGATTTTGTTTTGATAACTTTAAGTACGCAAAAGTTCAATAAAAAAGGTTCTAGTAAAAGAACAGACGAATTATAGACCATTCTACACTGCCTTAGTAAATCTAGCAAATGATATTTCTATTTTGTATTGGTAGTCCTAATGTCACGACTCAGAATATACGTTTTCTCTGTTGAGTTTGGATATATTCGATGGTATTACATCTTATTACTGTAGTGCAATCGGATTACTTTTTGCTGTGATTCGCAACTATAGAATCATAAGGGATGAGAATGGTCGCGTGGGGCAGTTTTATCACATTTGAATATATATAAGCAGAGAAAGAGAGTAATACGGGAGAATAGAGATAGACATCGAACAAAATAAGATTGCAGATAAAAACCTAAATGGTGACAGAGGATATTGATAAAAAAAATTGGTTTCCTTATAAATAACTTGCAAATTAGAAAAAATTAAACGGATTTCTTGTGCCAACAACTCAATTTAAAATATGAGGAATATGTCTACATCTATTTTCGAAATGCTTCATTCTATTCTCAATCGACTAAGCTTTAGTTGTGTGTTGAACTTTCCTCCCCACGATGCTTTTATGTGACCATTGATTAAAACACAGCAAACGCGTTCATGATCATGCAGAATTAAGTAATTGCTATGTTACCGAAACTGAATAATTACAATCAAATGTTGATTGACGTGTGGCGTTGAGTAATACGCATTGAGAGAATAGGACGCGCTAGCTATTTATGCGTTTGCCGAGGAGCTACTGGAGGTAATACTAAGTACCGTTTAAAGCTTGGGTGTCTGATCACTGCACATTGCAACGCCCCACATAGGCACATGGTAGGCGGTTATAATTCCAATGTTGGCTATTAGTATGAAAAGTTATCACTCGTATTTGATATGTATTTTTAATGAATGCGATTTTCGATGTGTACTATTATATATGTTTTCGTATTTTTAACTGTTCAATGTGTTCTCATTAAATGGTGTATAACTTAAGAAAATGGGTATATGTGATTACTGCAAGTCTACAAAAATAATTTAATAATAAAATAGTATTTATTCATCAAAAATCAGTTATAGAACGTCTTCCGGCGTGATTGAAATTGAAAAAAGAAGAACAAACAAATAGTAGTTATGTATTCATCAACGTGTCGTATTTATTATAAAACATCATCATGTACAAAATATTTGGATGGATGGGGGTGGCCGGAGCCGGCTTAGAACCTGCGGCCGCTTCAGCCAAAACAATAAAAATAACATATGAGATACAAAAAGATGGCCGCGGTGTGAGTATAACTCATTAAGAAGTGGAAGATAAAATAACTGTGAGGGGGGTGGACAGGTAACGTTAATCGCGGCTAAAAGAAAGTTAAATTACGAAAGGAGAGGGGATACGAGATACTACTGTTGAATTTTTTTAATTATTTAACCTTAAAGTTAGAGAGACGGTAGACTAATATTATAGCGGAGCGTGATATAGAAGGAGTAGGAGGTAATGAGGGTGGTGGAGAGGGCGAGAATACTAGGCCAAGCGTAAAAACGGTGTTTACATTTGACATATATATATATATATATATATATATATACATATATATATATCTATATATATATATGTATATATATATATATATACATATATATATCTATATATATATATGTATGTATACATATATATACACATAAATATATATGCGTGTGAACATACACACATACACTTACTTTGACGCATACACACCCACCCACTTATATATATATATATATATATATATATATATATATATATATATATATATATATATATATATGGTAAAATGAAAAAGGAAAACCAAAAACTGGATGTTTTTTATGTGTACATCAACGTTTCGTCTTTATTTATAAGACTTCATCAGGATGATGATATAGGAAAAAGATATCATGCAAGCACAGATACATGTAGGGTAGACATGTTGGGAAGAAAAATAAAATAAAATGAAAAATAATGGCAGCGTCTTGCTGGACGTCCGTACTTGTTAGAGAATGAAAATGAGTGGGAGAAAAAGGGGAAGGGTGGAGGGAGCAAGGACTACTGTGGCTGGCGATGAGAGAAAGAGGTGGGGGATGAGCAGGGGTAAAATGGATGGCAGAGAGAGATTGGAGGAAGAGGGGGAGGGGGTGTTTGACCAGATGGCTGTGGTCGAGATTGAAGGGGAAGAGTGAGTTGGAATGTTTGTGTGTGAGGGGTGTATGCAGGGAAAATTGGGATGGGTAGAGAGGGAGGGGGGGAGATTTTGGTGGATGGACGAAAGTTATGGTCTTAGAGAGCGTTTGGAGAAAATGAAAGAATTTAAGAAGAGGTATGGGAGAAAATAGATGAGAGGGGGAAGAAGGAGGATTTGTCGTGATAGGGTGTGAAATATTTGAAGTATTTGGAAAATGATAGCAATGAGTGAGGGATTGGAGTGGGTGGGGGAGGGGGGTGATTGAAAGTGTGGGTGAGGAATATTTGAAATATTTGGAACATGAGAAAGTTTATTTGGACTGTAGTATTAAAAATGTGAGGGACAAAAGTGAGGAAGAATAAGAGAAGATTCAGGGAGAAGAAGGAAGGGTGTGGGTGAATGGAAGAGTGTCATAAGGTTAGAGATGAAAATAAAAGTTAGCCATGATCAGGCAAAAGACTTTGTTCTGTGAGGATGATCTTGCTTATTAAGGGTGATAGGTTAAAGAAACCATTTCGCTGCTTGATGGTAGTGGAGGATGTGATGAGGGCAGTTTCCAATAATCTTCGCCGAGATTTGTTGTGGATGTGTTTAGTGATTTTGGCTTGTTCAAATTTGAATGCATGACCATATTCTAGAGCATGGGAGAAAAGTGCACTAAGAGGGTTGTTGTTTTTTATGTCACTTTTATGTTCATTTAATCGTTTCTTTAATTCACGTTGTGTTTCTCCCACGTAGAATTGATGGCAATCATTGCAAGGGACAGTGTATAAGCCGGCATGGGATGTGAGTGTTTTTTGGAAATGTCTAGATGTGTTTAAAGTTTGTTTTATGGATTGAGAAGTGGTTTGTACTATTGGAATGCCTAGTTTGTTGAGCGTGTTGCATATGGATGTGTTATTGGAATGCGTGGGTAGGAGAAGGGGTCTGTCTATGAGAGAGGTGTTAGGGGTTTGATTTTTTGTGTGGTGTATCTGGAGAATATTTGGAAGGCTTTTTTCTTGGCATTTAATATGAAATGTGTGGGGTATTGCAATGTTTTTAGGGAATTAAAAATGTATTTTATTTCTTCATCTATGTGTAGGGGGCTACATACTCTAAGGGCGCGTAGGAAGAAGCCTATAAGTATACCTGTTTTGATCTTGCTATGATGGTGGGAGTAGAAATGTATGTAGTAATTTTTGTGAGTGTTTTTGCGGTGTACTTTAAATTCTAGTTTATTGTTGGACTTAATTATAAGAGTATCAAGGAAGGGAATAGAGCCGTTTATTTCAGTCTCATGGGTGAATTTTATGGAGGGTTCTACTGTGTTGAGTTTATCCTTAACATGAATGATTTGTGTGTCTGTGGGGAGGAAAATTAAAATATCATCTATGTATCTAAAGTATTCGATGTTAGGAGGTAGTCTATATTTGAAAGGACCGGATTCTAAGAATTCTAAAAAGAGGCAGGCCAATACACCGCTAAGGGGGTTGCCCATGGGGAGTCCAAATTTTTGTTTGTAGAATACTTCGTTAAATTGGAAATATGTTATGTCAGTGATGAGTCTAATTATTTCTATAAAAGTGTTGGGGGAACAAGGTAGGTCGGTTTTTATTTTCTTTATATGTGTGTGAAGTAAGTGTAGGCATTTTTTTACAGGTACGTTAGTGTAGAGCGAAGTTACATCTAGGCTGTGTATATTTTTATTTTCTACGTTGATGTTTTTTATTCTGCTAAGAAGGTCGCCTGAATTTTTTATGTGGGAGGGACTGATGGTACCCATTAGTGGAGTGAAGATGTTAGCTATGGCCCGTGCGATTTTGTGTGTGGTGCTACCTATGCTTGATACAATTGGACGCATGGGGGTGTCAGGTTTGTGGGTTTTGGGGAGCCCGTATAATGTGGGAATGATAGGGTGATACTCAATGTTTGATGCCCATTTTTTGTTGTTCTTGATTAGGTGTTTGAAAGATTTGTTAAAATGTTCTATGTTTTATCTATAGTTTTTTGGTCAGTTTTAGTGTATGTGTTTTCGTCGGATAATAGAGTAGATATTTTTTTGATATATGAATTTTTGTCCATGATTACTATGCCCTCTCCTTTGTCAGATGGTTATATGAGTATGTTGTTGTTGTAAGCTAGGTGTTTAAGAGTGTCTATGTATCTCTTGGGTAAGACGGGGTCATTAGGGAGAGTGGTGGTAGTTGAGATTATGCCTTGAATGAAGCCTTTGGTGAAATCTGTGTCAGTGTGTCTGTAATTTTTTAGAACTGTGTTGGTGGTGGTGTTAGAGTGTATTCCAGTGGCGAATTTTAAACCGAAACTGAAGGCTTCAGTTTCTATGTTAGAAAGTTTATAGGTGGTGAGGTTGTTTATGAGTTCCGGACGTCCTAGAGTTTTCCATTTGCTGTTTTGGATAAGTTTGTTGAGTTTGTTGTTTAGTCTTCTTCTCCCTGAATCTTCTCTTATTCTTCCTCACTTTTTTCCCTCACATTTTTAATACTACAGTCCAAATAAACTTTCTCATGTTCCAAATATTTCAAATATTCCTCACCCACCCTTTCAATCACCCCCTCCCCCACCCACTCCAATCCCTCACTCATTGCTATCATTTTTCTAAATATTTCAAATATTTCACACCCTATCACGACAAATCCTCCCTCTTCCCCCTCTCATCTATTTTCTCCCATACCTCTTCTTAAATTCTTTCATTTTCTCCAAACGCTCTCTAAGACCATAACTTTCGCCCAATCACCAAAATCACCCCCCCCTCTCTACCCATCCCCATTTTCCCTGCATACACCCCCACACACACACATTCCAACTCACGTTTCCCCTTCAATCTCGACCACAGCCATCTGGTAAAACACCCCCTCCCCCTCTTCCTCCAATCTCTCTCTGCCATCCATTTTACCCCTGCTCATCCCCCACCTCTTTCTCTAATCGCCAGCCACAGTAGTCCTTGCTCCCTCCACCCTTCCCCTTTTTTCTCCCACTCATTTTCATTCTCTAACAAGTACGGACGTCCAGCAAGACGCTGCCATTATTTTTCATTTTATTTTATTTTTCTTCCCAACATGTCTACCCTACATGTATCTGTGCTTGCATGATATCTTTTCCCTATATCATCATCCTGATGAAGTCTTATAAATAAAGACGAAACGTTGATGTACACATAAAAAACATCCAGTTTTTGGTTTTCCTTTTTCATTTTACCATCACGTCGGATTACCTTCATCCTTCTCTTCCCATATGTATATATATATATATATATATATATATATATATATATATATATATATATATATATATATATATATATAGATGGCCGTACACATTTATAATTTACCACGTAAAGTCGTACCTAATGTGTAGAAAGCTAAAAAAAAAGGTAAACACTAAAATATTATTTCTGTTCTGATTTGCTCGAACGAATGTTTTGAAACAGACCGTCTTGAGACCTTACAAGTATAGTTTGGTTCATTATTTTAAGATGAAACAATATTAGTAAAAAATGTTTAACAAGCATAACCAGATTCCTAGAGTTGATAAAAAAGAGAGGCAGTAAAAGATAAAAGTTAAAGACAAGAGATACAAAATGAATCGGGTCATCAACGCAGGTCAGGCCACATAATGATAGAACAATAAAAATAGAAAAGAATAAAGAAATAGACCGATAGAAACGAATTTAAAATGCCAACGAGTAAAACACGCCATCCTTATATAAAGTAATAATAGATTATGTCTGAAGACATTAAGCAGGAAAGAAAAAAACTAGCGGTATAAAATAACTAGTAGTTTCCCATGACACTTATAAAATATCACAACTCTTTTTTCTGTCATAAGTGTGGATGTTATATGTTAGTGACTTCACTTACTGTGCACGGTTATTCTCATTCATATTTATTCTTTCATGTCGTCCTACAGCATGCACAGTTATAACAATTTCTGCTTCAATAAGTTGTGGTGTGGCTCTGTTTTGACGAAGCTACCATTGAATCATCTATAACGAATATGTTTCACTCAATAATATTAGTCTAACAGTTTTAGTGACAACATACCTACACATAGTCTAACATTACAGTGAACTTGTATCGTACAATAAATTTGATTTACGTTGCTGTCTTCTGATTTGTTGATGGCATTTAATAACCCAACCATTCATTAACCACTAACTTTTCATGTATTGCACCGTCTCTCCGTTGCCGTCGTCTTCACTTAAACTGTGTAAACTAATGCCTTCGAGACACCGTGCTGGTAAAGACAATGACACCAGTTCAGTACTTAAGTTCGTGTCAGGATTTCTTTGGACGCGGATAATATCTAATCTAGTCGTTTTTAATTTTTACCATATTTCTAGTCGCAGAGGTGCGCTCTGCACGAGTCCTGCATACACGTCTGTACGAGACGCCGTTGTAAACGAGATCGATCGTTTAATCTCAGCTATCGCCGTGATATCATCTACGAGATCTCGCTTTACCTTCACGTTCATTATAAAACATTAAGGATATATCTAGTTCATTTTTTCACCAATGATAAAGTAGATTGTAACGTTCGTATATTAACATTTTGACATTAGATTTGTATCGTACTATGTCCTGGTATATGCTTAATGTATCGCTAAAAAGGTTGTTTTTTTTTCATTATTAGCTTCGTTTACTTTCAATTGAGACAATTGTTACGCTTGTACGCTAAGTGAGCGATTTGTTCACCCGACCTCTAGCTCGTTTTTCAAACGACAAAAACAGTCATGATAAAAAGGAAACTTTGATAGAATATATATATATATATATATACATATATATATATATATATATATATATAAATACATATATATATATATACATATGTGGGTAAATGGGTGTGGATGTATACATATACATATATATATATATATATATATATATATATATATATATATATATATCTATATATATATATATATGTGTGTGTGTGTGTATATATATAGAATGTGTGTAAGTGTATATACATGTTAGTATTTTTATATTAGTATACCATATGTAAATACAATATAGGCTAATATAATATATTGCGTATATACATATATATATATATGAATATATATATACATATATATATACATATAATATGTGTGTAATGTAAATATATGTATATATATATTTATATGTATATATATATATATATATATATATCCATATAATAGGTGGGTAGTGAAAATATATATATATATATATATATATATATATATATATATTACTAAACCCTGTTTGCACACAATAATAGAAGCAAGTAATACAATACATTGCATATATATATATATATATACAATTTGAAAACACAATAGCATAGATCAATATAATATATAGCGTATAAATATATATATGTATATGTGTGTGTGTATTCGATATTTACACAAGTTATTGAGTCAAGTCAACTTGCAGTATACAGATATATGTATCGCAATAAGCTATACAATAATCAGGCTAAATGCATTTAGCCTTATTATTAACTTCGGGAATTAAACCTAAATATTTCCTTGTAGCGTACCTGTATTGATATTTTATACTACAATATATATATATATATATATATATATATATATATATATATATATATATATATATATATATATATATATATATATATATATAACTTGTTTGTAATATAGCAGGGAATATCCCAGTAGAGGGCTCTATTAATTGAGTATTAAAATTAAAATTACAAAATTTACAGTGTAATATTCATTTATTTTGGTGCAGACAAATTAGTACACCATTAGTTCTGTTGGTTTCAAGCACAGGAGGACTTAGCCGTCGGCTCTCTTAAGACTCTGCTGTAATCTCTTTCGAAAATGTGAAGTTATTTGCTTTTAGTGGTTTGTATGTTAGTGTAATTCTGCCGTACCTGTACGAAGAGTATATAGACTCGTCCATCCATAATAAAATGCCAAAAGAAATGCAACCAACAGTCTTCTTTCACCCCAGGTCTATACTGGCAGTCCAGAATACCGCTTCTTATATATATATATATATATATATATATATATATATATATATATATATATATATATATATATATATATATATATATATATATAACAAAATCCAACCCTGAAAAATACTACATAGGCATGGCCGGTAATACTATTAAAGAAAGATAAACCAGCCATAAATGCTCTTTCAATAACTCTACCTATACAAAAAACTTCACTTTCTATATATTACTGGGAACTATTGAACAATAATCAATCAGCAACAGTGACCTGGAACACAATTAGAAACACTAGCACGTGCAGTTCCTTGTTTCCTTAGCTTAACCGAACAACTTGAAATAATTCATTTTAGTGATAGAGGCAAACTTCCAAACAAAAAACAAGAAACTTCAATTAACTGTAGGCATAGTAGATTACACCATTATAAATTACACCTTCTTAGTAATCTACTAATAACCCCTTAAGGTAATACTATCTCATAAAAAAACACTTTACCTATCCACTAGCGGTAATTTTGTCAACATAACTATTATTTTACACCATTCTTAGTAATTATTAATTATTAATTATTATTATTATTATTATTATTATTATTATTATTATTATTATTATTATTATTATTATAATAATAATTATTATTATCAATATTATATTTTACAGTTTTTCTACAATCACTACTTATAACCATCATTATATCTATTATAAGAATAACCACCTCTACTATTATTATTATCAGTTTTATAACTCAATATTATCATTGATTTTATAATTATTATTTATAATACCACTATTATTTTTATTACTATTATCATCTTTATTACAATTATTAAAAAAATATTTTGGTCACCATGGTTACCATTATCATAGCTATCACTATTATTCTTTACTATTATTAATATTATTAGTATTACCACAATAGTTAATTTCTCCAAGCCGAAGAAACTGTCGAGTTCTGGACACTTTCACTTGCATGTTAGCTTCCCTCTCGCCTTTCCACTCTCTGTCTGAATCAACAGACGTTTTCATTTTACTATCTATCTACCTATCTATATTTCTATTTATCTATCTATCTTTATCCTAGCCTTGTTATTATATGTCTCTCTTTTACCTTTATCTTACTTTTATTTTATTTTATTTTATTTGTTCTATTTTGCTTTGTTTTGTTTTGTTTGGTTTTGTTTTGTTTTTTTTTGTTTTGTTTTGTTTTGTTTTGTTTTGTTTTGTTTTGTTTTGTTTTGTTTTGTTTTGTTTTGTTTTGTTTTGTTTTGTTTTAGTTTAGATTTTAGATTTTAGATTTTAGATTTTAGATTTTAGATTTTAGATTTTAGATTTTAACTTTATTGATTGTTAACGGTCCTAAACCACGCGACTCTCTAAATTCACAAATTTTAAATTTCTTTTCTTCTTTTTTTCTCTCCATTTCATTCTCTCCAAATATGATATGAGGTTAAGATCGGATTCTAACTCTGCCTAATGAGCTCTCAGTTTATAATAGTGTTTATTGATAACATTGACATGCCAGTGTCGCAGATGTTGTTCATGTCTGTGTAAATAAAAATAATCATATATATATATATATATATATATATATATATATATATTGCCTTCAATAATATAACTTTGTTCGTGTAACCCCGTGTAACCCCGTGTTTCCGTGTCTTCATTTCGGCATATAACAGGGTCACAACAAACTGGCGACGAGGCAATTAGAACTGATACGGGTCGCCAACTAACGGTCGATAAAGTATCCACACTAATACGGGACACCACAACGAAACTATCGACGAGTTACAACAGAAAACATCAAAACAACAAAGGATTTTTGCGCGAACCTTCGAAAAAACCGACGTTGGATTTTAAAAGAAACAACACTTAATGAAATCGAATACACATTGTCTATTTCTTAAAACAAGTTATCAGTGAAAGAAAAAAGAAACACGATAATCGAAATTGATTATTTTCTTAATTGAAAAAAAAAGAGGTCCGTTTGTGTTCTCTCTATCCCTACATTGTTATTCCGACTCTGTTAGAATATGTTACAAATAAGGGAATATATGATTTTATTTCCACCGAAAAGAAAAAAATTGTGTAACCGTATTTTTTTCTTTCTAAAACTAAAACGAATAAAAAAAGTTTCATAATTTTTCCCAACTAAGATGGCGTCTAGCAAACGCTAATCGAAGGGAAACCCCTCTTACAAAGACATACTAAAAAGAAAATATTATTTTCTAAAAAAAAAAAATATGGAAGACCTTCACTCTATCATCGTGAAAATTAACCAGAGTTCAAATCTCCCAACATCAACAGGCTGAGGAGAAATTTCAAAAGTTTTAATCGAGCATAATGAAAAACAACAACAACAAGAACAGTAAACTAAAGAAAAGTATAAAAAGCTTCTCCCCGAGCAAAATGTAAAAACTTGTCAGCAAAAGAAAGAAAATGACGACACATGTGAAACACTTATACACACAATATCGCGTAGAGGACAAGAGGATGAAAGTGACAACGCGTTTTCGCAGAACGCCGTGTGGAACACCATCGATAAATTCACGTATTCGGAAGAAAATACGTTCGCAGCGTATTTTCGACGATATGAAGATTTATATAGAATTGACTGTGAAAGTTGGGCTTACTCAAGAAATTAACAAGAGAAAATGATGTTAAGGAGTTTATAAATCAAAAGCTAAAAAGGTTAAAAAAAACAACATCAAATTCAAGTTTTACTCTTGGATTAAAAGACTTTGAATCAATCTCAAAGGAGTTTAAATAAAGATATAATCCGGACAGGTTAAGTGCATTAACTCGGAAGGGTTTTTGAATAGTTTGTATTCGTGATTTTACATAATGAATTATGGTATAGTGCAGGCTTATGGGAGTAATCATATCAGTATACTGATTAAGATTGGTTTAGATATAAGAGTAAGGATTGGGTTTGCAAGATTGAATCTGTTTGGGAAATGGGTGATCAGCATTATCACCGAAAATACTGAGGGCTTATGGAAGTAATAATGATGTGAAACGGGGGGCGTTACCGTCTTAGTGACTGGATAAATATATTTGAGACACTTATAATGAATGCTCTTAAATAGTGGTGTGGTTATGGGCCGATTAAGGTATTTACTCATATGTTTTGATTTTAGTTATATTTATTAGAGGTGAAAGTTTAAAGAAGTTCCGCGAATGGAAGTCGGTATTTAGTGAGGCAATTATCAGGTCATGTATTTGGCAGAGGGGGGTGTAAAAGGGGGTGTAGTTAAGCCTTGGAGTTGATCCGATGTCATTTAATCCAGGTTTTAAACTTTAATTTAATGTTGTTGTTTTTAACATTTTCATCTCTTCAGGAGTATAATGTTCAACCCCATTTTCTCTCCCTAATTTCTTTGACAGACAGTTTATCAAACCCCAAAACAGTAACGGCCAAATATACTTATTAACATTGGCTCACAGCATGTATATAGAAATAGATTTCATTTTTATTGTTTTATTCTTTATATCTTCTTAAAACGTCTCCAGTTTTAAATCTAAACTGTTGCTTTTAACACCCCCTTTGTTTGAAACCGTATTTACCCTTCCTAACACTAAATACAAAAAAACATATATAACACTGTAAAAAAAATCACGCGTCCAAACGAGACTGACACGTATCTTCACATTTCCGAAACAGATGGCAACAGAAGCTTAAGAGAGCCGGACGGATAAGTCCTTCTGTGCTTGAAACCGACTGAATGTTGCACTAATTTTTCTGTGGAAACACTCTGAATATGATGAATCTAACATTAATATGAGGCAAAACGAATACAGGCACAACTTCGTATATATTCTGGGAAGACTCAAGTGGTTTTCACCATGATACCAGGATAGTATCATGCTTTAAAACCATTTATATTTCCTGACATGACATCAACTGTTTATGGAGTTGCTCAAAAACTGCTTCAAATGTGTTCTACACCTGCATTGAATTGTGTTAGCATTTTGCCCGAAAAGAGAACTAAAAAACTTTAATTGGTGCTAATGGGCAATCATTGCTTTTAAATTAAACTGCTGATGAGTTGAATAATGAAATTATAAAAGGAATGCAAAATAAATTCAGTGAAAATCCTTGATAAGATTCTGATATGAGACATACAAATGGAAGAAGTAAATGATAAACTTGAAACATATGAGGTCTGCTGGACTTGACACATTTGTAAACGTTGAATTAGGAGCTTGGGTGATGCTGAAAAAATATGCTGATCAAGGAGTATGCTATCGTGACATTGGAACATTTGTTGAAATGATTTGAAATAAAAACAATGTTAAACAATTGTTGGTGTATTTTGATACAGACAAATACAACCACAATTCAATGGGAATAGTTTAAGCAGACTATGCATTTTGTTTTGGTAGTTTTAGAACTAGAACAATATGTTTATTGTGACTACCTTAATCTATAACAATTCACAAATCAGAAATAATTTATGTGGATGGAATAATTGCTGATTTAGACAACTAGATATTTTCTCATGGTCAAACTTATATAGCTATTTCAAGAGGCGAACACTTTGCAAAGTGTATCGTTGAGACTTTGAACTGATATCATGGATAATAGTTGATTTATTTTCATAAGAAGAGTACATTAACTAACGAGCTAGTACTTAACCAACAGATTTGCTCCCTTTGCTACCTTGCAGGAAAGAACCCTTTTTATGGCAAATGCTTCTAGCATTTCTAGAAACGGAACTAAACAGATTTAATTTGAAAGAAAATACAAATACACCTTCCAAGAAAAAGACAAAAATTAAATTATCCAAACGTTAGTTCACGTACATTCTTTGATTATTAGAATAATGCATGGTTTGCAAATTCAGTTGTGCAATCATTACTTCAATTAGCTGAAATTCGTGAGTATTTGCATAAATTTTACAATATAAATTTTACAATATAAATGATCTACATAAAAAATAGAGTAATATCAGGTTGTATAAGCATGATCATGTTTTATCTCGAGAATAATCATAGGAAGACTAATTATTTCTAAAAGAAATAACTCTTAAAAGAAATTATTTAAGATACCTTATAAGTATAATTGTATTTTATTATTTAGAAAAATATGATGTTGCAATAGACGAAATATTATAATTTTTGATAAATCTTAACCTATTAATTATTTAATTTCTCATAAGTGAACAATACGAATATATTTTATTCATTAGAAGAACAAAAGGATCACAAAATGTAGAATAAAATAATAATAAGAATAACATTTATAACATCTAAGCAACACCATTGTTGTTTTTTTAGTTAACTTATTTTTTAATAACGTCACTTATTAAAGTAAAACACTACATTAATTAATATAATAGTTATATTTGGGGACAGTACTGGTTATCAAGAAAACACTGACGTGGTTTTGAAAATATTCTAAAAATGTTTGTGTATATAATACCTAAGTAAATATATTTTTTATTGTTTTCTATTCATTATTTTCAACTAATTTAATCTGTTAACTTTATATCTAAATCTATTACTTAAGTATAGTCAAGTTTGGTGTTGTCCAATGTGCAATACGAAATTATGTACGGCTGTACAGAAAAGGAAAATGTTTTAATTTACTATATTATTATTATTTACTTTTATTTTTATAAACTAAAAAGTGAAGTTATATCAAATTGCAAGCTTCAACAAGAAATTGATGATAACATTACTTTAAAAATTATTTTTGTTATTATTGGTGCATTTGTCTTAATTTGCATTGCTTAATACCGTAGTACGGGCTGTCTTGAATATGCAAATGTTTCATTTAATATATTATATTAACAATTATTTTGATTTTAAAATCTGCAAATGAAGTTATTAATTCTGCTAGCTTCAAGTTTAAAGTTAAATTCCAATTTATTAGAATATAATATGTCGTGACTTTGTCTTTATAGGCAGTACTGAATTATGTAGTTGGGCTGTCCAAAAACAATAAATGTGTAAAATAATTATACTAAATTATAATTAAGTTATTTAGAATTTCTTATTATTATTTACTGCAGATAACGAAGGAAAGTTTGACTCAGTTAATTATTTTCCAGCGACTAAGTAGTAATAAATGCAAGGATATTTTACTAATGTATTATATTGTTCCATTATAGGGATGTCATAATAATTATTGGTTCGACTCTATTATCAATTGTTTCTAATATTTCCACCAACTCAATGTTTAAGTGACACAATATGCAATGCCTTTAAGAAGACCTAGAATAACAATTGCAGATGCATGTGCATTAATGTGTTTAAACCAACACTTGAAAAAGTACAGCACAAGTGGAACCCCCTTTTAAAGTAGTCAAGATGGAATTTAGGTTTAACAATAAAATACAAAGAGAATAATAACCAACAATGAATTAGGTGATTCATTGAATGAAGTTTATATGGCTTACTGCATCATTACAAAATGTGAAGAATCCATGAGCGAGTGATAGTTACTATATTACCTCGAGTGGAGTGTATTCGGTTGCTAACTCCTTTTAGATATCTAATTTGCCTGTATTTACGAATGTATCTATACTGCACCCGTAATAAAATTCGGTTCTGTTTGTGTTAGATGCAAATTACATGTATTATTCATCTTAATTTTAACATTTACATATTTAACTTATATTCAACTTATTTCCTAATAATTAACATACTCTACTTGTCAGGAACTAGCAACCTGACTCATAAAAACTAAAATGAGCCAGCCATCAATAAATGCATCTCAGTACCAGTAAACACATCCTAAAATTATGCTAATAACACTACTAATACTTCTCTATTTATCATACAACCAATTACACAATTTGTACTAAAACCATAATTTTACATTCAGAATTACATATGTTTTCTCTGTAACGATGCTATGAATATGGTCAATGACAACATCGGAAGTACTAGAGTACATTACTAGTACGGCTAATTGATCTGCTACATCATGAGACGAAACAATGTTTTCTTAATTCTTTTTTGATAGAAAGCATCAAGCAAAACGATGCAGACATACACCATATGTAATATTACATGATATATATATATATGTATATATATATATATATATATATATATATATATATATATATATACGACAATGTACATTAGTTTGATCATTTCATCGGTTATTTCGGTGTAATTGCATCAATTGATGATAAACGCGCAGTGTGATAACTAAAAATGAAATCGGTACATGATACAACTTTTTTATAATGTGATACACAATTCTAATTCTCCGTCCGGTGACTAACATTTTTTAAATTATTTTTTTTTTAATCAGTGGATTGAGAATTACCATGGTAAGTAACACTATAAATGTTTCGGCTGATGAATCGATGAAATGTATATGAATTATCCTGCGTGTAGAGGTTTCACTGTACTAATAAAAATAGAAATAGAAAACTAGTGTATACTATGCATTGTATAATTAACAATGAATTGCGCATTCTTTTTATTTCTCATACAACACTGATTACCACAAGGTATATGCATATATATATATATATATATATATATATATATATATATATATATATATATATATATGTGTATATATATACACCTATATTTATATATGTATATATATATATATATATATATATACGTACACACATTATATATCTATATACATATATACATATATATATATATATACATACACACATTATAATTATATATATATATATGTATATATATGTATATATATATATATATTGTGTGTATTTAGGCAGCATTTTCTCATTTATGCAAACATTGTTAAAAATAACAGAATTCGACTGTTCAATTATATATTTTTTATTTTTTCAATTTTTCTGATGGTCACTTTTGTATTAAACTACAGATAATTATAAATGTTCCATAGGTTTCACAGGTTTAAACGAACGTTTTCAATTCTTCGTCGAATGATACTCAGGTGTCAAACGCAAATGAACTAAACAGCTAGAGAAAGAAGAGCATTTTAAAAAGAAAGTAGAGAAACGCGCATAGAACGCGTACATATATATATATATATATATATATATATATAAATATGTATACATGTATTACTATTTATATATATATATATACATGTATGTCTATGTCTATATATATATATATATATATATATATATGTACATGCACATATTTACCTATACATATATATTCAAACATTTTTAATATGTTCTTATATGTTCTTTTTGCTAGGGATATGGCCTTTTACAGGATGCAAAACATACACTCGCTATTTCAAAGATTCAACGTAAATATCGTTTTGAGATTCTAACGGTCCGTTTACGTTCAGTTGTTAGTATTGTGTCCGTATTACACTTGGTTCGCCAGGTTGCTCATATATATGTATATACCCACACATACACACACGGCATAGCTCATTAGGTAAAACTAATTCTAGCTCCCGCCACTTGCATTGTTTAGATTGAGATATTACTTACATTCAGTCAGTGTCCTATGATAGCGTAGGGGTAGGAGGCTTGGGGCACTCACTGCTCTAGCTGCACTGAAGAGCTGTAGTACAGCGAATCATTCTGTGTGTTGATATACATACATGTATATATATATATATATATATATATATATGTACATATACATATATATATATATATATATATATATATATATTGTTACATTTTATGTCAGTCTAAGTTCCTAGGAATCAATGGGCATCTTTCCGAGGCTAATACTTAATCTCTATATGAGATACACATATATTCAAATATTCTATTAAAGTTCTCCGTTATTTCTCGAACGTTGAGTTAGTAAAGAAGCAAAGAGAATTACATTTTCTCTCTCCGATTTGCCAGTTTACTAAGTTGTATGTTTTTTTTTGTAACTTGGTCTTACCGGATTCCAGGACACGAATCTATCTAGTCTGGCGGAGTATTCAGCGAAATGTTGTTTCTTGGGGTACTAAAACGAGGAGAAGGTTCACTATTCCTCGTATTAGCAAGTATATATCCCTGTTAGAGGGAACTTATGTGTGCTGCGAAGACTATGTTATTTTATATATTTAGTAAGGGGGTACTTGTCTGGTGAAGTATGATCATGAAGGGTAACAAACATTTATGAAGTGACTTTTCAGTTAAATGATTAGTGATAGTGTGTCTTGGCTTAGTTGTAGCCCGGCACTCTAAGAATTGTTTAGCTTTCAAAAATTATTTTTTCCTATTTTTTTCTCTGCGGTTATAATCGTTCGTTGTTGTTGTATTCTTAAACGTGCATTAAATGTTCAGAACTTCAAACTTCAGAGAAAGATAAACGTCGGTATTCATTGTATGTTTGTTTAGAGAAAACTCTTCATATCAGGATTATTCATGGCTTACATTTGAAAGTAGGAAAAATTTTGGTTATCTTTTTTAGCCTTACTTGTTTGCAATGCAATTATCTCTCCTTTCTATGTCTTTCCAAGAGAGAAGATAAAACTGCATTGCTATCTGCTATTTATATACACATTTAAATTCGAAAGGTAATCCCGGTTTATATGCTTATATGTCACAAGGTTTAACATATAAAAGATGCACGTAGTGTTGCTTTATTTTATAAAGATATTACTAGACTCGAAGGAACGTAAAATGAATGAAATTGACATTTTTATACGTGTAGATTTATATACGTATCTTTGAGATTTCAGTAGGATTTGAATAAGAAAAGAATCTTATTTGTTTTATCGCATCCTATTCAAAACGTTATATCCGGGTGTTTTTTTAACGACGTTCGCAAGTGAACCCACAATAATACAATGAATTAAACCGAGAAACTCCTAAAAAAGAAACAGTAATCAAATTTCCTAGTATAAACTATTAACGACGTACTTATTTGTTTTAGTGATTATTGTCAAGCGATTTTGTATTTGTGGACGTTTTTCATATGTTATCTGAACACATTTTACTTGATTGTTGGGGGATAGTAAGTTTGCCAAATATTGAATCACGACGCGTTTTTTTAAATAACATATATTCTAGTTCGAATGTTTTTATCTATTTACTATACCTATATTTATATAATAACAGCCCACTGTTATTTAAATAAATAATAAACATAGTTGTTTAAGATACTGTAATTATAGTAACGTGAACACACTCAAACACGTCCATTTGATAACAAGATTTGCTGAAATATGTTTTTAACAGTTCATTATAAATTAATCTTTAGTGTTATCTTTTGTAATTATATTGTGTTATATATATATATATATATTTATATATATATATATATATACTTATGTGTATATGTAATAGTTTAGTGATATGTACAATAACTAATTGGAGTGACTTAATAAAAGGGGGTATAATAAAACCATTCTTACAATGATATGATTATTAATCTTCGATTGTATTAATTTTAATATCACTATTTAAAACAATTACAATATATTTATATTAAAAATAAGTAATGTACGTTTTCTAATTAATATGACAACGTAGAAATAAATTAATTGCCAGCAGATGGTGAGTCATATTTTCCTCTTTTTTTGTATTGATGTATTGTATCGACGGTGCTGAGAGATGATATAGATTAAAATTCCAATATTGCATGAACGGTTGTTAACTCTATTATTCCACTTACCGCTAACATTTTAAGTATACAATTGTTACGTGTGGTATTCCTTTTACTTCATCTGACTCTGTTTCGCGAATTATAAATCCTTATATAATCTATACAATCTTAGTAATATTTCAATTCATATCAATCTCGTATTAAACATATACACATAAAAATAAGCATTAAGACATCGCTCTAAACAATAAGAACACGTAACCGACTAAAATAATTTTTAAAAGTTGATAGAAACTTTAATAAGGTTTATAGAAATTATTTGAACATTGGAATTAAACACAAATTAGCACACAAAGTAAACACGTTTATACGTAACACACTATACTACATTCACTCTAGTTTTATGATGTGTTATATAAATAGATTCGCTACTTGAAAAGCCTAAGGCTCACACTACTATAACATATTGCCACTTGGGTTATAGACGAACTTATTCGGAGTATTTAATACTGAATTAAGCAATGTTAGTATAATCTTAATGTCTCGTCCATTAAATCTCCAATATGTACATTGTTTATCAGTAGTCATTACACACATTGTTTCATGTTATCTATTGATTGAGATCGAGCCTCGTTCTTTGCCTGTTGACTGTTCACTGTTCAATCTTGTTTCAATAAACTGTGTTAGTACTCTCATAGTAGTTTGACTGCAAGCAAGTTACACATTGGCACTGTAATCTTATCCAGAATCGACATTTCTTGGCATAAAAGTTTATAGAAATATAATAACGTATACATACTACTAAACCATAAGGCAATCTAAACTACTAGAAACTTCTTCAACAACTGATTAGCATGGCTAATACAACAATATCTGAATGTTCATCGTCCATACAGCTCTGCGTAATATTCACATGTAACATAATTTCGAATAAAGTACATAGACGACATTGCCAATGATGCTTCAAATAAGGTAGACTCCCTCTACGGTTCTAGAAAACTTTTCACACCTGACAGAATCGTATATCTCTACAAAGCCACCACCCGCACGTGCATGTAGGAGTGTGTGCACATCTGAGATGCCGCACTATCCTCTGTCATTTTTAGACAAGGAAAAAAAGAGTATATAATCTCATGGGTCCTTCACTATCCCCTAAGCTCACGTCAACGTGCCATCGCCGCAATATTGCATCATTGACGTAAATACACCCGACCAACCCGACAATTAGTTAATATCCATCCTCACACTGTAGAACCCCACATATGCCGGAGAGTCTTCTATTCCAATAGCGTCTTTCCTCGAGCTTTCGGCGTTAGGAACACTCCTTTCTCCCTGTTACCCTGACTGTACAAAAATACATAAATGTAAAACTAAACTAAACTAGCATATCGCTGCACAGCTTCCAATTTACGATGACCCCTTAAACTTTCACCCTTATTCACAGTATACCCGTTACGTCTACAGTGAAAACTTGCTTTGTTTGGAACGAACTAAGTAAACATAAATTAATGAAACGATTAAAATTATTTTATTATTCTGAATAATTACACTAGTCCAACTACCCGCTCCCGTGGCAGCAGTTTCTGTTGTTTTCTTTGGAGAATCAAAATAAATAATTGTCAATTGACATTTTAGTAATTTGGAAGAAAACAACAAAATGATCATTATCGTTGTGTTGTTTGATATATTTAAATGTGGAGAAAAAATTACAGTGCATGAACATAAATACATTAATTTTTAGAAAAAAATCTAAATAAAGTTTGTTGACATCGTCTTTTAGATATTCAAATCGATGAAATCTTAATTTGTTCAGAATAAATATGAAAATTAATACCCCATTAAAAGTCATTATATAATTAAATGAATAAACATTAGCGTGTAAGGTCAGTTGGTCAAATAAACCAATTTTATATTACTGAGTAATGCGAAATGGGTAATTTCTTATGTTCGCCTTTATTATAAAATACAATAAAAGCCTTAATGAATATCCAAGATAAATGGTCTATTTTCTTTTTAATTAACGTAGATTAGATGTGTCTTTTTAATAATCAATGTATGAGTTATTATAAACCGAATATTTTTATTTTGAATTTTAAACTTAATTTACTGAACAACTTAAGAACATATTACTACTGATGATAATTAAGAAATTAATTTGAAGACATAGTTCGTATATATAATGAGATAGCAGTATCAAATTATAAGTGGATAATATTCAATATGAATTCATCAGACAATGTTGAAAAAATAAATATACAAATAAGTAATATTATTGGAAGCATTTAGTAAGGTTTTGTGTGACTATGTATACAGTATCTGAACATAATTTAGTGTATAATTGAGTTTGTAGAGAAAATGTGTTTTCATATAGAAAATAGTTCTGATAAGTGTACACAACTTTTGCGTTCATGGATTTGGAAGACAAAAAAGACATGAACAAAGATTAAAGAAATATAAGCTATTTTTATTTAGAATAATTACAAGAGTGTTTACTCTATTCTACGACAATGGTTAAAGTTATCATCATCATCATCATCATCATCATCATCATCATCATCATCATCATCATCATCATCACTACGAACATGTGGACTCCTTCAGCGTTTGGATAGGAAGAAAATGTAGTCTTTGTTCTGAATCTGCACTTAGTCATAATTTACTCGTTC
This sequence comes from Sepiola atlantica, assembly GCA_963556195.1. Lineage (NCBI taxonomy): Eukaryota > Metazoa > Mollusca > Cephalopoda > Sepiida > Sepiolidae > Sepiola > Sepiola atlantica. The sequence continues at coordinate 84,088,476 of OY744535.1, forward strand.
AGCGAAGGAACACTCCTTCCAGACCGAGGTTATATATTTTTTTTTTTCGTGAGATGTAGTAAATATGAACAGCAACAATTAACACATCAGCAACACATGCATTTTAAAATTAATAAACGCAAGTATTTGATTACTAACATAACACCTGTGGTAATTATTGCGTGTAATAAAACTTTTCTTTTAAGTAATTATTCGAAAGTTATCTTTGTAGTGTGTATGTGTAAATATATGCGTGTGAAAACGTAACCGAAAAAACAACAAATTATCAAACGCAAGTTATGATTTCGAATCGCTTAAAATAATAATAAATTAATTCAAACAAAATGTGTTCGTATATATAATAAAATAACAAAATCAACTGTAAGTAAATATTACTGAATATGAATTTATTAGACAATATTTTTTAAATAAATAGGCAAATAATCTATAGTATTGAGTATGTTTTGTAATGGGTCTCTGTATATATATATATATATATATATATATATATATATATATATATATATATATATATATGTATGGTATGTGAAACTATTTAAGTGTATAATTGAATTAGGTAGAGCTAAGCTGTTTCATTTCGATCAAATTCGAAACTATTCATTTAGATATATTGTCCATAAAACTAGCGAGTATTGAGGAACACTTCAAATATTGCGTAATGGGGTTCAATTGACAACATATGGAACCGCTATACTATAAATAAAGACAAATGTATAAAACAAAAAGTTATACCTATACTTTATCAAAAACGTTATAAAATACTTTAAAGAAATTAATAAGTTTCATCTGAATCTAACTTGATATTAAGTGCTTACAGCTCTCGTGTCTGGCTTTGCCGCATGTGGAATGCATTAAATAAATAACTCATTTAATTCATATTAAATCTTTTAATCTACTTTTTAAATATTATAATTTTTTTATTATTTAGATTCGGAGTTTACCCCTACTGTAAATTACTTTGATCCGACATATTTGACCCCACGAGACAGAGTAACGTCAGCTGATACATCACCACCACAGCTACCTTTATAAGTAGACGTCACATTCCGATTAACTACCTTTTTAGATGCCATAAATATGAACAGCAGTGTCTGTGGAGGTAGAAAACAACTAGTAATCTGAGAGTATCAGAGAATTGGAAAACTGAAACCGCATTTTAGAGAAATCTGACACAAAAGAATATGACATCCACCGCTAAGTGTTCAAATATTTTGTATTTTAGTGTAATCATTATTATCATTATCATGATCATCCCGATTTTCTGATCACTCCTAGAGGAGGATCCTTTTCTGGTGTATTTCCACCTTATTAATGTATGTTATGTGTAGCCACGCGAGGTACTAAAAGTTGGCGATGCTATTAAAGTATATTTACTGAGACAGCTATACAACGAAACAAAAGGAGACAAACCTATATGTATTACATGAATACATTCACATTCCGTGTAGTGTAAAACAATATTGCTTGAATTAAGGCTTTAACATTCCTCTTTACGAGTGCGTTTTCTTCAAATAAGTGTATATATATACATATATATATATATATATATATATATATATATATATATATATATATATATATATATATATATATATATGATGAGGCGAAAAGCATGGGCGGCTAGTTTTGATGCGATATTTATTAACAGAACTCAAATCAAAGCATATTGTCTATTCCTTTTTACTTTGACTAATCATTTCACTAGTATATCTAGGTTCATGAGAGTAACAGATTTTAACAACCAGTTGTATTTGGTTGTTATCCGTCAGAATAATACATCGACGTGGTATTATTAACTGATTTCTCACTTTTTTTAAATATGAGGTGACGCTCATGCACGCGTTGTGTATTAAATTGGGAGAGTTCATATTTTTTAAAATATCTTTTTAAGAATTTTATAATAATACATGATGCTAGAAGCATTGAAAGCATGTTTAGATTCATGAATAAAAATAAAATTAATACACCCTCTTTTGATTATAAGTTTCAATTTTGTCTTAAAACTTATTATTTTACTAGTGTACTTTGATTCATAATAGTATGAGATTGTAACAATCCCCTTTGCTGGTTGCAGTTATTCGTCAGAATAGAAAATTGACGTGGGGTTGTTATTCATGGTATTCTACCATTTTTTTTAAATACGAGAATACGCGCATTGCACCCATTGCACGAATTTTGTATTGAAATAGAATAGACTGATTTTATTAAACATCTTTTTAAGAATTTTATGATAATAAATACACCTAAAAGCAAGTAAAGCTTGGTAAGACGCGATATTTATTAATAAACATCGAATCAGAACCTATTTTCTTTACAATTTTACTTTTCTATTTTGGCTAATAACCTCGCAGGTATACCTAGATTCATCAGAGTATTAGAGTGTAGCAATTCTGTTACTGTTAGTAGTCATCCGTCAGAAAAAGAAATCGACGTGCGATTGTTATTATAGGAGTTCTCACATTTTTTTAATATTACGTCACACGCATGCACACGTTGTGTATTGAATTGCTAGAGTTCATTTTTTAAAGATATATATTTAAAAAGTTGATACTCCGTTAATTAAAACACCACGTTCATGTTCCATTCTGACGAATAACTATCAACAGCTGCAATCGTTACCCTCTTATACTATGATGAATCTAGGAAAACTAGTGAAATTATTAGTAAAAAAAACTGAGGTTGAAATGAAAATAATTGTTTATGATATTAATCGTATCAAACATGCTTTCAATGCTTCTAGCCTCATTTATCATTATTAAATTCTTAAAAAGATGTTAAATATGAACTCTACCAATGTTATATATATATATATATATACACATATATATATATATATATATATATATATATATATATATATATATATGCATGCATATAGACAGATAGATAGATAGACATATATATTTTAAGTTAGTGGAAAACGGTTAGAGTAATCGATTATCAAATTAAATAAATAAAATACGCGAGTAATATATATTAATGGTCGTATTAGAAAAGATCAAAACAAAATAGGTAACGTCTGATTCAAATCATAATAAAGTGGACTTATAAAAAGCAACATTACCGGACTCATTTAACCTGCTTTTACAGGGGCCTTTGTATAGCTATCGTTTTAGGCGTTACCGATGTTTTTTTCTGTAATGCAAACAGTAATTTATATATATATATATATATATATATATATATATATATATATATATATGGTGCATACAATTATTACAACATAAATACCTCGGTTTAAAGCTCAGAAGGACGTAATCATCCGGCTCTCTTAAGCTTATGTTGTCACCTGTTAGAAAAATGTTAATTCACATATCACTCTCGTTTGGATACGTGCTTTTCTTGGGAGTGTTATGAATATTTATTTAGAATATGTGTTAGAGAGGGAAACGTGAGACTTCACAGTTTAATAAAGTTTGTAAAAAACGGGGTTTAAATGTAACACTTAAGATTAACAATTTAAAACATTTAAAAATATATCTATACAAATCCCGCGAGTATTAGGCCGTTAAATATTTCAAGCGTTAACTTGGTGTCGTCTAAAAAGTGCTGCGGAAAGAATCTAGGTTTAAGGAGTAAACTTTTGAACGAATACAAAGATACAAAAAATAGATCAAATTTAAATTCAAAGCTTAGATTGAAAGACTTAAATTCATACCTGTACATGATTCTGAAAACTTAACGTTAATAACTGCAATACGTTTTTTTATTAATTATTTTATTGAACGAAATTATAATGCATTTAATAGTGTGTATTTAATTGTATTATACTAATTTTGTATTAATTTCTAAAATAATTCGTTTTCAAAACAGCTCTTATATCTTTCAACATGTAATACATGAGTATTTATTTTAAAGCAATAGATAACTTTCTAATCGACATTTTAATTGTTTCAAATTACCCTAACTTTTCGAGTAGTCAGCAATAAAATAGGTATTTTATTTCCACTATTAAAACTATTAAAATAGTTGACTTTTGTTTTCAAAGAAATCCAAAGACATTACGGCGGGTTTATTTCGTACTGAGATTATTGTTATAAATAGAATTATAAGAGTTACGTTTTATCTGACGTTGATGCATTATGTATGTTTATATTTATTAAATCAATCGTATAAAATAATTAAGTGTGTAATCAGCAGGTTATTTGCAATGCCGTACATTTCTTCTTTAGTCCAGGCCATTCATCTTTCATGTCTATATTTTGAATATTTATGTTTTTTTGTATTCGATTATGATTGTGTGTTTGGTTTATGGAATTAAAGCCGTTGAGGTTTTTATTGTTGGATTCATTTATTTTGTGTATTTTCTTTTTTTTATTTGTATAGCTCTATTCAATCTTTGTCTTTATTTTATTTCACTGTACGAATATATTGATAGCAAATGGTGTTAGTAAATTCATATCTGTACATGATACATGATTCAGTATTTGCCTTTGCTGGAGTCAGTTAGTTTCTACGAAATAAGGAAGTGTTGAAAGAAATATCGAATTAACGAACGGGGTACAGTCACAGGTCTATCCAAGTCAGGGGAGATAACTACGTACTTGTTTGCGTTTTGGGGCGGAAAAGTATAGCAACCCTCTCACATACGGCGCTAGGTATTCTTGAATAGTTATCGATATGTACTGACAAGGCTCAACGTTGATTAACTCCATTTATTTAACGAGAACCGATGTGCCAATATAAGGATGTGGTACATACTTAATATATTAAGTATGTGGTACATACTTAATATATACCTAAAAAATATTTGAACTTCAGACAATGATAAACCAATTGACTTTCGAAAAAACATCATAACTGTTTTGATTTTTCGAAGAAGTATTTCATGGTGCTTCTACAATGTTTGGCTCGTAGGGGTCGAATCGAAGCCGCCAATGAGAATAGGTTTTACCTTGTATAAAAGCGTGAATGCATACCGCATTGGTTGTAGTTCTATTTTGAAGTAAGTAAGACTATCTTATTCTTTATTGACGAAATATGGATCATATAACTGACTTTTCTTAATGTTTTGTCAAGCTTTATTTCGATATTCTCAATGTAGATTAACTTTAAGTAAATTTAATTGTTATTTTGACGTTGAGTCTCGTCAGTACTAAATGGGTTACCATGGAAATAGCAGTTGCTGGGGACTTCTATTTATGTTAGTATTGTATCTGGTCATATTTACTTACTACTTTCGACACAAGAATCACACAATGCTGGTTCAGGGGAGTTGTAGTTAAGGGTTGCAACACTTATTTCTTACAATAAACTTCAAACGTAATTCCCCTCACACGACTTATTGATTTTCTCTCGAGACTCAACATAGACTTCCTATTGTTATCTTAGAAATATTGTCTTTTTTGAATGGTGTAGTAGTTTATTTTCATTTAAATATTCAATTTTTGTATTTTAATCAATTAAGGTTCATATTAATGTTAGCTTCATTATCTGTTTGGTCATTTCAGATGATTTTATTCCGACTTAACATGTAGTCTTACGAAGTAATTTCACAACAGAGTCGATTTATAAAAGTCTCACTACAATGTTATTTGATTGTATCGTCCTCATATGTTGCCTTGTCACATCTCACTTCATAGTTTGCTGGACTTTAGATATTTTTATGCATAAATATATTGAAGAACAAGTTTTCCTTATGAAAGCTCTCTACATGTGTCTGAGAAGAAAATGAATGTTACCCTCATAAAAATTGAATATTTTCTGAAGGGAGACATAATATATTGTGTGACAGGTTTTATGAACCTGCATAAGAACGTTTATGATGTTGGTACTTTTACGATGTTAGTAAAAACATACATTCAAAACTAATAATGCACATCTTGATGGAGTCTAACGCTATGCCCATCATGAAGTTTTAACGATGTGCACTTGAATAAAAATGTATTTTTTTTTCAGATCCACTGATATTTCAGCATATGTGTATAAGTGTGTGTGTATGTTTATAAAAGTTTATAAGACACCTAACTATATATATATATATATATATATATATACATATACATATATATATATATATATATACATATATATATATATATATATATATATATATATATATATATATATATGACACATACAATAGTACAATAAATGTGACGGTATAGATTAACGAGGAAAAGCGGATATGCTCAACGTTTCAATCAGCTGTTGTATGGACTTTATCAAGGGTGAAATAGCCAAAAGTGATAATACACGATTCCCCAAACGTTTTTTTTCTCCTGTTATAAAACCCACACAACAGCTGGAAAAAATGTTAAGTTTCAAGTCTTTAACTTTTTTTTCTAATTCATATCTTACTCTCCCCCCTCCCTCTCTCTCTCCCTCTCTCTCTCTCTCTCTCTCTCTCTCTCTCTATATATATATATATATATATATATATATATATATATATATATATATATATATATATACCCTCCTATTTGTTGACCATTTTTTTAAAATCCCGTCAATTGTCAAAAAGTATGCCTCCCACTATGACAATCCAATTCTCTGCTTGCTTCACAATCCGAAGGCATACGTCCACAACCCAATCAATTCGCTTTTCATCAGCACCCCAAGTCTACTCCTTCTACTACTACAAAAAAAACTACGAATCTATCACTTTTGTCAACTTAACCCCACCTCTAAAACTACCCCTTGTGTCTCGCCTATTAAAGTGGGCATACTTCTTTTACTTCCACCTCTCGCCAAAACAAAAAGAAGGCACAAACGCTCATTCATCGAAACGAGAGTTTTTTTTTTAATCCCTGTTCTAACATGGAAGAGAAATATGTATAGTTAATGAGCCCCAGAGGAAGAGATCAAAGGGCTATAACTTAGTGACCTTAGAAAGTTAATCAATTTTAGTGGCGTGCAGGGAAACTCTTTAGAAGACCTTATCAACTTCCACAATGCAAAATGTTTAGTTACATTTCTTCGGACTCGGGAAGAGGCAAAAGGAGGCTGGAATCTAATAGACCAAACGAGCAGATGCTTCAATAGTACAGCCTCTTATTACGCTCGAGAGGGGTTTCGTCTCTGGTTGACCCTATTATTATTGATCCGGAGGGAAGTCTGTATTTTATATGTTAAGGTAAAATATATTGATCTGGATTTATGGGCCCGATAACAATGGTAATTGGATTCGATTCTTTCGTTGAATCGAGCGTTTCACGAATCTTTCTCTGGAGACTCGAACGCGGTCCGGCATCCCGTGTTAGATCGAGGGGTATGCCTATAGGGGTACTAACTAAGAGCAGGATGCTTTCAAGTTTCGCAGATTCATAGAAAAGTTTGATCTCATCGAAAAGTTCAGAAACGAAAAGCTCTCTGATAGTATATGGACTTGGACAACTGGGCGCGGCTCTTGTTAGATACACCATTCAAGCTATATCAGCAGGTTCTTAATGAGAACAGCCGGGATAGGGCTATTAGAATGGAAACGCTTCTACAATATAGTTACTCGTTATATAAGTGAATTCGGGTTCGGGTAAACTTTGATAGGCCTATGTCAACTAGTTACTGGAATCTCACAATTTCGTTATTTTAATTGAAGGGCTACCAGGAACTACTAAAACCTCCATTAATACGGGAATTCACGTGTACAATAATTAGCGTGTGATAGTTAAGAGTTTCTTTCCGGATGATAGGATTGAGACGCTCGGTTTGGCGAGTGTGGAAATTCGCTCAATATAGCATTTGTGCGCCTAAGTTAAGATGTCTAAAAAACGAGGAATCATCTCTGGCCTGGCTAAAGAAACGCTTTCTGGGTCGGCAACAAAAACGTCATTCAGGTCGCTTCATGAAGTTGTGTTCGGTGCGACGATGATAAAGAGACGTTGCAACACGCATTTGTGCATTTCCGCATCGTTAAGCAGCTGATATAGTTGGCTGAATGCTTCATGGTGTGCATGTTAAACGTAGTGTATTTCGAACTGGACCCGGTTTCTGTCTGTTGTAATTGAACAACGACAAGGGATAGGAATACATCATGTTTCTGACCCTGCTAGACATTATTAGGTGTGATTTGATTCACTCACATTGTAGCAGTTTACGGAAGTAAGAGCTTCGCTTTCATCGGCCGTATTCAAATTTGAAAATGTTGATTGAAAATGTTCATTAAGCCAGAGATAGTGAAACTCTCTGTAGCAAAATATGGTGAAAGCTTGCTAACGGTTGCGCGATTGTGCCGAGTGAGAGAAGCGAGTATTGAATGGTATTTGGACGTGCTTTAGGCAGAGAGTATTTGGTTGTCCGACGAACGTTGATAATTGCACCGTCTAAGATTAGTTTAGTACCATTTTTCATGGTAAATTTAAGTCTATAACTTGACTCGTGTATGGGTGATATCATTCGTTCCCTCTCTTGTCCAAATGAGGTGACAGGTAGCTTAATTATCAACATATGTAGGTCGCTGTTCGATGTTTTTAACGAGGTGTGTCTTAATAATAAGTTGGGGCCTGAATTTATTATTTCGCCTGAATAATCTGTTTATCTGCCACCTTTAGCAAGTGGGTGTTCTTTAACTAAACGTTTGTTTTGTCATAAATGCATTGTAAATAGTCATTCTTTGTGTATATAACATGTATATTACCCATCAACACACTGCGTAGGCGATTTGTGTGGGTAGTATTTGTATCAGTTGGTTATATTGTATGAATGTAGCATTTTGGTAAATAGCTCAGTAAATGAGACTAGCTAGGTTAGATTTTAAGTTAAAGTTAGATATTACAGCATTTCCCCATCTTCATTTTATGCCTAACCCTAACCCCAAACCTAACGTATACACCATTTTACACCGTGGGGTATGTAACTTTGTGTTAATAAATATGGAGAAAAGCATGCAGGAGAAACGAGAGAAATGAGTAAAAACGTCGAGTTATTTGTGTGCCGCATTCTGTTTTTTATTTAAGCGTCAGAGAGATCGCTGGTTTCATCCAGCCGTTTTGATAGAATTCAAACTCTTCTCTTTCAAGCAATTTTGCCGAATAATTTCGGTGCTGCAACTGACATGTCCATCGTTGAATATATAGAAAATATGGAGTTGGATTTGGAACTTACGCCATAGACAAACTCGAACATGTTATTCCATTACAACTACGAGGCGGGTCTCTTGCCGTGTAGACAACTGGGCCAGGAAAAGAGTGTAGACGCGGAACAAATTAAACTGGCTCGTATGACTCCATATGGAAGGGATAAGTTCAACGCATTCGACTTATTTGTGGTGACGCGTCTTCGCCCAGAGAAAACACTTGCCGGTTCAAGAACCTTTGCCTGCTTGATGTATAGTGTGTGCATTCGTGTCAGGGTTGTTACAACAAGCCAGACAGCTTCTCAAGGCCTCGCCCAAAATGTACAAAATTAGTATGAAACTACATCTTACTCGGGGGAGAGCCATCATGACGACTAACGGAGTGTACCCTTATCAGACGCAACATATGTAACACGACTACGTTTGGACGCAGAACATTCCCCCGCTTAAACATACACCACAACAATCATATGTTACAAGTACTCCAGGCCGAACCATATGGCCAGAAATTGTAAACAAATACCATCGAAGAAGCCAGATAGTAGATTGATGATGTCTGGCAGCGGGAAAAAAACTGTGAGTGTATGCAATATACTTAAGTCATTTCATCAGAGTTGCAGATAAACGCACAAGAGAGGTAAACGTCAGCGTTAACTTTTTTCCTGGCCAAGTAAACACCCGCAACTTACTTACTGTAAATGTTTTCATAGACGGACGAGCATACGCCGCTCTAGTGTATTTCGGAGGCTCACATACGCTGGTGAGCATTGCTAGGTGCTTTTTAGATACGGCGCGACTGGTTGTTGCACCAAAGTGAACGCGTCCATCTTGATAAAAAGGAATTCGCTTGGGACTGTCTGTGTTCCCATTGGTATCAAAGCATTGACTGAGAGTATTTAATCTCTGACATCAAGTGACTTAAAAGAAAAGGTGAAAAGAGAGAAGTGAGAGATAACATCGAGTTATGTGTGTGCTGCATTCGATTTTTATTAAAGCATCAGATAAATTGTATATTTCATCGAGTGGAGCTGAGCTGTGGAGTCCGAGTGATACATTTTCAAATCCGATTTCTTTAAACAAATAAAAAACATTAATCTAAACTGTATTGTTGATTGAACTCTTAGTAGCCTAGGCGGTAAATTAAATTATATGAAATCCGACACAATAGGTAGTTTAGAGAAACGATCTGATGTATGCTTTTAGAATGTCGGGGTTGATACGATGTCTATGTCGAGCCACAATCCTGTCTCGTCAAACAATGAGACGCCGCTCTGCCGAAGAATATTTATCATATATATATATATATATATATATATATATATATATATATATATGTATATATATATATATATATATATATATATATATATATAATAATCGTAATATTTCTCCTGACAGTATAGCTATTATAAACATAAAATTCGCACGCTTCATTGCGTTCCGATAACGTCACGCGTCATGCCAATAATTGATGCGTGTTTTTAGAAATTAGTAGGCAGTCTCGTTCAATATTATTATTGTCTATATTTATTCCGGCATAACTGACCCTCTTTAAGAAGATATGAGCACAGGAATTTGAAGAAACCTAAAGTAGCACGCAACAATCTACTACACCTACCGCTATCTTGAAAAAAAGGCTTACATAGTATACCATTTCTGAATCCCTTTGTCATTGTTTCATTTTTGATCACGTAATTATATATTCCCTAATTAAATTCAGATCACCACTTTGCGTTTATTTTCCCTATATTTACGGCGCTTTCATTTGCTGACTAGAATTTGTATTCTGCAATAATCAACTATAATTGCCGAAAAATGAAGAAACAACATTGTAATCAAAACATGGCGTCTCCTTTTCTTCTATTCAGTAAAACGTCCTTCATTTATATGAAAATATTTACTACCGTAATTTATTTTTCCAAAATATATGTGTGAAAAAAATAATATATCTGTTCATATAAACACCATGTTTGACCCTTTATATACAGAACGAACGTTCCCTCAATTTCATGTTCATTCCTCCAGTGGTTATGACTGTATACGAAGAATTGAAGAATATCCGAATGCCAATATTTCGTTTGTTATTAGATAGTTTTGTTTATTAACGAACGTAACTCAAACGTGTGTTATTATTTAAAATAGAATGTACATTCATGTATGTCAATGATGCCCATGATAATGGATTACTTGTTAGGTTTTAAGCTTACGATTGTTTACGACTGTCACAACTACTTATTTGATAATTGCATGTGTCTGAAAAGAGTTAGGGTTCCTAGACATAACACTGCACAGATTACATGCAATATCACAATAGAGTGCAAATACGCAACAGATATGTTGTTTTTGTATATTTTTACTAACAAGGCCCGTATCCCGTCGTTGTTCAAGGATGAATATAAAATAATAATGTAACTAGCAAACGATAACTATAAGCGTATAACTTCTGATAAAGAAAACAGGAATGGAATCCAATATTAGTAATTTACATAAGTCAAATAGGTATTACATTCATGTAAAGAAATTTAGATCGAAACAAGTCGTATGCTTAGCAAAAGTGATATTTGCTTTTCAACGAGAAAATAAAGTAGCAGATCCATCGTTAATGGAAAACTTACCATTTCACCTCATATCACATATTCAGTAAATGTTATTCATCAAAATGTGTATTTTTTAGTATTTTTAATTTTCTCTGTTTCTGATAGCAAATGCATATTTTTGTCAGCTTCCAAGATAGTGTTTAAGTCAACCATCTGCCCTAAGTTCGCATTTATCATTTATTCATAGTGGAAGTTCATATTCTTTTTTCTTTTCACATGCTCATGAAAATTATGAATGTTCGTGATGAGCTTTCACCCATTGAATTATGCCATATTTTGTTTACCATGCTTGATCCATATGTTAAACAGAAATAGAAGATGATTTCGAAAACGACAATTCTAAAGCGCGCCGTCAATTCCATTCCAATTAAATGAGTGCAAATACAAATCTATGACTTTTGTGATTTGTAAATGTGTATGGTTTAAACTTATAATGAAACCTTTCATCACAACTAACAGATTAAGCAAACTGCAGATTAAAAAATAACAATTTTGTAGATCGGAGTGATAATGTAATACTTGAATCCAATTGCGTCATTTAAAAATAATAAACTTTTTTTATTTTATCACAAATCAGGATATGGGTGCATATAACTTCGTAATTTTATGAGTGGTGTTTGATTTTATATGGACTCAAAGTCTTTAAAATATATGGGTATATATCTTCGATTTAATATTATATTAAGCAGACTAATGCATGATTTAATGTCAAGAACTTTATACTTTTCTATGATGTATTCATCAATATACATAGTTGTTTTTTTAAATATACATAATAAGTTATATACTTTAAAATATCATAATTAAAAAAATACTATTGAATTTATAAGGTAGCATGAAGTGGGGCAATGCGAAATTGCCCATTTTCTTGCTTGCCATGTGTGCCATCAACTTTAACAACGTTCAACTTCATAACAAATGACCAACACGTATATATAAATATATATATATATAAATATATATATATGTATATATATACATATATATGTATAAATATATATATGTATATATATGTGTGTATATATGCATATATACATGTATATGCATATGTATATATATATGTATACATATATTTATACATATATATATATATATATATATATATATATATATATATATATATATATATATATATATATATATATATATATATATATATATATATATATATATATATACGCTCTGTAACACTATATTCCCGAGTGAAAAACCTGTTTTACTATCTGCCGGACGAAAGCCGTCTCATTCCAGAGATGCAAAAAGAATTAAAGCACGTCGTACAATAAGCGCTGTCTTAAATTAATTCTGAAAAATATCCATCACTGTAAAAAAAAAATAACGGTAAGTATTTTTTCGTTTATGTTATCATAAATGTTAATAATAATAACAATAATAATAATAATAATAATAATAATAACAACAATAACAATAATAATAATAATAATAATAATAATAATAATAATGCTAACACCACTAATACTACGAAAAATAATCATAATAATAGTGTTACTACTACTACTACTACTACTAATAATAATGATAATGATAATAATCGTATGGCTATTTTTTATTTGTTTTTTTTTATAACTAATAATGCTTCATCCTGATACTTGCCTTTCAGTGGTCAGAAACCTCTTGGGTGGTCTGGTGTTAGATGGACTTGGAATAATATATATATATATATATATATATATATATATATATATATATATATATATATATATATATATTTGTTACGTGAGAGGGGGAACACTCATATCATTATAAGTGCAGACGTCATTCGATTCCAAACATGCCGAGAGAATACATCATATTAGGGTATGTTGATGTTGTATTTGTCTTTATTTTATAACAAATCATGCAATATACTAATACTTACCTTTCAGTGGATGCGTGTGGGCATAGCATTCCAGTGGGTTCCCTTGTTAATAACTTGTCACGTGAGAGTAGTAAACATGTGTATAATTGTATATGTGCAGACGGCATTCGATTCACAACATGCCGAGAGAATAGATCATATAAAGCTATGATGCTTTTTACATTTTTTAAGCTATCTGCATTTCAGTGGGTGGGGATGTGAATATATATATATATATATATATATATATATATATATATATATATATATATATATATATATAGAGAGAGAGAGAGAGAGAGAGAGAGAGAGAGAGAGATGGAAATATAGATAGAATAAAAAAAGAGTGATAAATATGCGACGATTGTCCAAATTTATTTCAAATTTGAATTGTTCAATGCATGGTGCATTCAGTAATAAACTAGTGTATAGTATTCTTTCCTTAAGCGAAGGATTTTTAAATATCGAAATCTTATCATCAGAGGAGAAATACAGATGGATAAGTTGGCTTTCGAAAAGACCCAAGTTCAAATATTTGAAAAATATGAAAATTATTATTAAAAATTATTAAAATTGAAAAGAAATCCGGGTAAATTGTAGAATGTTAAGAAAAACTCGTTGCGTGGGAGCAGATTGGGGAAAGTGCTCAAAATGTAGGTAAGTCCAGATGTACTTAAAGGAGGTTGAGAAGAGGAAACAGGCCATTTTTTAATGTACTTCCAGGGCCAAGTAAAAACAGAAGAATCTCATTCAAGGTTTAAATCTGAATGAGACAAAAATGCAAAATTCTTAAAGATTTGGGGTTAGGGGGGTGTTTATGAGGTACGGGATAGTATTAAAAGTCGCTTTGTGAATTAAGGAGAAAAGGAAAAGGAGGAAGGGTTGGTATGGAGATGTAGTTAAAGTGACAGGTAGGTTAAGGGTGTGGGCGAGCGGTAGGATGTAGGTTTTGGGGGGTGGGATTAATCTTAAGTGAGAAGTGGGTATACAAATTGTTGATTCTAAAAATAGAAATCAAATGAGTGAGCTTCTAACATTTCAGGCAGCTAAGAGCAAATTAAATTGTAGTTACCAGTTATGGTTTCTGGGGGTTTAAAGATTAAAGTAGAATTAGTTAAAAGCATGGTAAAATAAATAGAGGAATGTGAGAGAGTGGATGATTAAAAATAAACCCCCTTAGAGAAATCTTTTTAACTAATTGATTGATTCAAGCTAGTTACATAACTACTTATTTTGGCCTACTTTTGAATAATCCTAATCCCTCTAAATACTCGCGAGCCATTTTCTATCGGCCTATTCTCTCTTTGTTCAACTTATCTTATCTTTGACCAATCTCACCCCCTTCCCCTCAAATCATATTTTCATACTACTTGGAAACCCCTTGCAAGTTTCCCTTATATATCTAATTAAATTTAAACTGTAATTGTTAATTGTTACCCTGTTACGACTCACTCACCATTTAAACCATAGATTATAAAATTGACACTGCACTCAAGTTTTTGATTGAACCAACCCAATTCCACCCCCTATTACTAGTAATCGAAACAAATTGTTTCAAACAATCTATCCTTATCCCTAACACTGTTCCCCTCTCCTAAATTTCAATGCAACCGAGTAGAACAGACTTGATCTTTAATTTCACTAACTCTTTTCCCATTAATTTATTTCCCCCGCTTGTCTCCTTGGTCATTTAATGCCCCTCCAAGTTATTCATCTAACCCTTAATATGGTTTTTAAATTAAAAATAAATAAATAAAAAATGTTTTTTTAATTAACTATTCCCTAGCTTCTTTTCAATTTTAATTTTTAATTTTTTAATTTTTTAATTTTAATCATCCACTCTCTCACATTCCTCTATTTATTTTACCATGCTTTCAACTAATTCTACTTTAATCTTTAAACCCCCAGAAACCATAACTGGTAACTACAATTTAATTTGCTCTTAGCTGCCTGAAATGTTAGAAGCTCACTCATTTGATTTCTATTTTTAGAATCAATAATTCTATACCCACTTCTCACTTAAGATTAATCTCACCCCCCCCCCCAAACCTACATCCTACCGCTCGCCCACACCCTTAACTTACCTGTCACTTTAACTACATCTCCATACCAACCCTTCCTCCTTTTCCTTTTCTCCCCAATTCACAAAGCGACTTTATAAACTATCCCGTACCTCATAAACACCCCCAACCCACCTAACCACAAATCTTTAACAATTTTGCCTTTTTGTCTCATTCGGATTTAAACCATGAATGAGATTCTTCTGTTTTTACTTGGCCCTGGAAGTACATAAAAAATGGCCTGTTTTCCTCTTCTCAACCTCCTTTAAGTACATCTGGACTTATCTACATTTTGAGCACTTTCCCCAATCTGCTCCCACGCAAAGAGTTTTTCTTAACATTCTACAATTTCACCGGACTTCTTTTCAACGGAAATTTACCACCCGGACAATTTGCATATCTTTTTTACAGAAAAATTTTTTTTTCATTCAATAGGTTTTTTATCAAAAATTATTTTAATAATTTTTAATAATAATTTTCATATTGTTCAAATATTTGAACTTTGTTTTTTTCGAAAGCCAACTTATCCATCTTTATTTCTCCTCTGATGATAAAATTTCGATCTTTGAAAAGCCTTGGCTTAAGGAAAGAATAATAAACACTAGTTTATTAATGAATTATTTCAAATTTCAATTGTTCAATGCAAGGTGCTTGCATTGAACAATTGAAATTTGAAATAAATTTGGACAATCGTCGCATATTTATCACTCTTTTTTTTTCTATTTCTACTATTGCTCTATCTCGTATATTGAGCTAATCCTTTTCACAATAGGTTCCATCGCCTAAAAGTTTTCACTTTGGTTTATTTTGATCCTATATATATATATATATATATATATATATATATATATATATATATATATATATATATATACTAGGGTGGTATTGTGTTAGTAGAACTTGAATTTAAACACACACATACATTAGTCACGTGAGAGGGAGACGCATGTGTATTATTTTATAAGTGCAGACAGCCATATAAACCCCTGACAGATTCGGAGCAAGAAGCGCTTGATAACTAGTCACCAATTGTAAAGACGTACATGGGAGTGGAATATATCGTTATTTGTATTATTTAAGAGTAGTCTAGAAAACGTATACGACGTAATAAGATAACTTAATATATATATATATATATATATATATATTATAATTATTGTTTGTTTCTGTAAATCTCATGTATGTGGGGAAGTGCACCTTGCCCGTATGCTTACTGTGTAGGGTATGGTTGATTTGTTAATGTTTTATTTTCGTGTCACATCTAACGTTGTGTTTTAGCGAACAATTTGTTAAGTAATGTCTATGTAATCCTTACTCTGATTTGCTGTTTTTTTCCGTAAACAGTTCAATATGACCGTATTTCCTTATGATATAATTGTCAAGCGATGTTTCAGGAGGGGAATATATATTAATTAATAGAGAGAAAATAGAGAGATACCCTCTCTTATGAGTATACTGTTACAAGTGATAGTTGTTTCGGATAAATAATAGGAATTAATGTTAGATTTGTAAAATATGTTAAAGCTGCTTGAAACACGGCCAGAGTAAATAGGGATATGAAGTAGTGATATTCGAAGCGTGTAATGCACTAATTTTCTTATCTACTTGCAGAGAATTTAAGGGGGAATCAAGTATAATTCATATATATATATATATATATATATATATATATATATATATATATATATATTTATTCCTTGTGCAATTCAATAGCAAGTGGAAGAAACAATGGGCCATAAAATCTTAGCTTTGATAGCACTTCCCGTACGAAGATTCAGACGGGAGTTTAACAGCATTTTCTGTTTATCTCATACATCATCAAAAACATACTTTTTCTTTATTGACATGAATACATCGTTGCGGATATAAAATATTAGTCTAGGTGTAATGTGTAGTTTATTATATACAGCTTGTTATACTAATAGGATATATTTTTCTTCATTTGCTTTTTTATTTTACTTAATCTCGTGTTATGATAAAGTCATTAAAGCTATGTTTTTATGAAGCATATTTTTTCTAATTTCACTGGGATCATGGGAATTCAAATCTCTCTTTACAAAAAAATCTTAATATCATTTAAAAGGTTATACACAATATATATATATATATATATATATATATATATATATATATATATATATATATATATATATATCGTAATAAAAATGTGTCGTTTGTTTTCAATGAAAGACGAACTCGATCTAGAAGAATATTGAGCACTACTCTTTTAGATGAGCGGATCATTCCGTTGTTCAGTCCTACCAAAGCAAAATTCCCGTTTTGGTTTCCTGATGTATAATAAGGTTTAACTTATCTGCTGTATAACACATGATTCCCGTCTGGTATATTTTTCACGAGCCTTACTTGTTTAAGGAATGTGAACGTACGTGCGTCCGGCTCGCTTATATGATCACGTTTGCAACTTTATTTTTTCAAAAGAAACTTAAGATTGATCTTAAGCTTTATAATAGCTTATAATAATATAGAAAATAAAAAGTGATAACTATGCAACTTTATTTTTATGACCAAAGTAGAGGAGTCTTAATCTGTATAGCTGCTTATAAAAAGAGAGGAAATGATTTCTTACACTTTTACTAGGCCAAGAAATATTACCATTCTTAATATTGTTGTGACTCACATAAGTACGCGCACACCATATACTATATGTAAAGCTTAATCAGAGAGAGAGAGAGAGAGAGAGAGAGAGAGGGAGAGAGAGAGCGCGAATTCTTTTATGTTTCGTACATATTTCGCGTGCATATTTTTGTTTTGTTTTAACACGTTACCCGCGTATGTGTTCTTTAAAAAGATTTAATTCACGTATATGATGTTTCGTTGAAAATCGACCTCGTACATCACCAGGTAGTCCTACTAGTTGACAATAAGAACTGCGCCATTGAGAGACAACTAATACCGATTCAATAAACTATGTCGTTCCGTTCATCCAATATGCGAAAACGGTACAATCGAACTTTCTTGACTGCAACAATTTCGTTTTCTTTCCGTTATTTATTGCCTCTTATTAGCGATGTTTAGGCAAGTTTTTACGTCGTCGTAACTTTTTCTATAACGACAAAATCATGAAGACAAATACACTTTCAATCAGACTGTCACGGTATTTCACACGCCCGGAAATATTTTTTTTTTCAAAATATTTTCCGCAACCAATGAATTATCTTTCAAAACATTTGTCTGTTTTTTTTTAACTAGACCGAAACATAAACGGAACAAAACATGAGTTGTACACATTCGAGCATGGCATTACTGGTTAATATATTTTTGTCAATTGCCGTAAAACACGCGAATGGTCCGTAAATTTGACCCGCATATATTCCCCCATTTTTTTCATTGTTTATTTTTAGGGTCTTTTTTTCGCCAAGTTTTTCAAGGTGTCCCACATTGCTTAAAAATGGAATCTATTTTATTTCGGTATGGGTTATTCAGCAGATGCTGTTAATCTAAACATGTAACCAACACATTTTTCTCGGTAAGGTTTTATTTTTTAACGTTGAGAAAATAATTAGACTATATAAGATTAAATTATATACACCCCGTACTTAATAGAAACGAATTTACTCCAGCCAAGAATGTTTAGAAGTACTGCGATAGCAGCTTTAAGCAGTTTCCGGAGAATATAAGTAACCATGATATAAATCAATCTTTGGTTTTTCAACATATACAATCTTCATATTGTCTACAAATTGTCTCATATATATTTTTTCTTCCGTCTATTATGTAAGTTTTATGAAATTATACACCATTACTATTTTTATTGGAATAATCTTAATTCAGTTAAGTTTATAAGATTGTTAAATTACTTTTTGTAAAGCTAAGTTCGAGGTAAACTACTAGTAATACTACCAATGATAATTATTATAGAATGATGCTCATTTCATTTCGATCTCATTTACAAGCAATATTAGTGTTAAAACATATGTCACAACGATTTAAATAGCATTGCGCATTGCATGTACCTTAATAAATCAAGATTGCATTAAAAAAGATCCATTTTTCATTCATCTTTGTTTCTAATTTCGTCTTCGGTAATGAAACAAAAAAACAAAAATACTAATGCAATTACTCACGAAAAATTCATTTTGTAAAATTTTATTCTTAATTATGTCAATTAATTATGCTGGCACTAAGCGCATTCCCTTGACAGTTTAATGTCAGAAAAGTACCTTCAGATTTTATGATTCATTGATTGATTAAAATTGTATGTTCCGCAGGACGTCAATATTAAATGACCGGCCAAGACCGTGAAGGCAGAAATGCGTCTTTTTTGGCAGATTGATCATGAGCGTTGATTCAACGATGATTTGATTTGTTTAATATGAAAGTGATTCGTAGCATGTGTCATATGAAACTGTAAAGTAGCATGTATATATATATATATATATATATATATATATATATATATATATATATGTATAAGTATATGTATGCATATATATGTATAAATAATATATATATATATATATTAATATATCTATATATATAAATAAATAATATATATATACATACATATATATATATATATATATATATATATATATATATATATGTATCCATATATATATATAAATATATATATACATAAATATATATATGAATATATATATATAAATATATATATATATGAATATATATATATACATATATATATATGAATATATATATATAAATATATATGTATATATATTTATATATATATATATATATTCATATATATATGAATATATATATATAAATATATATATTCATATATATATAAATATATGTATATATGAATATATATATAAATATATATATATGAATGTGTATATATATATATATATATATGAATATATATATATATATATATATGAATATGTATATATATATATGAGTATATATATATATATATATGAATATGTATATATATATGAATATATATATATAAATATACGTGTATATGAGTATGTATATATATATATATATATATATATATATATATATATATATATATATATATATATATATATATATATATATACAGGGTGGGCAAAAATAAGGGTCCTATTTTTAAAAATTCATAACTTTTTTATTTATTGATTTTTTAAATTTTTTTTTTAGAATAAGTAAAGAACCCGTTCCGAAGCAAGCATGAGCCGTATTAGCTCTAAGGAACGTACCCTCATTTAGAAAACATTATTTTTGCTTAAAAAACTCAAAACAGTGTAAAAAACAATACTTTAGTTTTTGTAAGTTTTAAGAAGTGTTTTTCGGCTTAAATTTGTTTTGTTTATTTCAAACCCTCCCGGAAGGGTCAGTCTACACACACATAAAGTTTAGTGAGTTTAACTTTTATTTTGTGGAAGTTATTCAAATTCAAGTTATTCAAATTTAAAGATAGGACCCTTATTTTGGCCCACCCTGTATATATATATATATGTATAAATATATATGAATATGTATATATATATATGCATATTTATATATATATATATATATATGTATATATATATATATATACATATTATATATATATATATATATATATATATATATATATATATATATATATATATATATATATAGCAACCCACTCTTTTCGCGTGCCTGGATATTGCTACTACATATTTGCTGGTGAACAGCCAACAGGGTGTTAACACACATTCTATACCTATTGTCTGGCACTGTATAACTAACTAAAATTCCTTGTCGTATCGTCGAAGTGTTGCATCGTTGTCATTATTTTATAAACACTTCTACATAATGTGCACCGACTAACTTACTACACGTATAGTCCCTCAATGTAAATGCCCAGTGTGTGTTCGAATATGATTGCGTTTTCTTACAAGCAATGTTTAAATTGCAAGCTGGCTTCGATCAGTACATAGCTAAGCGTCTGTCAAAGTTGTGGTTGGCAAGCTAACTTATATATGTGTATTCACTGTCTAATACACGGTATTCCAAAGGGCATTCAGCTCATATACTAGTTTCTTACAATCAGAAATTCAGATCTGAGGGGAAGAATCCTTAGTATCATGATCATTTGAGTTTTTAATTTGCCATAGTAAATAATCAGTTTTATTTTTTTTTTACTTAGCTCAAGCGATATTCTGATTTTATTAATTATGTTCATACGTATTTATTTTATTGAACACTAAATCTACACATGTGCGCACATGTTTAAGCTACACATTTTAAGCTTAGTCTAGCTCTCTCAATTAGAGATTCTTAAATGATGAAATAAGTTTTAAGAGAGAAAAAGTTATCAAAATAGAGTCAATTTCTGATTAGCATATATATATATATATATATATATATATATATATATATATATATATATATATATATATATAATTGTATCAAAAAGGGAGAATGCAATGCATGCATCCGGATTCATGAAAAGCTTGAAAAGAACGAAAATAAACAATATCTATGTATTGTTCTTTTCAATCTTACATAAGCAGCAAGTATGTAGTTAGCACTGTCTCATTTCCGGATGATGATTAGAAATAATTTGATATTTCGGGGAATTATTTACCGTTGTCAAAAATAGGAACAGCAGAAAAGTTCGATGTGTAGAATTCACTAAGGTTGATAATTATTGTAATGGGAAACTTGGTGAACAATGAAATGATTTAATAAGAAAAAGGAGATAGTGTGTCCTTACTGTTATGGGGTTAGTGTAAGCTTTTTTACGGAGGAAATACGGTGAGTAGATATCAGTTTAATAAGTCGCATTGAATAGTTTAAAAGTGAAGTGGATCATAATTAGGTGTAAATATATAAAATATATAATATAATCCACGTAAATGGTGTGCGTGGGTTGCTAGGTGTGGGACATGTATGTTATTGATGTTTATAGCAGGATGGTGTGTTGTAGTAGTGGGAATTACCCAATATAGAAGATAAACAACATTGAATTGATTGAGGGGAAGTGAAATATAGAATACAAGGAAGTGCTACATATGATGGTTGATATGTTGGTGACAGGGTATGTTATAAAATACTTATAACAAGTAATTACTCCAATCCATGTGTTACTAATTAATTAATACATTTTCCCCCTACACACCCACATCTGAATGAACATTAAAATTAAAATAAATAAATAAATGAATGAACTAATTATAACAAACATAATATAAAGAAAGAAAAATGAAATAGAAATTAAATTTAAAAAATCAATAAAATAAAAACATCATATAAATGTATATATATATATATATATATATATATATATATATATATATATATATATATATATATATATATATATATATTTTGATTTTATTCCATTAGTTGCGACAAAACAGGTTTTGTTTCATTGGTACGGGTAGCTACCAATTCATCAGGCCGGTGGAAGGAATTCAAATGGCATAAAATTTACTTCAACGGGAGATTTAAAATTGAAAATACATTGGAGGGGGAGGGGGATAGAGTTGGGGCTTTGTCTATAACGGCGACATGGGACATGAGAGGGGAGGGGGGATGACCTCAACAAGTCGTGTTTCAAATTATTACGTGGGAGGTTTTGCACGTGTCAGTGCTGCGGCAATCTCAATCTCGGCCGGGGCGGGAGGGGGGAGATGGGGCGACGGCCAGAGTGAGTCAAAATCAAAATGAGGATAAAACCGTTGTTCTTATTTTATTTTAATTCTAATAAGTAATTATCATGTGGATAAAAATGTTTGATAATTTTAATTTAGGGTATTAATTGCTACTTTTGCATTTTATTTATTTTATTTTAATGTTTTGTTTATTATTTGTAGTGACTTTTGTTGTGATTATTATTTTTTTTTTTTTTTTTTTTTTTTTTAAATTGTGATTATATTATACCGAGATCAATACTAGTGGATACACGGGTGTGGGGGTGTGTGTGTATGGATGCATATATCTAATATTGAACAAAACGTTAAAACCCTAACTAAAAAATATTGTACAACTGTACATTATCTGAGGTATGCTAACGCACATACTAACTGCATCTATGAATTAATTATCAGATAAAATATAATTAAGTATCAGTCGAAGTAATCCCCCTTTGACATTCAATGTTTTACGATAAACTTACAATCAAATTAACTAAACCGAGACCTACGTAAAATGTCAATAATAATTAATTCTATAATCTAATGTAAGTAAACTAACAATTAATTGTATTACTGAATGTATTACAATCTAAAGGAAGGTTTATTAATTGCAAATATATATAAAATTGTATCTCAAAATACATTTAATATTACAAAATGAAATAAAATATTATTCTTAGAAAACTCAGTTTATCATGGTTGTGGACTGATCTGGTTTCACTAATAGTGTGAGGAGTGATTCGTCAGGTCACTATAAATTCAACACCTTTTCTTTTACCAAAGGGGACAGTTTTGCGACCCACTTAGCACGTCTGTCGAGAACCGTAGATGCCGACAGAGTTATTGTAATATAGTATTATCAATACAATTCCTGTATTGCTTTTTTTATTTACTGAGTGTTTTTCTAACGATGTAATAATGTTGTGGGCTATCTACCTCGGCTACCTTGACGATATCTTAATGAAAAGTACGAACGTCGGGGAGCACCGTGAGTACGTAAACAAAGTATTCGAAAGGATAATGATTTTGGATTTACACTCAAAGCGTCAAAGTGTGAATTCTTTCTAGAAGTGATCAAATACTTGGGATGTGTCATTGATAAGAGTGGAAGACGTCCTGACCCAGAAAGATCTATAGCCATCAAGAATATGCCCGAACCGAACAACGTTACCACACTACAAAGCTTCCTTGGTCGCGCAAACTATTACGAAAAATTAATTTCCAGTATGCACAAATTGCGAGGCCCCTTTAATGAGTTACTTATTAAAGATAGTAAATGGGAATGGTCTGCCGACTGTCAATCTGCATTTAACAACCTTAAAACGAAGTTAACTTCAGAATTATTTCTTACTCATTTTAATCCAGAGGTAACAACTATTGTTGCAAGTGACGCCAGCTCCTACGGCATTGGGGTGTGCATTTTGCATAAAATTCAAGATGGCTCGATGAAACCCATCGCGCACGCTTCAACCACTTTACTTCCTGCAGAGTAAAAATACTCTCAGATTGAAAAAGAAGCGGTGGGTATTGTGTTCGCAATTGGATCAAAAAAAGGCTTGCCAACCTACACAGCACGCCGCCTACAGAGATGGGGGATAATTCTGTTAAATTATGACTTTGAGGTGGAATTTTTACCGTCAAAAAGACTAGGACACGAAGATGGTTTATCGCGGCTAATCCCAAAGTACACAGAACCGCTCGAGGATACTATTATAGCATCCCGTCGGTCTGAATATGACTATAGTAAAGTACTGTGTAACATAATAAAATAGCTGCCAGTCACACTTGGCGATATACAAAAAGAGGCAAGAAAAGATAATTGTATTATTGAAATTAAAAATAAATTACAAACAGACGATGAGCAAACGGCAGAAGCTTTTTCAGTCTGTTGCGACACATTAGTATACCGGGAGCGAGTAGTAATCCCAGCTACGCTAAAAAAAAATCCTGAAGGATTTCCATCAGGGGAATCCCGGAGCGACACGCATCAAGAGCCTAATGAGATCTTATGTGTATTGGAAAAACATGAACAGGGACATAGAGACGAAGGTGAATGTCTGTGCGGGCTGCGCGTCGGCAGCGAAAGCACCACATATTCAGTACTCTCCATGGCCAAAGGCAGAGCAACCATGGTCCCGGATTCACATAGATATTGCAGGGCCATTGGAAGGCTTCTACTATTTAATTATAGTTGATAGCTACTCAAAATGGGCAGAAGGTGTTAGATGTAAAAACCCAACAACGGATGTCACGATATGCGCATTGCATGAACTGTTTGCCTGATTCGGAGTGGTTGACATTGTTGTATCGGACAACGGTACACAATTTACTTCACGAGAGTTCAAAACATTTTGTGAAGACTTTGAAATTAAACATATTACCACTCCGACTTACCATCCGAGGTCAAACGGACAGGCAGAAAAATGTGTTGATACATTGAAGAGAGCGTTGAAAAAATCGACGGGCACGCCGAGAGAAAAGGCACTCCAGCAGTTCCTTAGAGTGTATAGAATTACACCCAATGAGAACACACCAGCCCAGGTACCACCGGCGGAAGTAATGTTTGGAAGAAAAATAAAGTCGGTATTCGACAAAATTTTACCAAAACAGGTGAAACCGACCGACATTATGGCACCAAAGAAGAGTTACGAGGATGGAGAGAATGTGTTCTTCCAGGAACACTATGGAAACAAAACCGTGTAGGGAGTGGGAAAGGTACAAAAAAGATTGAGGCGGATGGTGTACATTATAGAGGGTCCTAGAGGCACATGTAAAAAACACATTAATCAAATGCGTTGTCGCATGTCGGACGACCCAGGGGAAGGCCCATCGGATCAGAGTGAGACCATCATGGAAGATCTATACGACGCATTTGAGCTGCCAACACCAGAAACGCCTCCGGAACAGAGACGTTCATCAAGAAAACGTAAATTAACCCGGAAGTTTTGAGGTGACTCCTAGGAAAAAGATATACCTTGAGATTCCGGAAGAATGAGTTTCGGAAGGGGGTATTGTGGATGACCTACCTACCCTTTAATAATAACTAAATGGTAGCAACCGGCTACCATAATAACCGGCTTTTGCCGAGAAAACATTGGGGAGGCTCATTTAGGCACTAGCACTGCCAACACTGACTTGTGTATAATTTCTCTGTTCAATACAATTCATTATTATTATCTCTAAACCTGTTGTTCTTTTATTTAATTGTTGGTACCCCTAAACGGGTCCATAACAAATAAATTGGCGACAAGAGAGTACGATGTAAAATTCAGTGTGTTTACACATGACAATTTGACGATCTTCAATCAGGACTTACGTAAAAAAAATCGGGCCACCAGATTTGATATAACAATCGATGTTAACATTAAAAAAAAAACAAGGCAACGCTACTTATGTAATAACTTTTTTTCTTCCACAGGAAATTGCCAAGCAAATTGTTTCTACAATTATACAGTGCATGTTTAGAAAGGATTCTAGAAGAAAAATATGTTTGTTATCATTGTATTTGGACTGTATGTATAATTGTTTTCTTTCATGCAGAGGCTAAAGCGTATTTTAAACAACTGAGAGAAATACCAGCAGACTATATTCTACGAAGGGTACCGGGCGAAATTTAATTTGATGAAACTGTGCAAATCCTGAAAAATGTTTGTGATGAAAAGTCGTCCCTTTTCCGTCTACGTTGGAAATGTTTAAGCCTAAAAAAAAAAAACGATATTTTTTGGTTATGCTGGAATCGTAAATAGAGAAGTTTAAACTAGAATAACTGACTGCAGACGGATGCTGATGTTTATTTGTTGTGCAGGGATTAATCGCAAGCGAACATTACGCGATACGGGCGAAAATCTTGACAAAGTTGGAACAGGGCTCTTATTAAACGTTGCAAGCGATTGTTGACGAATGTAATAGAATCGGAAGCATGCGACACGCTTCGGTGAATATTGAAGTAAAAGACTTGGCTCAGGTCTGATATGCCAGAAAAGACGATAAAAAATAAACATTTTAAACGTATTCGTCGCTACGAAGAAAGCATACGAAGGTGAAAAGAAAAACCTTTGAACTTTCTTCCAAAAACCAGACTGACAGAACTTAGTTTCCCATACAAGAACCCGTGACGCCACAGAACCGGGTGCATTCGTCACAGCCTGACTCTCTTGAACCCCCGACATCAAATGTATCATCAAAATTGTGGCCTGTCAACGTTTGTGAGCTCCAACTGTGAGACCCAGTTTTATTCGTAACTCGACTGTACGAACTCAACTGCACAAAATCGCGGCAGTCAAATCAAACGATTCCCCACACATACGCCCACTCAACATGCGCCCGGCCGCACAGGGCCAGTATCCAACAATAAAAACTCGGTTAAAAAAGACAACATACAAAACCGTAAAAAACTAATACATGAAAATAGATTAAACAAGCGAAAAATAAATTTTAAAAGAAAAATGGAACGTAAAAATATAGTCATAATTAATAATTGTAACATGTTCACTCGCCGGGTACGATTTGCAAGTATATCCAGTCAGATGAGCCAGGGACACATGAACACAGAGATAGAACATACACGACATTATATATATATATATATATATATATATATATATATATATATATATATATATATATATATAACACGACTATACAGTTACATGGAAACATATTAAAGCATACAGATTGGACGATTGTTGATTTTCAAAATATTTCATCTTAACACATTCTAATCCGTGCTTTAAAAGGTGTTGTCAATTTCCTTATTTACAAAAAAGCGTCAATCTTCGCATAAAATCGCCAGGACTACACTTATCCTAACGTCTTAAGAACTTGACGTTTTTTTCTGCTCATATCGTGATTCGACCCGTCGAGGTTTATACCATCAACATGAGGAGGTAGACAAGAAAAACAAAACACTATAAGACACTTTTACCTGACAAAGTTGTTCTACAACGAAATCTTGCAAACAAAATGAATTAATTTTTCATTTAAATTGCACGATTGCTGATTTTCAAAATATTTCACTTTAATATATATATATATATATATATATATATATATATATGTATATATATGTATATATATACATGCGTGTATATATATATGTATATTTATATACATATATGTATATTTATATATATATATATATTTGCATATGTATACATGTATATATATATTTATTTATATATATATTCATATATATATATTCATATATATATATATATATATGTATATATGTGTATTTACATATATATATATAAGTGTATATATATATATTTATATATATCTATATATATATATATTTATATATATACATATATGTATATAGTAAATGTTAATTAACAAAATTATAGTATATATAATTCATATTAGTTCCAAACAGTAATTATCACCAACATATTTGGGGTACGGACATTTATAAGACAAAAGGTATTTCTTATTGAATTTCGATGTTAGACTAATAAATATACATCAAGATTCTAAGTCGAAAAAAATCAAAACCTTATCATTGTAAAGTTATTAGTGGTTAACAAACAACATGAATAAAACTACGTATATATATAGTGCTATACAATACTAGTAATTATAATTATTATAGTCATAATAATAGTGACAATAATAATAAATCTTATAAAAGATAAAATAGAAAAAAATCAAATTATAAAGATGAACATGCAAATAGAGGTAGTAAATAATAATAATAATAATAATAATAATAATAATAATAATAATAATAATAATAATTGTTATGGTGCTGTACTTACCTACAGAGAACTAATGGACTCGTCCACCTTATAAATACGGGAAGCACGTGACACTTGTTCTCTTCTTCCCAGGCAAACCGGCAATGGCGGTTGAGAGCACCTCTCCTTGTAATATCTTTCTTTCTATTATATACTATATACCTTTGTTCATTTAAACCATGTGTTCCTGTGTCATCCATTCAGCCTTACCCAGATCCACAACAATAATAATAATAATAATAATACTAATTATGATTGTAATAATAATAGTGATCATGCTAGTATTAGTTGATAATCATCAAATAATAATAATAATATCTCCATTAAAGTTAAAAATATAAACACAAAATAATGATAAAAATTTAATTATAAACACTAATAAAGATTTTTTTCTTTTTTGACAGTTTATAAGATTCATTTATAATTACCTTTTAAAAAACATCGTCTATTTTTACTAACACACACATATATATACACATATACACATATACATATATACATATATATATACATACATATACACACATATATACATATATATACCCATATATATATACATATATATCAACATATATATACATATATATATACTCATATATACATATATACACACATATACATATATATACACACACATATATATATATGTATATATATATATATATATATATATATATATATATATATATATATATATATATATATACATTTAAATACATGTGTATTAAAAACATAAATTACGTTCCTAACTGAAAAGAAACCACTTTAGAGTAGTATATCTTAACTGATCTCTATTTTAAAATACGAATCAACACAATTGTTTATACGATATACGTTATACATGTTATACAGTGAAGAAATGCATATTTACATGCCATTTAAATCCTATCTTAGAAGAAAGATTTGCCGAAATAAAATTATATAAGCAATATGGGTCATAATAAAACACAGGACATAAAGTAATATACCTTCCAGGTTAATTTGATTATATTTTATTAGATACTTTCAATTATTAACCTCTCATAGCCTACACATACCTGAAGAAGTTGGAAGCAGTGAACTTATGCAAACGTTATGATAGCCATTATTATAAAAAATGTTTGTTGTATCGTCAATCAGAAAGATCGATGCCTATTTTCATATGGTGATTTACATAGGGGCTATTATGGAATAGTGTACTTAATATGTATATATAAATCATATATTTATAAGTCAAAGAAAGCTACACCTTAGTTAACCCAGTGTTCTCTTTAAATCAAATGTAATATATAAGTTATAATGTTTCTATAATTCTATTCTGTACACTTTCATTTATTATTAATTATTATGAATTTCCTTGTGTTCATCATTATTTATATTTTAGCATTTATTCATCTTTATCATAAAGGGCGTCCTTATTCCCCTCAGGATTCATACATTATATGGAAAATTATCAGCACCTCTATATGCTGATATGTTCCACAACTCAATTTGCCTAACTACTTATTCGTGTTTTCAGAAATTACATATATATTTTTCACATCTCTATATTTTCAATATTTTTCCGGATTATATATCTCTATTATACACCCAAAAATAACCTGCACGGACACATTTCCTTCGAGTTTTTCTTATTTCTGAATAACGACTTTAACTGCAACACCAAGTATCATGCGCATGCTTACTTGATGCAAGTTTGGTTAATTAAGATACACATTTGATATTAATAAATGTAATTCAGCTATTCAGCAAGGCTGACGCTTATATGTTCAGTAAACATTCTAGGTGAACGAATTATATTTTTAGAAATAGATAGTCCTTAGTATGTAAACATTACCACTTTTGCTTTCACACGTAAGTATAATGTTGAAGTTCAAAAAATATCGCATTTTTTCATATGTGTGTGTAATAATGTTCAGGAATATTTATAACTTCTATTAATCGAACATACATACTTCGTCTCTGGAGAAAGTCAAGTGTAATGTTGCACACAAGGTTGGTTTCATGTCTGTGAAACAGTGTTGCTCTCCAAACAAAATAAACATTTCCTCAGTCTACAAGTGGAATAAAAAATGTATTTGCTATTATTCTGTTTTGCATACACCGTGAATACAATACTTACAAATAAACTATTCAAGATTTAGTTTCAAACAAACAAGAAAACATTTCTCGAAACTTAATATTATTACATCAGTCTAAATAAAGTCTCTCTTAGACAGAAAAATAATTCATTTGGGAATATTCTACATGAGATACGATATTAAAGCAATACTTTCAATATAATCTATTTAAAATGTATTTTCGAACAAACCCAAACACATTTGTTGTACACAAACATAAACAAGGATTAAAATACACTATGAAAAAAACATCGTCGTCAACAGATTCTCGTTATGGTAACTTAACAACACATGGCCAAGTATAACGTAATCTATATGTACATGTTAGGAATATTATTATTTTCATCACTTGTAGAAACGTGCCTCATAGTATTGCTTCTTAACCATCACTTTATAACATTAATTAAAATGTCCATATGGAACTATATTGTATGCATTTTTGGGAAAGTGAATATAAGCTTGTCGATATGTACGTATTCCTATAGAGACCTTTTACTTATTTTGCACATATTACATATCTCCTTTCAAAACTGTGTGCGTCGATAGGCTCACATCAGCCCACTGGACAACATCTCCGGCGTCGAAGTCCGACGTCATTGCCACACACATCATGTTTACTAGTTACTTGAAACAATATTCATTGGCTGGATCATCACTTCCGATTAGACAGACGTGAGAAATACGCAGAGAAATGACACCCGAACTTATGTCAAGATGGACAAAGCATATAGACGGTCAGCTGGAAACCTGGTTTTCGACCGTAAATGCCGGAGTATAAATTAAGTCACCCAGTTCCGTATACGGTATCAACCTTTGTAGAAAAGACTGTCTCCAAATAATCACATATACTTCGCGCAAAAGAGACAATGAACGGTAGCAGCCAAAGATCTGCTTGGCTCATTGCTTTCCGGTTAAGCGATAACCGATTCAAGTACAAATAAGATTACTATTGAATTACTATATAATTACTATCATGTTTTCAAACGTATATATTCAAATTAATTATATTCTTAATGCTTATATATATATATATATATATATATATATATATATATATATATATATCCATACTTTTCGTAAATATATATTTCGATTGAACTTTGTTAAATAATTGCTACTTATATATTTCATCTCATGTTTTACAATGTTTTCAAGACTGACTTATATTAACGAGAAACTTATAGAGTATTTTCTTTACAAAATCTTCTGGGGAAAATGTCAATCCAGAAATACTGGTGAAAGAAATGAAAAAAGTGTCTATTAATTCCAAAATTTCCATTCCTCCAAAAAATTTCTTATGAATATCAGATTAAATCAACCTATAATGTATTCCTATTTTGTATCGATTCTTTATTCGGCCATTTACTTTTTGACATTCAATGTCTTGTCATCTGATTAGTTTCGCTTCTTTAATGTCGTCCGCATATTTGGATTCTTCCTTTTCTGTTTTTATGTTCTTATCAGTTATCTCAACATTTTCCTCTAAGTATTAAGATGTTATTAGTGTATTACATTATTTTCTCGTTTTATGGAAGCGATGTTATTATATGTTTGAGTCGCTCTCATTTTACTTATGTTCAATTCGTTCCGTTTCTCTCTTTACGTAATCTCCGTTTTAAACATTATATTCTTTCCTGTATTCTGGTTATATGATTTTTACATCATTTATTTATATATTTATGTATATACACAAACACACGCACAAGTACACACACGCTTACCCACCCTCATACATATATACATATATATATATATATATATATATATATATATATATATATATATATGGACAGAGAAATATTGATTTGCGTCTTTTTTTTTTCTTTTCATTTTTCCTCAGTGACATTTATGTACGATCACATCTATCTTGATTGGCCACATTAAATATTTCGCAGAAGATCTCACCGCCATGGAACGACGCTGATTGTTTCTAAGCAAAATCTATATATTAAATGTCTAGAAGAATACGCGTCGTATAACGACTAAAATAAATTTCCCTTACAGAAGCGATTTGAATCAATGTTAGGTTCCATTACGCCGATTAAAATCAATATATAATGCTACTAAACCCTGTGTCCACAATACTTATTCACATCTGGATAACATAATGCATGCTAGTATGTTTATTTTAGAAAATTTGTTAAAGTATAAGATCACGCAGTAAAATATATAATTAACTGAATCCTGCTTACGTTTTCAGCCGCAGGTATGCATCTTTAAAGCCGAATTATTTTCTTGTTACCTTTATAAATAACATGTGATGAAGCTTATTTTTACGCATGAAATTTGTGTCTAACAAGCAGACACATTTTGATAAATTAAACTATTTTTTTTAAACATTAATTTGTACATGTTTATACAAAAAGTATCCGTTCTGAATAGTCTCTGAACACTCTAACAATAAGCCTTCACATAATTGTGCAAACGAAGCGTGTATAATTTGCCCGTCATTTATTTTGGAGACTTTTGAAATAATTGCTCTGTTATAGTTTGCGACTATGTAACCATTTGTAAATGAAAACAAGATTATTTCAAATTTCTAATTCCAAGGTTAAACCCACAATAAATTAAACATACACACTATGAATAAAATATGTATTTATAGCATTATCTTCAAGTGATCTTTGCACCCTTCTATGATAAATAATATTTACACCGTTAGTCAAAGATGCAATACATCGATGCGGATCTCGCCAGTCTAATGTTTTGGACTCCTTATACAAGGTGTTTTCTCGGGAAATTATTGATATAATGCTCGTTATACATTGATGATGTAACAACAGTCTTTTTGATAATAATCTTGATGATATCATTGCGAAACACATGATTGTTTTATATGATGTGGGTTATTTT
Organism: Sepiola atlantica; assembly: GCA_963556195.1. NCBI lineage: Eukaryota > Metazoa > Mollusca > Cephalopoda > Sepiida > Sepiolidae > Sepiola > Sepiola atlantica. Next base: position 84,122,274 of record OY744535.1, read on the forward strand.
GTAACAATCCAGACTAGTTTCCCAACCATGGTTGTCAAAAAATGATACAAAATGCAATAATACACATCGGATACTACTAAATATGTTTTGATCTTTTATTAATGTACAAAAAACATGTTGCAATTTAAACGTAAAGGGGCTAGTGTGGTAAGAGCCAGATTTTAAAAAAAGTATACTGGATGTGATAGTTCGACAGAAAATAATTTTTCCCATTACATTTAAATGCTGGGGAAACCTGGAGGAGAAATGGAATTTTAATGGTAAGTTGTAAGAAAAAAAGAATACATCACAGTAAAATATCGTCCGGCAACAAAGGATCTCGACAGTGAGGGGATGGATTTTGTCAGAGTTATCTCTGGAATAATGCTAAACCTCATTTTCCACGTTCTGTGTAACATTGCTAGCAAATAGCTACGAAAATTTTCAATTTAAAAGTTCATATATAACCATCCACATCCTACGTATTAAAATCTCATCTCTCATCCTATTACTTTCTCGTACCCAGCTGACACGAATGTTTTAAACTTTTTATCCTTACAACAGCATGTAATGTATAGATATTAATTCAGTAATTTCATCATGCCAATTCTTTATGGAGCTCCGACTTCTGGGGTAAATATTGAATCAAATCATGACTTTGTGTTAATTTATTTGTATTTATGTACTTTTGTCGTTCTTATGTTGCACTCCATTCTCTTCGTTGTTGCATACTCATTTATGCAAATGGAATATTCATGTACTAAACTAGCATTACTAAATAAAGAAAATGCATTTAAACAATAGGCTGATTAAACGGCGAAGCTTCACATTCCTTTTGTAACATTCGAACTGAATTTAATGTGTATTCTATTAACGTATTAATCTCATCTGGCTAATAATTAAACAAATATATATTACTCTAAATTACATGAATTGGTTAAATGATCTTGTGCATATATATTATATTTAGTATCATTTAAACATAATTCCAATAATTCTTTCAGATGGAAAATATGATTTAAAATATTTATATTATATAGAAAAGTATTTAATTATTTTCAAATGTCAATTGAATCCTCAAATATATCTTTATTGAAACATAGAAGACTGCAATTTGTAACTTTATATATGACACCAGTACAAGCCTTTCTAAATTATTAAAGTAATACTATTCACTTTGTAACGTTTATTCTCCCACCCAGTAATTTAAATTGTAAACGTTTGCCCTAAAACTGAATGGGTTCTCTTTTTGACGTCTGACTTCACATGGGCGGCAGTGGCTGCCGTTAGCAATTCTCTTTGTTATTTGTTTGTGTTATATTAAGATGATTTGACGTCAAATCGACAACCTCCGTTATAAATATGGAACATACATTATTTTTCTGACTAAAAAATATCATTAGAAATACTAAAAATATCTAAAAAAATCTAAAAAGCATAATGAAACAAATGAATTATGTTATCTTTTACAATGTTTGCTGAAGTGAGAGGATGATGAATCAATATGCATTATACACACACACACATATATATATATATATATATATATATATATATATATATATATATATATATATATATATATATATACGGAACATGTATTGTATTATTTCCTGTAGATGTAAATTCGTTGAAACTGCAGTGTTTATAAAAAGTGCTAAATAACAAACAGTGCTGTTCTTTAGTATAACTGTATATGTATACAAACATTTTTGGAGTCATATGTGCATACATGTTTCGGTTGTTTTCCTCACAGAGTGTCCACCTCTTCAGACCAAAACATACTGAAAATGAATATGGAAATATGAATTTGAAGAAAAAAATGTCAATATCAACATACTCTGAACTCCATATAAAATACACCCATGGGCACACATTTTAGATACATAAGTACACACACAAACACCCCCCCCCCACACACGCGCATATATATATATATATATATATATATATATATATATATATATATATATATATATATATATATATATATACGTGTCTATATTTGTGCATATGTACCTACAGATTTGTGCGCACGTGTGTGTTTTATATTTATATCAACGTATGTTGATGTTGATATGTCTGTATTTTTGTCTAGTTATATATTTATGTATATATATGATGACGTATTTATGCGTTGCAATGTATGTATGTAGATTAGAACTTTGAAGTGGTCAATGAAGACATAAGCAATCTAAGTTAAATTAGTAATACAACAGCAATAAATGGAGAAAATAACGGTAATAACAGAATGAAGGATCAAGGCAAAAACAATAATAACAAATATAGAAACTAATTGAAGGAGTTAACAAGTTAAGAAAGCAATCATATGCCGAGCTTGACCCGTGAAAATTATAAATATATCGTATCGCCAAAACGATGGGCTTTCATTTAAAATGGTTGACTCTCTTTGAATGGTACAACCGAAACATGTGTGCACATATGTAACCAATCATGTTAGTATATATAAAAAATATACTATATAGTAATATATATATATATATATATATATTTGGATATATATATATATGTGTGTGTGTGTGTGTATACACCAATATATGTGATATGTATTTATATATAAATGTATGTATACATATACATATATATATATATGTATATATATATATATATATATATATATATATAGATAGATAGATATATATATATATATAGATAGAGATATATATATATAGATAGATACAGACAAAGCCAGAGATAGAGATAACATGTTCAAACCCTGATCGATTTGCGAGACTATACTATTGTTTATGTAATGTTCTATATACATATATATATACATATATATATATATATATATATATATATATATATATATATATATATATAGAGAGAGAGAGAGAGAGAGAGAGAGAGAGAGAGAGAGAGAAAAGACAGTAGTGCAGTATTAGTGCAGTACCAACGAGAGAAAAAATATATATAAAATAGTTAATCTACTAACATTTGTAAAATGTTTTTTTAACATTTATTTATTATTTTGTTATTTTATCATTTTACACTATTATATAATGCGTTTCAAGCGGTGGTCCACTTTCATCAGATATGTACATCCATTTGAAAAAATGTCTTTCGATTTGAAAGATTAAACACTCTTTCAAATCGAAATACATTTCTGCAAATGGATGTACATATCTGATGAAAGCGGGCCACCGCTTGAAACGCGTTATATAAAATTATAAAATGATAAAATAACAAACTAATAAATAAATGTTGAGAAGTACATTTTACAAATGTTCGTAGCCTTACTCCTTTACATATATATATATATATATAGACATTTCATGAATCGACATACAAATGTATAAGGAGATATAATTTTGTATGTATCCATTTTCAGTATTTACTCTAAAAGGGGTCGATACGTAGGTAGAGCTAGGTGGTAAGCTATGAAAATATATTTATGGCAATAAAGCTACACAGAGACTCACGCGTTTCATCCTCGGCGGGGAATTTTCAGGCTAAAATGTTATCTTAGCTGTGCATATGAAAACACGCGGAGCCTGAACAGGCCCCCTGGGGACGAAACGCCGTAGGCTCTGTGTAGCTTAATTGCCATAAGTACATTTTCATAGCTTAGTATATATATATATATATATATATATATATATATATATATATATATGGGTGTGTTTTTCGTCTACGAATGATGCATTTCTTCACATTCGACAAGTAAAAAAAAGTCATGGATGCGCATTAATGCATGTCATATAGTATATATTATTATTATACATATAGTTATTGTTGGGGCAGTCCTACTCTATTTTTAAAATAACATTCATGAGTTCATGAATAAAATATATTAATATAAAATCATAGTAGAAATCTTTACATATTACACTTTGGGCAGCGTTAATTCAGCTACTATAAAAAAGAAAAATAGTAACTCTCGTCGTTAATTACTATTCAGAGATGAGCATACAACAAAGTTTAATACTAAATCATCAATCCTCAATTAGTAAAGTGATCATACATAATAACTTCCCACATGTAATATAAATATATTTTCTTGTGTACTTGAAAGGTGTACGATATACAAGACGTCACTCATATGAACGGAAGAAAAACAAGATAGTTAAATAAAGGATATGTTTATTGCAACAGCTAATACAATATATAAGTATATATAAATAGGTAAGGTATTACTTATCTGTGAAGAAAGATGTTGTTGAACGAGGCGACCACTATATATATTGATTGTGATTTATATATAAATATAAGTAAGACGGGATGTAGCATATTTTATTTAAATGCGTGTGAAATATATGAATAACACACAAGATTGATGTTTAAAACAGTATATTTCCGCTTAGACTATAACTGTAAGTGCAGCTGTTGATTTTCGAAAAAATGGTGATATACTCGCTACTTACTGTGAACGGTTATAAGCACCTACGTTACACGTAGTACCCAGTTTGACCAACATCTAAAAGAGAAGTCTCACTAAATACTAATACACGATAAAATTATGGTGATCTACTTTATTGCGTCACTACATGGACACTTCCCAACGCTTGTAATAGTGATGGAAATAAAGAGTCACGATGTGAAATCAGGAATCACTCATTGTGAACAAATTATTTCTGTACTTTCTATAAAAAACAGGTGGTTTGTTACCTACTTCTCCGTTGGTTTTTATTTATTTTCGGCTTTTTAAGACTACAAGGAATGTCAGCAAATGTCCATGTACCTCTCCCTAACATAAACCAATCACATTTGTAAACTACTCATTAATTCAAGATGTGCTTGCTAGGGCATGTGATGATTTCACTTACAATATAGTATTAATGTGTAATACATTTTACTGTCTGTGACCTTTTCTCATCTTAATAAATATTCTCAATTGAAAGAAAACAGACAATTGTAAGAAAACACGTATATCCTCTATCTATCTGCTAAATAACAACTGATAATGTATTTCCAATAAGACACAAAACACCTGAACTTTCAAATCTGTAAACAATTTCATGATAGAAGGCTGAAACATACCAACTATATAAATAAATAAAAGGTCAATGTTGATGAAATTGCAACATTACGATCAATAGATCAGTCTCTACGTTTCAATCTAATAAGCTTCAAGCATTTCCGAGATCTAAACAATGTTTTCAGTGACAGTTCGAGGACATAATGATCTCAGCAATATATCTGTTTCATTGTAAATCTGGTGAAGGCGATGCTGAATCAAGTAAACGGAAGTTAGCTGAAAAGTCCTGGAGATAATTCCGTGTCATTCGGAAATGATATCTGATTGAATTAATTTACATTAATTAATTTATTGACATTATCTATCGTAAGGTGCCTAGCAACTCACATACAACTATTCATATATGAAAGCGATTCGTGAAATCATCGGTAGTTATATTGTTATACAAAACTGGTCTCATTGCCTCATGCCTTCTTATGATGACATCATAGAGAAAAGGCAGAACTGTCTAAAACAACGATCAGATTTAAAGTACATTCTGAGGTATGTTCCTGTCTAGTGAAAATAAAAAGGTGCATGAATAATTGTCTCTGTCTCTATATATGTGTATGTGTGGGTGTGTGTGCGTTGGTTCGTCTGTGTACGTGTAACCACCAAGAGGTATGTCTCTGTCATTACTTTTGATTGTAGCATAAAATTTCCGACAACCAAACCATTTCCAAGCAGCATCGATATGCTATTCATGGGCGCACTAGCAACAACTCAAACCTAGTCGAGTATGCGAGACGAGAGATATTTGATGGAGGGGTACGTTGATGAACCTACGGCCAATTCCGTAAATTACGACGTATTCACCGTGGCTGTTTTTTGCTCCGCATGGCATGTACTTTTCTAAAATCAGGGGATGGGTTATCCCGGTGTCTCCGATAATTGTTATCTCTCGTACATGTGTCGGCTCTCCTACTGGGTATGCCAGAGCGGTCGACACAAATAGGTGATATTCAATTCTAACACTATGCGATTCGTCTTCCCCATGAAGTTTATTCGAATAAAAAACCCTTATGGCTTACGAGATAATTTATTCCTCTATTCGACGCTTTTCCTCACTAAGCAATTCATGTCGATATGTCCCAACTTTCTGCAGTAATGATACCGTATGCGTATCCAACTGCCAGGCTGTCGGTAGGTGGGAGAATGAGGCTTACTAATATAACATTTTCATATTAAGCCGGCGGGTTGTATACATTATCTGTTTGACCAGACTGTGAGTTTGGGGTAGCATTGGCTGATGTTTGGGAGGAACATGTAGCGTTCACGCTCGAACGGATGTACAGGCTTATTTTGGCCTCGTTTATGCGTTACGACATATTCATCAGCGCGGATCGCCATCTTATAAGCTGAAGCGATCTGCTTCACATCAAAAAAGACTTTCAGATCGTCGTGGATGCGTCTTTTGAATTCATACATGAAGATCATCTGTCGAAGCTTATCGTAGCCCGACTCAACATCTTTAGCTAGGACACTATCTATCAAAACAATTCTACATACGTCTGTTTCCTTCTTTTTCTGATACGACTTAAAATATCTGTCGATACGCTTCGAGTACGATTTCATAACATTTGAAAACGGCTGATTTCATAATGTTATGATCAGCGCAATCTGTTATTGAAAGAAATGCATTCGTCTCATGTGCTTTTTTTAATTGTCACTGCTGTTTGTAAGAGAATTCCCCACGCATTTAAGACCCATTTAAAATTCACAGTAATTTGTTCAAAGTGCTTAAAATACCTATCTGCGTCGCGCTCATTGAACGTTGGTACGAATTGTATTTGTTTTACGAATTCGAATTCGTCCGTTCTTTCCCGGTTGAGCTTTTGGCTCTCCTCTAGTTCGCTAATTTTATATTCCTGACAAATATTCGTCTTCTCTAAACGTTTTCATTTCTGCATCTATCTTCCGTTCACGCAATTTAGCAAGAATGTTATCTTTCACACGTTTAATCTGAGTCTAGGAAACGTAAGGTGTGTCTCATCGAGCAAATCATTATCGACCAGTTGTTCTGTCACCCCCTTAACAAACTGGGTTTTTATATAGACGGCATTACATCTAAGTTTAAGTTGTTATTATTTCATAAAATGTTATACTTCCTGGATTTATCGGAAATAATATGCCCACCGTTTAGCCGCCCCCCTCCCCTAGTTTTGTTACGGTCACGTCTAGTTGAAGATGACAAGACTTTTACGTAACAGAAGTAAAGAAAGAAAAGATTAAAGTACCTAGGTCTAAATATGCGTACACACCAAACGCAGGAGGATTGGGACTCTTCTTACGACATTTGTAAAAATTAAGATACAGATAGCGAGACAGTTAATAAGTTAAAAATGGCAATAGTTATTTATAAAATGCATAAGGGTGAGAAAATAGTAAAACAAACATAAAACAAAAC
>OY744535.1:84134640-84217140 GCA_963556195.1 Sepiola atlantica
TACATATATATATATATATATATATATATATATATATATATATATATATATGTGTGTGTGTGTGTGTGGGTGTGTGTTTGTGTAGGGAAAATATTTAGACTAAATTCATTTCCCCTTACAAATATAATAATGAATATATAATTAAATAAATTTTTACTGTAAAGTTTAAATAAAATCTAGTACATCAATTTAATTCAAGATCCTTCAATTGTAATATAAAAGGCCTTAGACTTTATACATTTTGAGAAAGGAATCGAAACTCAAGTAGTTTGGTTTACTGGATCTTTTATTACTATATATATCACATTTCATGCGACTCGAAAATATTTGAATTCTAAAATTGGAGTGTGTACACATATTATGCTGCCAACCACTCAAAAATACTTTATAGAAATTAAAATGTGTGTAATAGTCATAGATAGATGTACAATAGTCGTTGTTAAAATTTCAAAAGAATTGGAGTCAGGCCATTTCCAACCCTTTTTTTGCATAAATAAATTGAACTAAATATAGTCTATACATTAATACAAATAACTACTAGTAGGTTTACGTTAAAAGTCATAATGAACTGCAAGTTAGTTTCGCAGTAAATTCTTTACTCACAAATTTATGAGTATTTTTATATTCTTATATGTGTATATAATCGAAGGAATCACTTTCATAGGATAGTTAGAATCAGTTACTCCGATAAAAAGCTTGCACCATTATTCTCGTCATTTCTGCACATTAAAATCCAGATATATTAATACTAAAATGTGTGTCTATTACCAGTATTTAGATTTTGAGCAAAATGCATGACATATTTTTTTAATTCTAGAAAATATCTAATATTTAAGTTTTTTGCTTAAGAAACGCATACAACAATTGGAATGCAATGAACCTTGCTTAAGAACCGCTTATAAATCTGCTCACATTTAATGCAAATCTTAAATATTTGAATGTTCAAATGCAAGTTTGTTCTCATATGATGTTCCTTAGAAACACTTTTTAATACTGTAAAGACACTTACATTTAGAGAATATGTATTAAGTTATGTCTACTATTTCTTGTTAAAATTTGATCAAAAAGTCGCTGGTATCTTAATTTTCAAAAAAAGTTTCACTTTGGTTCTGCCTTAATTGCATAACACTAAGTTAAAATCAAAATAGCGAACATGTTTACACCTTACGTATTTCAGCTCTGTTCCAGCATTCATTATGATCAATTAAGCACTTTATGAGTGGATCGTGTACGCACAAATATATAAACATATAAAATGCCAAATATTATATATATATATATATATATATATATATATATATATATATATATATATATATACGTGGGTGTGTCTGTGAATGTATGCTTTTATGCGTGTGTTTATGCCGTATACATTAATGTTTATTGAACGCGATATCCCATCTACCACGTGCTTTTGCGTTCGATGTCCATGCGTATCAGCAACCTTTGTCCAACGAAGTTATTCGAAATGTCGAATACCATGTCTGCATTCTACAGTTTCCGGAGCGACCGAAGTATGTCACGTATAAAGAGCAAAGTCAGAAGTTAAGAGATATAACCTTTAACTGTTCCCGGAAGGAAATAGATTAAATAAATAGGTTGTAGAAAAGACAGAGAAACAATTTTGATTCTAAATATCACTCTGTGTCTAGCAACTTCTAATGTATTTAAACTGTTATATATGACGTCATATGATGTAAGGTCTACGAAAAGTCAATCTGTTTACAATTATTTAATATTAGACAAAACTATTTCATTTAATACCAAGAGAATAACTATTCGGGGCCATTTATTATATAGTATTAATTCAAATTATGTGTTTTTTTAAAAGTTGCTGAGGGGAATGCTACATAATATGTTAGCATTAGCATTGGTGCTTGCGTTTATTAAACTAGGTACTATGATCGACGATAATTTAGGCCGGTTCAAAGTCTGCTGTTTCGTTTGGTACTTACAGTGATTTTAGGGAAGGCGTCACTTTTTCACAGAATTATTCCACTCAGCTTTGATGTTAACAAGTTGATGCTGATTGTTCATCAAGGTGCGCAAAGTAGCATTTACAATTAAACCTCAGTGGGGAGACACAATAGCGACCATTTAAATAAATATGCCGACGATTACCGAAGTATATTAGATAGAATTTTAAATTATTATATCCAATTTCATCGTCTAGGAGTGTATCTTTTGCACTCACCATATTATGTTGCCTTCGACATAGCTAAAAACTTAAGGTTCACAAAATAATTCAGATTCTTGAAAATAATGAATCATAATAATATATATATATGTGATAGCTATGTTTTAGTAAAGTTATTATATCAGATATTTGAGGAAAGCACGCGTGGAATTATGTATACGTTAAAAGAACTAATAGTCGTAACCAGGCTGTGTATGCTATCATATGGAAATCATTTATAATTAAAAGGAAAGATTAATAAGGTTGTGCATGCTGTTTTAAATTATATCACTTATATTAATTTTCAATAAAGACGTTTTATTTATTCTACGAAGATGGAATTTGTATGTATTTTACAGGGGAAAAATACAATTTCTGTATAATATTAGTAAATCTTACATGTATATATTACTTCAAACGAAATATCATCTTCCAAAGAAAACTATAGAGATAGACGTGGAAAACAACTGCAAAGACAGTAGTGTAGTATATGTGCAGCTATCTAACGCAATCCAGGCTTATTTGCAGAATTGGGAAGAATACGCATTTTGCACAGGCGTAAAATACTTTTTTACGTTTACTTTAGATATACACCATTTATTTGTGCCAGATTTTCGAACGGGGATAGGTACCACATTTACCTTAAAATTAATATATTCAAAGTTTACTATGTGTTCTAATATGAATTTTTAATTTTCTGTTCCTAGTCAGTAAGTAAACATTCTTGTGAACTAAGGTATTTTGGAAACAGGACTTTTCTCCGCATCAAAACGCAACTGTAGGCTTATCTCTGCTTTTATGAGGAGGCAAGTTAAAATTACCTTTGAAGTACACGAAGAAAAATATAACTAATCAACTACTAATAGAATACTGTGAGCAGCTCACATGATGTCTTCATGAATGCTAATGTGTCTTGTCATAAACGTGCATGCTATAACCATAACCGGTTCCACCCGTAACACTCGTGATCATTGTTTAGTTGATAGCTTTCTCTTCTTTTCTTATAAAGTTTATGTTATAAAACAGTAGAATGTATGTGTTGTTGTTGTTCGGCTTTATTGGTCTTCTGTGTGTTATATTTTTTTCAAATCCCTCTGTGTAAAATTATGTATTTTTAATAACAGGCCAGGAAACGAAGAAAGAGTCCTGGCTACAAAACATAGGAGAAATATTAGATTGCCTTATTTGCCATTGGAAATAGTATATTTCTGTTATGTGTTGTAAGGATAAGTCGTGGACAAAGAAGTGAATTATCTGCGGTTTAAAATTCGTTATAAAGTAATTAAAACATATTTATAAAAGTTAGGCATACTTAAATCTGAAAAGGTGCCGTTCAGAGTACGCGTTATGGCAAACACGATTCGCAGTCTGGTGGCTGGTGACGTCCTCGTTGTTTATCTAGTTACTGTCTCATAAAAGATGTTGCTAGTCTGTATTTACTCTAGCGTTATTTCCAGGAAAAAAGAGTTTACCGAATTCAAATCTCTCTCTTCTTTGTAACTTATCTGCGTGCAGTAGTCCCCTAGCCATCGTCGTACTTAGTTGCCCTTCGAAGTGCTGCATCGTCTTGGTCTTATCTAGTTCGAGACGCTGAGCGTATTTTAAGAAACAGCTTTTGGTCATAACTTTCAAGCAAATCAACCACTGACTGACGGTACCCAAGCGCGGAATAAATAAGTGTAGCTTTTCCAGATTTCTCGCATAAAATGCAAGGTGGTATTTTACTTTTAGTACCCGGCTAATTAAGGCCTATCTCTTTACTTTAACATGGCAACAATTCGTTTGTGGTCGAATTGACGTAGCCAGTTTTTAGTTCGACATGATTTAAAGGCTATGCCATCTAACTTACACACTATCCCCAAAAAAGTATTCAAGTAGGAAGTACGCTATTTTTCATGAGCACGTTACTCGCCGCGGATGATCCAAACACAACCTGTCGACAAGCTGGTCTCACACATCTCCGGATGTCTCGCTCTATCCCGCTATTGTATATATATAGATGTCTTAAAGCTAGAACTCGTCTTCTACTCCCACTGCAATACACATTTATTCTTTCTACATGCCCCTAACAGCAAGCGGAATTTTCAGTTATATATTTTTTTCTCCAAAACCGTCATGTATGTAAAGCACGTGGATAACAGGTTGATTCCCTTAGATCTAAAATATGGACATCTTCACATTTCATGTCGATGCCTATTTGTGTGATGTCTTCAATAAATTAAAGGAACTCTTCTTCGACTCCACAGCAATGAGCAATGACACATATCAACTGTTATGTTCTATCTCAGCTATACAACTCCAACTACTTATCTCCCACAAAGTTTACCACTCACATGCAAATGAATGGCACCTATACACATTTAACTATGAACACTAGGTAGATTTAATTCTAAAGATCGGGTGTCCAACATGCGAAACAGTCCACCCGCTTCTAAGCCGGTAACCCTTCACTTATTTCTCCATTGTAACAGTGGGCAACATTTAATCTCTCTTCATATTTTACACCACAAGTTGTCACCAACCATGCTTAGAGGACAGTAATACTCTCATAATAAAAACTCTGAATGTATATATATATATATATATATATATATATATATATATATTATATATATATATATACCTTATTAACATGTATCCTTGGTTGATGATTTTCAACTTATAAGTGGTGGTATAAGTAAACCATATATATCTAGAAATAGGTTACACGCATCATGTGTTTAATAGACTCTATTAACATACTCGTACACAATGCTTTGTGTTTTTTCGTATTAAATAGCCTAAAGTTTAATAATGTTGTCAACATGATAAAGAAAAATACTCAATAACACTAACATATGGCAGCCGTAGAGTGCATACGGTCACCCGATAACGTAAGGGTGAGCAAAATCATATCAGGGTAATTTTTCTATAATTTATCACGTATTTCTTAAGTTATATAAGTGGTACATTGATAACCCCTACAATATTTATCTGCACAGACTTATATTTGTCATGGTGTTTACAGTTTTCGAAGAACATCAGATACATACATCTAATCAAGTAATTCCTAAGTTAGAATTTCGACGATGACGAAATTCATCAAGGTAAATCTGAAAACTCCAGGAAATAAACAGAATCGAACATATCGCCAAAATGGAAAAACTTACCATACCTTGACCTTTACATGTGCCCGAAATATCAACAAAATAAATCAGTTCTAACTCAGACCGATGCATGTAATTGTTTGTTTACGGGGTTTTCAAGTGAGGTAGACTCTAGCGTGTACACACACAAACATAGTGACAGACTCTGCCAAAAACCTAACCTCCGACTTCGCGCATTTTATTAGCAATATTTTTCACCTAATTGTAAGATTATTTAACATCTGTTTTTTTTTAATTTGAAACAATTACAAGATATACGTTTGATTACATATAATTGATGATAACGTATGGTTAAATGTATATCGACTTCGCTATACATTGTCATAGTACATTGATATTCCTAGACATTATTATATCATTAATCAAGTTATCATTGCACCAACTCAGAGATAAGAAAATGGCATCTCTATAAGTTTTCTTGTAGAATAAACCGTTTCTATAAGAGCCAGTTTTTGTATTAAATAATATAAATGATATCGATTTTTGCTTGGTAATTGGCAACCAGCGTTATACAATTTCGTGCTGCAGCCGAGCACATATTTGGTTTGTTGGTGTATTTGTTTTCTATGCAAATATATTGTAAATTAATATTCTTAAACGACATTCTATTTTACTCAGATGTTAGTATAAATAATACAACACTGAGTCACATTTGATCGGCGTAATGTAGACTAACAATATGAATTAGCTGATGGGTGTCTTCCGCAAAACAATTTATAAGAAGGCGATTATTTCTACATGATTAACTTTAAAATATAAAATAGACTAAAATAAGTTGGAAAGTACACACAAAATGAGTCAGCAATTACACAGAGAGGAAGAAATGAGTTTCACTTAGCATAAAAGCAATACTATTTCTTTAAAAATGTATTCATCTTGGTTAATTGTACTGTCAGTGGTTGCTTTGTGGGATAGTGGAGAAGTTAATAGATAGTTTGGCATATTTTTTAATTGGGTTTACACATTACGTTTACAAGCATAAGTGAGGATAGATTTGCTACAACTGCTTTGCTATTGAGCATCAATTTTTGCGCAAAGACTAAATGACATAAACATTATTTTGTCGACGAAGCAGGGGAGGATATCCTCAATGATCAAAATGAGTTTTATTTTTCACTTTGTGGTTTACCTTGAAAATTGTAAGCGTTTTTCAGGGAGCTAAATTAAACGTGAATTAAATAGCATTTGTTATACAGTCACATGTCAATAGCATTTGCGTAATAAATTATACACTTCATGTATATATTGATTCATATTAAATTTAAGATAAAGGATGTATCGTTTAATTATAACCTACCGTGATAAAATAAAACTCAATATAGTTAATAGAGCTATCAATTATAGAGAAATGAGAATACAACTTTGTATAGATACACTATATATATATATATATATATACACACACTATATATATATATATATACACTATATATATATATATATATATATATATATATATATATATAAGAGACAGATAGGCATATATAAAGCAATAAGGATGAATATATTAATATATATATATATAAATATATATATATATATATATATATATACATATATATATATATATATATATATATATCAATAGAAGGAAAACGCATTCAGGAGAAGTAACCTAAGCTTAAAGATGGGTGTCTCATTCCCACAGAAAATGATGATGCTAATTAAACTGATGGTTTCCTGAGAGAATAAAAAACACACATATTTTTTTTAATAATTTGCTATACATGCTATACATACTACTAATAATCTAATACTTAAAACTGTAACTTGCGATAATAACTTACTTACAAGTAGAGTTATTTCTACTCGTTCCCTGGATACACTTCGGAAATAGTTGTATAGGTAATCTAGCGCTCTGGTTTAAAAAAAGTACTAACAAAGTAAACATTAACTCAAAGTTAGTATTTCCAAAACAAAGTGTGACCGACCAATAGTAATAGAAGTTCTATTAAACAACAAAATTAATGTGTATTTGTAAAAAAAAGAATGAATAAAACGAACATAAATTAAGGTAATATTAAACAATAAATTGATATAATAAAATATATAATAATAAATAGTTATACATATGATTACCGAATTGCTATGTTAACATCAAAAAGCATCGCATTGCCTTACTCAGTCAATGTTTAATTAGTTGCTGATAGCATTGCATTTTCTGCAGTATAATTACGTTCCCATAAGTGAATGTTAGACAGAAATTGACGTCTATTGGTATACACATATTTTTTTATGTAGCTAAACAGTTTTCAATTGGGTTTACATCTGTTTAAAAAATGGCCACGAATCAACTTTGTACTTGTTATGCCCAAAGATGCAACGAATGCGTGAGTGGCATCGCACAGTGAAGAGGGGCGTTGCTATGCAATACAACCAAGCCCCTTAATCGAGCAAGATATCAGAGATGCTCTCCAGAGTTGACGACCAATATTCCTCAAAGTCCTCTTACTGACAGTTTTTGTATATTCGAGTATCTGTTTGTATTTTCATTAGTAAAGGCTCCTGCAGAAATCTTGTTACAGTATCCACATGACTTATTTTCGGGCAATTCCATCAGGGGGGGGGGGCTTTAGCCGTGCGCTTTCATATAAGTTGTATTTCTCCCTTAGTAAGACATATATATGTATATATATATATATATATATATATATATATATATATATATATATATATATATATATATGCATATGTTTCTGAATGAACAATATAAAATTATAAAATCAAGTAAAATTGTCGTTATTTATTTTTAAAATGGAGTCTCTGACAAACTATTATGGCATCACTTAGACGACTAGGATACAAAGTTGTATATTTTTTATTTATTCGTGTGTTACTCATACAAAAAAAAGCCCAAATTGTTTTACCAACACGAAAAAAGCAAATGACAAACATCTTTACAAAACGCAGTTGTTAAGTAACTTTAATTACAGGTTCATTAGGAACTTAAGTGTATGTTTACTTCTATGATAAGCGCTATATTTGACATTAAGCGCTAGCCTAAATACGTATTTACTAAGCATTGCGATTCTAAATAATTAATTAAATTTACTAAGCATTGTGATTCTAAATAAAATCGTACTAAAGTAAGATTAAAGAAAAAGTAGAATAGAACTAAAGTAAATCCTTAATTAAAACAGAAAATAAGGAAAAGAAGTACGAAACTATTCCGTATAATTACGTATACATCAAAGGCATATGTTGAAGCGTTACACCAGATTAATTATCTGGTTTATTAAGAACTCTTCTCCTGATTTCATAACTTGTATTCGATCGAGTGGCTATTTATGAGTGTTAGCAGTCAACTATGACACATTACAATCATCGCGGGTTTTATTAACTACGCTTGAAAGATTAGTGTTGTCTCCGACACCTTTGCGTGTAAGCGTTTTGTGAACATGCATTTTCATCTATTGCATTTTGACCCCTTTTCGATAATTCGTATTATTTCTTTCGTTATTGTTCCGTATGAAGAAACATTGTTTGTGGAATAGAGACGTTTTAATGTTCTTAATAATTTGACCAATTTAAAAAATGTGAGGGTGCTGGTTTGTTTGCGACCATATATTGACGATTGTTTTATGTTCAGCCGTACCAACCTTTATTAATAGCTAACCTACAATTCGCATAGTAAATATTTTTGTATCATCTGAAATACAAATTAAACGTAATTTGTTTTCAAGGTCGTAATTTAAATATCGATAGGGCTCTAAACAGCGTTTTGTGAGAATGCACTTTTATCTTAAACATGTTTACACCTATTCGATAATTCGTATTATTTGTTTCTGTTCCTGTTCGGTATGAAGAAACATTTCCCCCAATCTTTTCATTTGTTCTATTTTTTTTTCTTTAAATTTCTCATATTTTTCTCTTGTCAACCGTGTTGATTTTTATGTTCCTTATAATTTCCAGCATATTTCCTTTTAAATTCATCTATGTATCGTTTCTCTTAAAAGGCTATCGAATGATTTGTGCACATATATTTTTACACGATCGCAAGTTTTCTCTCTGCAAAATTATTATTCACTTCTTAGCGAAAGTCAAACCTATTTAGGTGTTTTTATTGAACAATAACACAACGAAGAAGATTCGACATGCATTTGATGTGTTTGCCTGTGGTTGAACGATTTACATTTAAACACCTCGTGATGGATAGTGACTTGAAATAATTTTCGTCCTGTTAAATAACGAAAACTTGTATTTTTTCTTAATCTTTAATCTTCTTTTCTGAGTTGTCTGTGTTTTCGTACGCAGATTTGCACACATTGTATGGCTTTTGACTTCTCGTTGTAATCAACAGTTACTACGTTCACACTACCTAAGTATATTTTTTAAAATCCAACATTGCCACATGTATTATTCATCATGTTGCAGCCAACATTAATACACGTTTCGGTTTCAGCGGTGTGTGTTTAGCATAACTTCGGGTAATGTTGTGTCCGAATAAGTTCGGGTTCATGTCGACAGTTTTGTGTGCTACATCAATCCGAGTAATAATTTGTCTGATTACGTCTTTATTTACATCGTCAGTGTAGTGACATTGAAATGCGATAATTAAACATTCAATACGGTGGTATATTTACAAGAGTGTA
Organism: Sepiola atlantica; assembly: GCA_963556195.1. Taxonomy (NCBI): domain Eukaryota; kingdom Metazoa; phylum Mollusca; class Cephalopoda; order Sepiida; family Sepiolidae; genus Sepiola; species Sepiola atlantica. The sequence goes on from OY744535.1 coordinate 84,144,555, forward strand.
TATGTACAGAAGTACAGCATAGTATGTTGCAGTAAGACTCCTCCGAAGCAACTTCAAAACTTCGTCGTAAGCACTTTATGCATAGTGTCCAGATAGTAACGAAATAGGGTAGATGACCATAACACAATGACATCGTCACATGGAGACCGCATGTTATGGCATATCTTCAATATATGTTTGTTAACATTTTATCTAAACTCTCTTGCTACAGATTTAAATGTTATATAAAAAGGTAAAATAAACCTTATGATGAGGTTATATAAATATATATACATATATATATATATATATAAAAATATATGTATATATATATATATTAAGAAAAATATTTGTATATATATATAAATATATGTATATATATACATATATATATATACATAAATATTTGTATATATATATATGTATATATATATATATATATATATATATATATATATATATATATATATGAAATGGAAATGAAATTGTATTACAGCTTAGAAGCGCCGTTGAAACGATAACTTTGGAATTTTAGAATCAGTTTACATGACGCAAGATTATTTTAAATGAATCAAATATGTATGAAATAATTGTCTCATCCAAATTTTCGGTTTTACCAACCTTATTCAATATTTTCCTTTTTTCTTTTCTTTTTTTCAAAATCGAAGTCTAACGTCTGGCTGAAGATCGACATTCTCGTGTTATGAAGATGCTGTTTTTTACGTCTGATCAGTAGCGGATCGCACTGAAACGCGTGTGTACGATAATGAGATGTAAAGTTTACTACAGCTTAGAAGCGCTGTTGAAACGATAACTTTGAAATTTAATAATAAGTTTACATGACAGCAGATTTCGTTAAACAAATTAAATATTTATTTAATCATGTTTTAATCCAAATTTTCTGGTTTTAAAAAACGTTTTTTTATTGTTCAGACATTATTTATCTTTTTTTCATTTCTTCTTTTTTATAGTCAAAGTATATATATATATATATATATATATATATATATATATATATATATATATATATATATATATATATATATACACAAACGAATCTATATCATATAATCGTTGGAACTTGTTCACACAAATACATCTATGTATTTGTACGACCGAATGGATGTTAACTCCAATACGCTCGCCATGTAATACTCTAAAAAATATATATACAAGTTTGGAACTACGGCATATCACCTTTAAGAACACACGTACCTGCAATCTACTTTACCCGTTTGGAAACATGTTCTGTTCCACCTATTGTAGTTAACCCCTTTCCCGAACAACATTTTTGAGCGATGACAGCTTTGAAAAGAATATCCGTATTGATGGGATTTATAAAAATAAACATATATAATTTAGGTTTTAGAGTATATCCTTATTTTCTCATGAATATTTTACGTGGCATTGACGTACACTTCTTCCTTAGTTTGTCGTTAATTTAGTTGTGCAAACAAATGTTTTTATTTTTATCAGTTTTGTTTTTCAGTGTAATTTTTTAAATAAAATACCGCGCGGAAACAATTCAATGTTTTACCGTACACCAAAATATGTTGTGTAAAAATGTTTTTGAGAGAGGTATATTTTTTTACTTATCATATTTCTGTTGTAAGAATAAATGAAAACATGTAAATAAATAAAAATAGTGTAGAAAGTATTTCCTTTTGATGTCCTGTAAATAACAAAAGTGTTAGATATGTGTTGGGGACTGTCATATATGTACTGTACGTATTTCTTACTTCGTTTTAACCCTGCATTAATCATAACTATCACCATACCAAAGGTTAAACCAACCCAAACCTGAAACTCAAAAGAAGTAGAAAGACGCAATGTATTAAACAGTAAATATTGTTCTTTATTCTGAAACCAGGTACAATTCAAAAACGTATTTCAATTTTCTCAGAAAAAGAAATTTTTAAAAACATAGTCACACATCAATATTTACCGATAACTTAACATGAGGTGGCGGCTGCTTTAACGTTAAATGTATATTGGAAAGTTATCCCAATCTAACATTTTAACTATATTCTTTTTCAATTCCTATTCTCAGGATTTTTTTCCACGCTGTTTACATGTAATTTCTCAAAAAGGTTACAACTTATCTTTTGTGGGTGACGTGTAAACTACGCTGAGTTTATAGTAAACAAAATCCTTTCACTGTTTCAGAGTTGATATAATTTCTGTCCTGTAATTGTAAATATATACATTTATTAATTAATTCAACGCATCCAATACAGCTACGTTTTTACCGATTAAACCTGGGCTGCAAATCTGATTATTATAGTATGGTTATCTCATATTATCTGTCCCACTTTGCGTATATATCAAGTAAAGAAAATCTTATATTGATATATTTACCACCATATATAAGTACCCAAAACTTCACGTGCAAATCTGTTTCCGCATTTAAGTAACACAACAGAAATAAATATAATACTACGATTTTACTTTTAAGAATACATTTTGTCGTACATACTGATGGATTTTTCTTTTTTCTGTCTTTGTTTTCACTCTTTTCATAATATTCACTTACTACGTAATTCAGTTGCATTTCTTTCAACAGGTACATGTTGACTATCTATTTCACTGTTCTTATATTTAACACAACACCAACACCAGAGAACAGAGTATTTGGTCACATCACTAAATAACATTAGATGAAAATGTCGTTACATTTTATATTTAGTTTTGTTGTTTTTTTTCTAATCGGCGATAATTATCACAATAATGACACGAGTTTATTACTTTTGTCTATTGCAATTTTAATGTTGCGTTAAATACGATTTTCAGGTTCTCATCTTTTTATATTTTCGACGATGGCGTCATATACAAACTCACTATAAATAGGTGAAACCTCCCTTTAGCTAATTGTCTTATTCTTTTTAATGATAAAACACGTGTAACATATCGCCGAAACAAAATTTATTGGGTAGTACAACAAGAGCGGTTAGCTGAAGATAAATCAGAAAGTAATTAGCAGTTTCGAAACAGCGTAAGGTTTCTTGCTTCAGCGACACTGAACGTCAATCTTCGAAGTCACATGAACGAGATCATGTTTCCACAGAGGCATATAAGATGGCACAGGCTCGGTGCACTGAAAGAAACAGTACATGGTAGAACAAGACCAACATGTAAGATTTGAAAACATGCAAAACCATACATTGAATACTACCATTCCCTAAACAAGTGTCTTGGTAACTAGAATGGCGCAATAATAGTGGTGTGTGTGATTATCACCTACGTAAGTACGTTAACATAGAGACAGTGAATAAAAATAATCTGTACAAAATGTAAGGCCGAAAGTATATTAAGGAATCACTAGGTACGGGTTGTTTTTGTGGTGAGGTTATTTATTCTGATGTAGGTTCACCTCCTGAAGCATTAAAATATCTTATCTATAACACGACGCATATATGTATAGTTATACCTAGTACTTCTGTATGACCAGATTTAGCGCTATGTAAATACGTGAATGATGATGTATGCCTACATTTTAAGTTTGAGGGCAAATGTGTAAGATAGTGGGTTATTTGCTTCTATTCTAAAGTAAGAATTCACAGTTTCCTCAAATATATTTCATAGGAACTGAACAGCAAAAAACAACTATGAGATGTGGTTCTATCTCAAGCACACACTAATATATTTTTCTAGTATTTAACAGTATGCTTCACTGAGAGATGAATATATCTAAGACATTAAAATGGCTAGTAAAATGCTCCAGACTATAACTTTAAAGCGGTTATACATGCTTACAAATCTTAGAGTTTAGAACATTAACGAAGTTTTAATGTCCCAGGTGTACGTCGAGTTGATGTTGTAATAGTTTTGCAGGAATTTGATAATAGTGACATAATTTTACACATACGAAACAATACACTCGAAAGACACAATTGCATTTTTTTAACACACATCCTCAAAACTCCCAGTTAGTAGGTGAAAAAATAATATCTGCAAATGTTTTCTATGCGAATAAGTCTATTCTCCGGGAAAAGGAGTTTAAACACGCTGATTAAATTCAGGAATCTATTTTATCTATAAATAATGGATATTGATATTGATGTGTATGCCAAAATAGAGCATAAGGGGCTTAGTTTCATTAAACCTAATCAAATAAGGCTTAAAGTGTCTGATTACATTAACTTATAGATTCCCGTAGTAGTGATGGCAATACTGAAAATGTTAGTAACCTTACAATCCTACCGGTGACCTTTTCTGGGGGAACTATTTATATGCATAAACGAAGACAATATGCAACATATTCAGTGAAACTACTGCAAAACATTTAGTTTATTATTCTTTTTCTAAATCCAAGACGGCGTTATTCAAATTGTGTTAAACGGAGTTTTTTGAACGTACATTTTTGTACGCTAAATGTCTCGTTCATAATACATGGGACATGAACTCATTATTCAACGCCGGTTACAGGGAGAGTTGTGCTCGTCAATTATTGCGTTATTGCATTATTGATAACGGCTAGACACGCATCAGTGTTTTTCGTATGAATATGCGCACACATATGTATATAAATACACATTACTACGCACATATATATATATATATATATATATATATATATATATATATATATGTATATATATATATGTCTATATATATATTCATATATATATATATATATATATATATATATATATATAGGTATATATATATATATATCGGTCAACAAAAGCACATAGTCATAATTTATATTGATATATGCGGAAACATATGTAGTCAATCAATCATGTGTTGTTCTCTTGCATACCCGTATACATTTATGGAAATGAACGCAGCTGTTCAAGCGTATATACTTATCTATCTATCTATCTATCTATCTATCTATCTATCTATCTATCTATCTATATATATATATATATATATATATATATATATATATATATATATATATATATATATATATATATGCTACAAACACAGCATGACGTCACTTGCTTTATAATGCATCATTCCTTCTTTAATAGAAGTAGAATGCCTGGATATCGTGCCGCTTTAAATGTGTTAAATTATCATTGTTTACCGGCTATTCAAATATTGGGCGCGCGGTTAAAGACGTTGGATGCAAGTTGAAAAATACTTGTTATCCAGTGTTTCGAATCGTACGACCGGTAGTGAATAGTCATATCTCTATGCTGATGAGTCCTGATTGAAAAGGGACGAAACGTATACGTACATAGATAATAAACAACAACAACAAATATTTTATATATATATATATATATATATATATATATATATATATATATATATATGTATAATTAACTTGTTACAAATATCCAGGGGGTATGAATCCGAAGGAAGTTGAAACCGGGTTTATGAGAGTGCTCAATGAAAATTCAGAGCAAAATATATATTTTTTGATTTTATTCCATTAGTTGCGAATAGCGACCAACTCATCGGGCTGGCGAAGGAATTCCTTAGTCGCAACTAATGGAATAAAATCAAAATATATATATATATATATATATATATATATATATATATATATATATATATATATATATATATATATATATATATACATGTATAGATGTGCACATATTAATATAAATATCTGTAATAAAATGTTTCTTTAAAACTGTTACATACGTAAATATAAACACTTTATATATATATATATATATATATATATATATATATTTATATTATATTATAATATATATATACATATATATATATATATATATATATATATATATATATATATGTACATACACAAACACTTATGGTACATAAACGCCAATATGCCTCGTACATGTATAAAAAACCATACACTACATATGTATATATCTTCATGTGTATAACTCCCCATATGCGTATTAGTAAAATATTATCATATAATCAATTGACGCCTGTACTATTATTATGTATTTCAAAACACAACATTTGATTGTATAGGTTGTAATGTAGATTTTGTTTTATTTAATTTATTTTAATTTTAAGAAACGTTAAATGGGAATTGAAGCTTTTCGTGAAAGTTCATATACTTTATATTTCCTTCAAAGTTTAACATTTGGCATTAGAAATGAATTCAGGAAGGGTGTCCAACTTTCATTATATTTGTTATTGTACAGAACATAATATGACAAGGTAATCCCATTTTAAATACCAGTATTTCAGTTTAGCATTACATTTTACAGATATTAATAAGTAACTAATAAAGCAAGAATCAGTAAGGTCTAATTACTTTTTTAGACCTCATACTCTTAGCATCAAATTATAAACAGGATTAAGAATACACATGGTATAATGGACTTTGATCTAAAGTGTAATAATTAACGTGGATATACTGGTGAGTATGGATAAATCCAAGTATGCATATATAAAGTAGTGAAAAACCCATTTTCGCCGAATTTACTTTCATATTCATAGGACGGCTACATATATATATATATATATATATATATATATACATATATATATATATATATATATATATATATCAATAAATATAGAGATCAAATGATTAGACGCAATAAAAAATGTAAACATACATCCAACATCCATACTATTTCTATATTCATTAACAGTCAATCTTTATTGCAAGCCTTCCTCAGGATGAAGAGACACAACGAAATCAATCATACAGGCAGCAATTGTATACGCCTGAAAGCAGTAAAATTCAGCTTGTTTGTGAGGAAAAGAAATATTAAACAAATTGAGAAGGCAACATATTAGGAGATGGAAAGAATATGCTTGTTCAAGATGTGTTTATTCCTACAGCCTTGAAAGAAAATGTGTGCTTAGGTCATCGTGGCAAACTATATATATATATATATATATATATATATATATATATATATATATATATATATATATATATAAGTACTGTGTGGTAGGGCAGGAATAACCAGCAGAGTGCTCGATTAATTAAGAAATCCGAGATATCGGAGGATTAAGAGCGTAAATATTTATTTATAAAATACAGAAATTCAATGTAACATCAGTACCGTCGGTTTCAAAGCGGGAGGTTGATCCCGATTATCGTCAGCTGATAAACATATTCAGGAATGGTGGGACTTATTCGGTCACGTCTGAGATCACGTAGGACGTGATCTGTGTAAAATGGGGGGGGGGGTTACATATGTGTGCATGAGGGGTTAAATTTAGATTCTAATATTTAAATTGTTAATGTATATAGAATTGTTATTAATTAAAATAAAGCAGAAGGAAAAGTTTTTTTGTAATATATAAAAAGTGTAAGAAATTCTGTAGGGTAGGGGTCGGGGTTTGGGGGCCAGGGAGTATAGGGGAAAGACGAAGTAGAGATGCAGGGTAAGACACCGAGGGGAGGGGGGAGAGAAGGGAGGGTCTAGGTGTGGTAAACATTGATAGCCGTTGGTTCTAAGGCTCGGCACCGCCGCTAACTTTTCGACCCAATATCGTAGCATAAAGTGTAAGAGTGGGGAAGAAGGGAATAATATTACTGTTAATAATAATAGTCAAAATAATAATAATGGTGGTGGCCCGGCGAATTTAAAAGATAAAAATAAAAATAAAAATAAACAAATAAATAAAAATAATAATAAGGATAAAAAAATAATAAAAATCCCGCGTGGCAGGGAAAAATACTGTAGGCATAAGCGTGTTATTAAAATAGCACTGGCTATTTGGTGTAACGGTTTCCGGGTGTCAAGCGGGTCCTAAAGTGTGATACTGAGTGAAGTGTGGAGAGGTATAAGGGAATGGATTTGGGGAGCTTGAAAATTTTAATAAGTCCCACCATTCCTGAATATGTTTATCAGCTGACGATAATCGGGATCAACCTCCCGCTTTGAAACCGACGGTACTGATGTTACATTGAATTTCTGTATTTTATAAATATATATATATATATATATATATATATATATATATATATATATATATATATATATATATATATATATATATATATGCCCGTGCATCATTTTTTCAGCCAATCATACGCAGATGTGTAAGCACACACTGGAAAATACAAAATAACAATCAATTACAAGTATACCCACATACACCCCCCCACACACACACACACATATATATATATATATATATATATATATATATATATATATATATATAAGTATAAACGTGTGATAATGTACGGGGGTACATGTAAGCTTATTGTATGTTCGATATAGATGTGCCTATCTATTTTGCTAACTGAGTGAATAGAATCTGGCAAATAGCGCTGGAACGTTGTCAACCGACAAGTATGATTTATTGGCTTAAAAACAAGCAAGTCTAATTTGGGATGCGTCCGTTTATCTCGGAAGCAAATAGAGAGAGAAACATGAAATGGTCCGATTATTAATGTCTCTGGCCAAATTGAAACTTCGATTCCGATGACCGATCTTTTGAGAAATTGCGAGTGAAAATATCTAGATAGATGTTTAGTTTCCTTTATATTTATTCTTTTTAGATTCGTGGATCAACAAAGACGATGATTGAGAAATTGTATTAAATACACAAATAAGAATTTTCACTTGGATGTTTTCATCATCTGCGTTTCATAAATGTTCAACTTTCAAATACATATGTAATTCAATAAGTAGGAATTGATATCTATGTATTCTTAATTAAAACAGAAGTAAATACAAGAACTTGAAATGGATTGTTTCTTTGATGTAATCGTCGACGTTCAAACATAATGTTGTCTTCATATACACATATATATGTAACGATTTATGTTGTAGATATAAGGCAAAACTACGCCGAGTTCGTAATTTATTTAATATCTCAAACTTCGGGAAACAGTTTAAGACATATTCTTCCTTTGCCCATTATATTACATTAATTCAATTACTGGCGAGACTTGTGTCCAGGCATTGCCCGGATGAATTCATGGAAACTAGTATCTAAATATCTGGACGTAATTTAGTTTAATGGACCGGAAATACTATTTTCATTAAAAAAAACGCTGAGTCTTTTTTCCATTATAAAAAGAGAAAAGTAATTGGCGCTGGATCATATACTGAGTATTTTTTTTATATTTCCGGGGGAAATTTACTTTAAAATATATGAAAATAATAATTGTATACCTGTTGTATGAAGGAATGTAAATGTGTTATGTAGGAAGTATATATCGTAATTAAAATAATGTGGCGTATATACTTGCTGAACCATTTTCTTTGAACTGGCATGTGTGAATCCATGTGTTTGTGTTTATGTTGGTGATATGTGTTTACTGTCCACAATGACGAACTGGGACACCACCTTCTATCAAATTTATAATGAGAATTACTTCAATTCTCATTATAGATTTAATATCCAAAAGATTACCTAAAGTATAACTTTCTGCAATAATAAAATGAATACAGCAATTAAGTTGAAAAAAAAAATGTTTGTGAAAAATGAGAAGTAATTATTGAAATCAGTATGGACATGATTTAACCATTAATACGACGATGGTTTGGCGATACACAATATATTAGTGAGCTGAAATTATAGTGTGCATATGATACCAGCGTGTAATGTATTGTAAGTGCGACTAATTTGCCCCAATTTTACGGCATACATAACATTGAAAGAAGAAAATGCTGCACGTGGCATATTCTAAAAGTCTAATATAAATTAAATTGATTTACGTGTAAACGAAATAGAAGTATATGATCAGTATTTAACCCTACTCTGATAAAAAATATAAGTTTCTTATTGTTTCAATTAAAAAGAGAGTAACACCTATGTTAATAAATATTGAATATCATCAACTGTATCTAGCCATATATGTTTAATTAAATATATATTAAAACACTCTTATTACACCGTGATTTTGGTCTGGAATATTAACGAAACACTTTTACTATATGAAACGGTAAGTAGACTCGCAATTGCCTACGATGTCATGAGTAATCTCCTGTAGCTAAATATCCTCTTAAATTGTTGTCTTAACATTTAATATTATTTTTTATATTCATTTATGGAGATTGGAGCAAGCAGTGTACTCTGCATGGAAAATAGTAACATAATAATACTAATTTAAAATGACAAACATTATCGTAGATGATGGCTACAAACGAGAGTAAATACTATTATAAGGCGAATACGAGAACATAGACAACGTTGATAGATAGATACATATAAGCAGACGACGTATTCTCAAGGATATTCATTAATCTTATCTGAGTATCATAAAATAATAAAAAATGTGTTTCTACTCACATAGACAAGAGTTACTATGATGAGATTTCTTTTTCTGAAATATCATTCACAATTATTTGGAATTTATACGAAAATAATATGTCAAATCGCGAGGTACTATGTTAGATGTTAGGTTATAATGCGTTATTATGAAAAGTTTTTCTAATAGAAATAAACCGAACATTTTAATAAAAAATGCAATATAAATGCAGTCACGTCACGAGTATTCTGGTCACAATCGACTTTTATTTCCTTGCTTACAAGTCTTCATTGTGGCTACCATCTGCAGACATATCGCAACGTCTGCGTCTCCAAATAACAGAACCTGCTGAGTGGATCGCGATTGTCATTTGATGTTTAAGGTCATCGAGAATATTAAATACATATTTTACGGAGACGTGATCGTTTACATTTCTCCACAGGAGAAACACATCACACACTATGAAGTATGAACATCGCTAGGTAGGGCATCTTCCAACCAATCTATAGATGGAAAAAGTTATAATTGAAACCAGCTCAAACGACCAAGTGTCAACATTTAAGTGCACACTTTACTTGTAAAACCATGACATGTGATTCTATTCGAAGTAAAGTTAAGAGACACAATTACATCATACAAAATAGTTTTATCCGAAACATCCTCATCGAACTGGAGTATTTCCTTTATGGAATCACTAACACTCTTGACATTGTTTATTGCGCTGTATAATATATGAATTGTGTAGCAGATAAATGTCTTATTGACAAATACATGAAAATAATCACGGTGACTAGCGAATTAATGGAACAGCTTAGCGTTTACGGTTACACCACCTGACTACTAAGTCTAATCAAAATATAGGCAACACTCTATAAAAATGATCATTGATCAAATGTATGAGAACAATTGAAAATTGATAACACGCATACATTCGTTTTAAGTAAGCCTACAGTGCAAATAGCACTCTGATATTACTTGTTTGTTTCGATTTTTTAGATAAGGATTTATGATATGTATTATTTTGAGTATCAGGAATACTGTTTCCGTCATTGGTGTTATTCTCATAATGCTTCGGTCGATGTAACCTCCAGCTCTTTTCAAGTGCGTATTGTAGAAGTCGGACATTTTTCTGGGAACTCGGGAATCTATAGAGAACTTCAAACGGAAGTCATTATTTAACTAAACGGGACACCTTGCGCTCATTCCGTAATCCATGATCGTGTCGACGTCTGAAGTGATTCGTAATTGTATTCTAAGTATCGGTTGTACTGATGATCGAAGATTCGAACTCCAGCAGACTCCCACAACACACTGACTATACTTAGAACTTTTATCTGTTTTGTCACGGGTCTTTGTGGACAATTTTAGTATGTTTTGAATTTACCAAAAAGAAAAACATCCACGAGCAAAACAGTAGTTCGAATTAATAAAATATAACAATTGTAACTTAGGTTTAGTACCAATCGTCTACATTCTGAGGAATACACCGATAGAACTGTAGATTTGCAAAAATCATTTTTTTTAACATAACCTCATAACTGAAAAATATTCCAAAGTTGTTCATTAAACGCACATCTGGTTGAATTGATATTTCTTAATAATTTTGGTCTCACTCGTTTCATTTTTATTGCTCGCCTTTTTCTGTCGGTCAGTCGATCTCTTATTGTTAAGTAGTTCTTGTTTATATATATATATATATATATATATATATATATATATATATATATATATATATATATATATGCATGTATGTGGGTGTGGGGTTTGGGAGGTTTAAAGACAAACGGAAAAACATTTAAATGCAGGAAAAATCATCTAGACAGGATAGATTTGGGCGGTTTAGTTCGGATCAACGAACGTTCTCAGAAACAAGTGAATGGATTCTATAACAGTAACAACATATGATAAAAGATCATATATATATATATATATATATATATATATATATATATATATATATATATATATATACACATTTAAAAACAAAGAGGTAGGACAATAAACCGGGTTAATTTATCTTGGAAACACGTTCTTCAGCCCACTCAACAGTAAAATACGAAGAGTAAATATTCAATGGCGATTTATTTTTCATTAGCTTTCCTGGGTGTTGCGAACAGTTGGTTATTTTCAAACACCCAAAAAACGAAACTTGGTTCATTAATCTTCGAAACGCGCCTAATAATGGTGCACTGCGAAATGTAAATATTGAAAAGCAAACCATTTCCGTTAGATTTCTCGAGTGTATGCGAGGTATTAAAATCTCTCTGATAGCTGAACGCTTCTTCCTTGCACAGTTTCAGGTTTACCTAGGGCAAGGCGCCGGCTTTTCCAGAGAATTACTTGCGTGGTCGCTTCTCAATCGGCTAGTGAAAGAGTGGGCACCCTATACCTACGCAAGTTAACGCTTTCGCAATCGGAAGACGGATCCTTCTCAGGCAGGCAGATTCAAAGAAATCAATGGCTAGGAAATGAGCTAGCACGTGGATTTATCAAGCATATCTGAGCCATACTGAGCGGTAGAGAACAGTCCAGTGAGTGAGCACTATTAAAACTCCCTCAATCTGTAGGTAATCTATGAAGGCGGATGAAGATATGCAATCTGTCAGCAGAGTTGGTCGTCTCAATTTCAGTACGACTCAACATAAACCTGCTTAGCCAATCTGCTGTGCCTGTATTTTGTGCATGAACATGTTCAGGTTAAACAAATCTAAGGAAGGCGTCTCCAGGGACACAAGTAGTGATACAAAATATCGGAGGGAATAATGCAAGAAAGTTTGGCGGCGATCTTAAGAACGTTGTGAAAACAGAATTGTTCAACTGGTACGTATAGCGGTGGATGCTTAGTTCAGTTGCTTCGATATTGGACCCGAAGCAAGTACATGATTCAGCTGTGGCATCCGTGACTAAGCAGCCCTCTCTTGGGTCCACTCTGCTATCCGCAAATGAGGAAGGGAGCTATAAAACAAGCCATGATAAAAAGTTGCTTCAAAACTGCGTTGAGGAAATTACATCGATATTGCAGCATTTTCAAAAACCCGCTTTGCAGACGAAGGGCATATACTTGAAGAATAGAGCTGCTACACAATTTTCTCCATGTTTTCGTTTTTGGGCTCCCAAGTTTGGGTTATTGAGATGTGACGCGAGCCTTTTCCTTGTTTGCTTGTTTTGATCTTCCATGTGAACACCCGTGACTACATAGGGTCAGCTTCGCTATAAAAACATATATGTGCTGAGACTCAGTTAATTATAAGTCAACATAAAAAAAAGCCTTATTACTCTTAGATTTTAAACTGGGTCGCATTCTTGTGCTACATTAATAGATGCTGATGATTAAACCAACTATGCTTTCTACGACAACCTTGACATGCTGCTTTCCGTTGTTCAGATTAGAGATAACATCATTATTTCTGGTAATGTTAATTAGAAGTTGGTAGGGAACCATTGGCAAAAATGGTGTTCGTAAAATAACTTGAATGGAACACTTTACACTTTAAAATGTGCCGAATTCTATCTCATTATCACTGACAAAGAGACAAATGCAATAGAAATTGGCAACACCGGCGATCAAAGCATTGCCAGCTGATAAACTATTTGTTGTTCGCGCACATGATGAGACAGATATTATACATACAAAAGCTGCTTCACTCACCGATGGACAGACCCTCGTTTAGTTTTCTCAATAAAGATAATCTAGCTGCAGCGCCACAAGTAAAAGCGCCGGGCCCATAAGAAGCTCAAATTAAACGGTTGCTTGCTGCGGGATCCGACAAAGCAGCTTCATCTACCTACAACTTATTCAGTATCAACCTAGCCAAAACGTAAGTTGGAGGTCTGCAAAGAGTCGATTGGTTTGATAAAAATGGCAGAGTCAAGACGAGTTTGACGAAAATTACCAATAAAATGAAAGATCAAATCTAACAAACAAGAAAAGCGCTCGCGTCCCATCTCAATAACCAGAACTTTGGAGCCAATAAACGAAATATTAGAGAATTAAAAGCCTAAGTACAGACATCTACAAAGTATGTTAAAACAATAAGTGGGCGAACAAATAACATTTCAGGATATACAACTTTATGTTGATAAAACCGACATGAGATATTTCTTTAATGCAGCCAGAATTGTCTATGGTCCAAGCACACAAAGTTTGGCTCCTTTGCGAAGTGGGGATATCTCTCGAATTCTAAAAAGTTAAAAGAAAAAAGAAAATATCTGTTTAACTGGAATCTACTTATTTGATATAATGCGAAACATAAAATCACGCAACGACCCGTGAACAATTAACTGAGCAGAATACATATGCTATTTTCCTTGCTTTAACACTAAAGTTGGTAATTGTTTATTCTAACCACGCTGATTACATGTATATCTATATGTACTCCTATTACGCAGTGCGCATGTTTTTAACCAGAATCGTCTCCAGCTGGATTAAAGAGCAACATATACAAACACGAGAAGTATTTTCGAATGAAAGGAATAAAGCACAACCATTATTTATCAACTATGGAAGTTGGATAAAAGCACGATTAACACAAGAATGGTAGGTTCCAAGAAAGCCGGAATCTAGAATCGTGTTACAGCCGTTTATGACCGTACAGCTAGAGTTGGTTTTAACGAGCTGTGGGGGCGAGAGAGAACTGGCTCTGGCAGACTGAGTGACTCGTTAAGGCAGAGGTATTGGGGATACAACCACGCAGTACTGCGAACTGTTTATGTTATTTGTAAATAAATTAAGATAAGATATACAAATAATTATTTTTATAAACAGAGGTTACACTTTAATGGTCATATTATAAGAAAGTAAGCAACTTTGATCCAACGAAAACTACAGTCAATTGGATAACTTCGGTCCGATTTCACTATTAACATTTATCAGATAGACAATTAAACATGGCGTTTGTTTCGTATTACTGTCATGAAAAATACACACTCTTCTTTAGTTTCAAGCTCATATAAAAGAATCTGTTTAGTATTGTACAGTAAGATCTACTTTTATTGTTATCTAGTTTTGTTAAGCAAACATATGTTATATTCCAATTTAATATATAACATGCTGACATAATGTGTGTTATCTTTTGATTTCCGAAGAGAACAGCGTTTAAAAATGTATATTGACAATTTTCTCTTTCTATGTACATTATCACCATCCACATATTTTTAAGATGAGATTGTCTGATCTCGGAAAGAGTAATATAAAATATCACGCGATGTTGATGATATCGAAACTCAAACAAAAATTAAATTTATTTTCTTGGCGTTCAGGATAGAATACATGTGTAGAATCTGTTTCGTCAAAAGATGGTTCAAGTATATCGTTGGATATTCGTAAAATGTTAACTAATAATGTGTTGTGTCGAACATGATCTAAAGAACATTGTATGGACATTTGGAATAAGTGACAGTTCAGGATATGTTCTGTTCAGAAAATATGCAACTGTGGAATTTCCACGGATCCTCTCACAACATTTACAATCAAATATTATATTACTTATATAGAAATATTAAATAATCGAAACGAAGAATTAAATCAAAATGTAAACGAATACATATTTGAACCTTCTAATTAAATAATATATATCTGCGTCAATTCTCTTTTTTGAGAATCAATATTAATAATATCGTCGTTATTTGCTCTGAATATACAAGCTCTTTTTTCATGCTCGCTCTCTGTCTAACAAATATTTGATTCTCACCGCAGAATGCCGTGTTCATTTTCCTGATACGTTCCATTCTTTAATTTCTAAAGTACACACAACGACAGTAAATCATTCTATGAATTGCCGGTAGGTGTTTTTTTATGAATGGCTTTTTACTTTTCGCTGCAGAATTTCTTCGGCTTCGGGAAAATATCGTTTATGTTTTGCAATATATGCATAGTGCATAGCGATATAGGCTTCATTATATTTTCCGAACAAGTTAGCTATTGCTTTCGGCTAATCTGTTACATAATATATATGGATGGATTATTCATGGAGACATCATTTTTTATTTGAACATAGTAAAAATATGAAGCACCCAGATAATATGGTTTCGGTGTTCTTTACGACATCCCCCCTTCTCTCTCACTCTCTCTCTCTCTCATATATATATATATATATATACATATATATATATATATATATATATATATATATATATATTAGACATCTATATACAGACTTCTTCGCTGTATTACATCTCTTTAGCGCGAATAGACCAGTTAGTGCCTCAACCCGGGATTTAAACTCAACCGTATCAACCCCTGCGCTATAATATGACACTGGGTGAATTTAAGTGATATATACAATGTAATTATTGTAATGAGCTATGTATTAAAGCTAGTGGCAGTTAGTGATATCCTTACAATTAGGGACTACTCAAAAAAGGGAGCTTCATATAGTCATCCGCATACATACTGTTTCGCTGTATAACATATATTCAATGTTGCTAGACAAACTAGTGAAGGCGGGAGTGAACCTCAACTGTCGAGATGATGGTCTGCGTCTCTACCCCAGCGCTATCATACGACACTGTCCTTCTCCCCTGCAACTTGAGACAACATAAGAAAATAACCGACTAGTTCATATAGAAATCTGTTCCGCACTCAAATTTCGTTAAGTTCTAATAAATGTTTCCAGAAATTCGGCATTAAATTCATCTTCATTCTACATTTATGATATTTTATATGAACTCTCCTAAAAACAAAATTCCCAAGAGAGGGTGACACCATCTTTCACACACTTCGATTGTTTTACTACCACCGCTACCAGAATAATTCTCATTCGTTTTAAAACCAAACAAACGCCGGTTAATCGAGAATACTTAGAGAACGCTCAAAATAGCAATAAATATCATCTCTAAAACGACGACAACTATTCATTAAGACTACAGACTCTGAGTCGTTACACTTTCATCTTTTCTTTCTATGTGAACATACATTTTATTTTCTTTCTCTGAATTTTTACACTAAAATAAACGTATAAAAAATATTAATATTTCATCTTTCAAACGTAAACTACCAGCACAACTTCTGCTTCATCGCAGAACACATAAATATCAAAATCCATGTCATATATTCCGAAGTGTCATTAACATTAGCCTGAAGTGCTTTTCTTCTTTCTCCTCACACAACGCCGATACACTATACACATCACCGCGATATACAGGAGCATCGGAGTCAATGCTAGATAGTCCGAACTGTCATTAGTAGTTATTGTATAAGATTTCTAACAAATTTCGTCTTTGCTAATTGTATCAAACGAGAAGTGCACCTTCCGTGCCCGTAAACATGTCATATTATGTTTACGTTATCACAACTATACACCACTATTATATACATATATTAAATTCAGAATTATAAGTATTTGACTCAGTTATACTAACATTTTATTTTATAAAATGCATTAGAATAGTTTTAACTTGTACAGTTTTTTAGACAGACAAAACCCAATTTTGCCGACGTAGAAATATGTAAACAGCCAGAGTAGTCGAATGAAAAAGAAACCTTACCAGCGTCAATGTAAAAACACGACAATAAAAAATGCGAAAAGAAAATACACTACCTGTATAATTATTGTTGATGGCTATTTACTTATTTTTTTACAAATGAAATTAAATCAAATATTTTTCACGGGAAAGTGAAACGTTATTTTTTAAGAAATTGATTTTGAAGAAAAGGCGCTTTTTCCTTATCCCCGTTTTTATGAAAACGACCAGAACATGTCGAAAAAACTGGGTCTGTCTGGTTGAAAAGCTGCACATGTACCAACTATTTTTACCAGATTAAAATTGTATATCTATCCTTCTGTTGTTTTAGCGCAGGGTTTGGTGTCAAGCAAGTTATATTATTTTGCGATCTCATACATTTGACAACACATTATTCTGATGCTTAAATTTCAATATGTTTATGTCCCCTCGACAAAAAGTCAGTTTGACAAAATACAACATATGCATGAATACAATTTTATCAACGCAGATTCTTTTTGCCACATTACTAATTGCAATTCTTGACTGTTTATGAATGCATTCTTATTTAAGCACATACATTACTTACAAAGGCATACTGAATGATCACAAATATGTCACTAATAGATAAAGAAAAAGAAAATGATTTTGGGCGTATATGCCAATTGCATTTACTTGAACAACAATGTACCCCGTACTAGCATGTGTATTTATATTTTGCAGGAAGTCAATGTATAAAATGAAACAACCTAAATCTAAGTCCGTGTTGCGAAATAAAAAAAAACATGAAAATATACAATTGCTACCACAAATGTTATACAACAAATATGTATAAACGACATACATTGTTAAAAAAGCCAATACACGCCCGCTATTCGACGCATGTGTGACCTATTTGGGTTAATACAATTTTTAATGGACGCATTCAATTTTAATCACGTGAAATACTTACAGTTTACCGGGAACTTCATGAAATATGTTGATAACATTGTATTCGAGCATATGTTGTTCCAGTGCAACACGGACTGCGGCTTAAAAAAACATCATTTTATATTTCACCCAACAAATTAAAAATTAGGTTGTGTAGTTTTCGTAGAAATATATTAAATCTTGCGTGCTTTTGAACATGCAGGGAGTCGTATTTATAAACTTATCATTAGGTTAATTATGCAGTGTTTTACATTTTTATATTTAACATTATAACTAACGATTAAATCAATTACATACTTTCGGTGTTTTAGACATTTTATTTTTATTCGAATTGTTATACTTATAAAAGAATCATAGTTAGTTCTAATTAGTCTTGAGATTATACTATTTGGTAAAATAAATCAAACCTTTTCGATTATTCGTATTGTAAAAAATATAAACAAATCGATAACTAGAGTTACATAAGATGATGTAATGATGCACACGTTATTTGTATCGATTACTTTGGAAGAATAAAGAGCACTCACATATTATATTATAGGTGTGTTTGAAAAGAAAAAAATCGTCAAAGTCCGGTCATAAATAAAGAAGGTAAACGTTACTCTGTCAACAAGAAAAAACAGCGGTTTACAAGTGGATCGCAACTATAGCGAAAGTAGATTAATTGCATGTTTCAATTGCTAAACAGTATCGTTATTTTACGAATCTGCCCAACAAAAACTGGTTCCATACCCAAATAGAATTCTATAGATTTGGCTCAAGTAGAAATGTGGTATCGGAAAGTTAGACGTATTTCGGGGGTTAACACAAATTATTTCACAAGCAAAAATCAATAGAGTGTTAGAAAAGCGTTCGAATCATTTATGAATCAGAGAAAAAAACTTTGGTGATGGAATAAGTCGAATTTACTTTCAAAGTCATTGATTTATTAGTAAGATATATATATATCTGAATTCATCTATTACAGTAACAGTTATTGTTATTGTATTCAATTTAATAAGTTTAGTTATTTATTTCAGAAATATTTCGTATCATCTTCTCAATATAATTCACCGTGTTTAATACACACACATACATATATATATATATATATATATATATATATATATATATATATACATGTGTGTATATATTTGTATATATATATATATATATATACATATATATACATATATTTATATATAATTAAGTTTAAAAGAGTAATAAAAAGAATTAATAAATAAATAACAAATAAACAAATACACAAATAAACAAACAAACATATAATGAAATACAATATAACAAAACAAAAGTAAACATACAATAATAATCAAATCAACTACAATCCCTCTATTTTCTTTCATTCACATATGAAGAAATCTATGAAAACAATTACATCAGTCTTCTAATTTATGAATTAAAAATAATACTTTTGAGACGACCAAGTAGATTGAAATTGCTAGAGAATGACCGAATTACGAACAATCGGCGAGACACTGCCACCCGAACCCGAACCCGAACCCGAACTCGAAAGTGTTGATCGACGATACGAAAACCTATCAAAAAAGCTATCCAAACACTAAAATCCAATGTTGCTTTACAAAGACTGCTTAAATATGCACGCACACACACACCCACAAACACACACACACCCGCACACACACACACACTCACACACACACACACACATATATATATATATATATACATATATATATATATATATATGTGTGTGTGTATGGGTGTGTGTATATATAGATATATATGGGTGGGCGGGTCGTGGGGTGAATTATTTAATATCGAAATACACCAATTAATGGCATATTTCGCTATATCAGTTCTAAAGTTCAACACAAGTAGGCGTAAGTTGAGCTGCTTAGGATGAAGCAATTTCTTAATCAATGTTTTGAAATTCAAGTCGTTAAACTGAGAAGAAAAAAGCGAAACAAACTCAATATGAAGTTCTGTTGATTTTTTTTCGTTCATCCAGAACACGACAGAAATATATTTTTCTTTCCCCTGAAAGGTTATGAACTTATCTCGCAGTACAGAACACTACGACCGTGTGAATTATATATATATATATATATATATATATATATATATATATATATTAGAAAGGGTATATAGACATATTTTTAAACCATTGTTTCGTAATTGTATTATACATTTTCTTTAAAAAAAACATGACAATGTATAGTGTCAAATAATTGCAATTTATTTTAATCTTACAATTCTCCTTGTCAAAAAATGTTTTTCTTTTACTTATTCTTTTTCTTCATCGTCTGATGGTTATTGACTTTTGGGTCAGAAAATCACGTTATGCCTGAAGGCGAGGTTGCGTTTATTTGAATTGAATATGTATTTATACATATTTGTTTAACAATTGTTTCGTAATAGTATTATATTTTTTGGAAAAAAACATAACAATGTATAGTGTTCAAATAAAAAAGAATATTTAAATCTTATCTTTCGAGAATTACAATTGTCCTTGTCAAAAAATCTTTTTCTTTTACTTATTCTTTTTCTTCATTGTCCGATGGTAATGAAGTTTTGGGTCAGAAAATCACGTTATGCCTGAAGGCGAGGTTGCGTTTATTTGAATTGAATATGTATTTATATATATTTGTTAAACAATTGTTTCGTAATAGTATTATATTTTTGGGAAAAAAACATAACAATGTATAGTGTTCAAATAAAAAAGAATATTTTAATCTTAGTTTTGGAGAATTACAATTCTCCTTGTCAAAGAGTGTTCTTCTTTTTCTTCTTCTTTTTCTTAATCGTCGCGTAGTAATTAACTTTTTGGTAGAAAATCACGTAATGTCTACAGGCGAGGTTGCGCCAATTTTAATTAGAAAGTGTATTTAGACATATTTTTTTTAAATTATAGCATTATATTTTTTGGAAAAAACATAACAATGCATAGTGTTGAAATAAATAAAATGTATTTTAATCTTAGCTTAATATATATATATATATATATATATATATATATATATATATATATATATATGTATATAAATATGTATATGTATATATATATATATACATATATATACATATATATGTATGTATATGTATACATATATATGTATATATATGTATTTATGTATATACATATATATATACATATATATACACATATATACATATATATACATATATATACATATATATATATATATACATATAGAAATATATATATACATAGGTATATACATATATATATACATACATATATACATATATATACATACATATATACATATATACATACATATATATATAAACATATATATGTATATATGTATATTTATATACATACATATATATATATATACATATAAATATATATATATATATACATATATACATATATATATAAACATAGATGTATACATATATATATATATATACATATGTATATATATATATATATATATATATATATATATATATATATATATATATATATATATATATGCGTGTGTGGGGGTGCGCGTGCGTGCGTGCAAATAGACAAACGAAAAAAAAACACATTTTAGATACAGCAAAACATAATAAAAAAAAAACGCGAAATTTTACCGATTTGGTTCGGATTAACGAACGTCTTCAGAATAAGTAAAAATTTTAATTTTTTTCGATAACGGAAAAGACAGGAAAAAGGAAACGCGCAAAGAAAACGTCATTGACGCGTGTGTAACTATTTAAAAAGGGAATAAACATTATAAAAAAATTTACCAGCATAGATAACACCGACATGACCGAGACAAATTAATCTTACTTAGTTCTCCTTAATAATCACATATACATCTGATTACTGAAACATTTGAAATCTTACATAACAATTGCAATACACACCTCTTAAACACTTAAAAATGTACTCAACAGAAAACCCCGTCACAAACTAGCTCATAAGGTAAGTTCTTACCTGGCCGGCATTTAAAAATTTAATGTGCCGAATGTCCGATGTTGTATATTGGTGGACCGGCCAGTAATTAAAGAAACTCGCATTTATGAACACAAATAGAACTTTAAACACTACACTCTAACTAACGTACTAGTCTTACACAGAAACACTATTACCAAAAATGTTGATTTTCAAAACTGCACCCTCCCCAAGACCGAATATTCTCCCTTACGTCACAAATGCATCGAAAGCGCTATACTACTTCTCTCATCTTCATCTAAGATAACCCCCAGCCTCGGATCATATTCTTTAAGGAAACATCTGTCAGAAAACACCCCAAACCACTGCAATATATGTCGCCATTGCGATCGTGGTAAAAGTAAGTGTTTCTTTTTTACTAAACTTAATTCATATTTTTTCTTCACCCTCATTCATTTATTTTTTAATTAATTTTATTTGTTTAACATATTTAAGCAGGGGTGTTTTATTATTATTGGGTTCTTGCAAATAGTTATAAGCGTTTGAAGCCAATGAAGCGTTTTTCTTTTTTATATTTTCCTACCGTTAGGAAATAAATTTAAAATCTTCACTTTTACCCATGACGTTCGCTGATCAGAACGAAACCGGTAACACCTCTTGTTTTCTTTGGTTCTTTTTTATTCTATTGAAAATTTGTTTTTTTTTCGTGTCTTTTTTTTGTCTTGTTTTTCACGGAATTTACTTTTATTGATATATCGCACATTTTACACACACACACACATATATATATATATATATATATATATATATATATATATATATATATATATATGAAAGTCAGTTTAATTTAAGTTACGGGAAAAATGGAATTGCTAAAATAAGAACGTAAACAAAAAAGAAAATATTAAGAGAAAATAGATTGAGTAAAGTATCGAATTGTATAAAGATCAACAAAAATGACAGCTTCCAGTAGGATAACACTTCCCACAACAAATAAAATACCAGACAAAAAGTCAGACGGAAAATATTAGAATGGAACAAAGATTCAAAGAACAACGAAAAACTCACAAAAAATATATGAATGAAAATGAAATAAGAAAAGCCGGAACAAATGAAAAGATTTAAGGGAATGTTTCTTCATATACAACAGGCACAGATAAATAATTTTAATTATGGAATGGTTGTCAAACTTGTTAAGAAGAATGTGCGTGTTTACAAAACACGATTTGAAAAACTATTGATAACTTTAACACCGATCTTTACAACGAGCTTCTGGTTGTTACGCACTTTAGACGATACGAGGGCATTTATATCATTGACTGTGCAAATTACACCGTTTGAAAAAAATGCGTTTGCTTTAAAGGAAATATGGTATGGTTTACCATACTAAATTTTATAAAATATATATTGCCACTCAAAAACAGTGACAATTCATTTGTTGATGGAATACTATTATTGACTATGTTTTGGCGCCTAAAACGCGTTTTTTCACAAATGGTTGAAATGCATAAACATCACAAGGTAATGCAACGAATAACTCACAACTTTTGCTAGCGTACTTCACAAACACTGCGAGAATGTAAAGTCCTCGGAGTTTAGTGCAAATTATCACATATATAAGTATTGAATACCGATGCGCCAATAAAGGGGAATATCCTTAATAAACTGGAAAATGAACTATATTTAATTCCAAAGACGACCGCCAACGGTGTATTTGCGTGCGTCATTATTCTTAAGATATTCAAAAGCGAAAAGTGTCACATATAAAAAAACATCCGCAACAAAACGTCAAGTATTTCACTAATAAATTGTTATAATCAGAAGAAAATAAATATTCCCCATCAACCGTGTATCCGTTACAGACAGCTACATTGCTAAAAAAAAAGTGTCTATATTAAAGGTAAAAGTGAGTTAAGTGCAATCGCGTGGAACACAAAAGTACGCACTGCAGAGTAAAATATTTTTTTAAAAAGTGTTTTATTATCGTCAAGTGTGACGCAGTGGAAAATATTAGAAAGTGTGTCGAATTAAGAATATTGAATAGGCATATTTAAATGCAACTTGACTCAGGCTCAGATGTGTCAAGTATTTACGTACAAATATAGAATACATCGGAAAGCTGATTTTATAGAGGAGAAAAAAAGCGTCACTAAAGAAAATATTCGAGGGCAAATAAATAACTACAATTACACTAGAAGGAAAACACTTTAAAATTAAAAACGTTTTTGATGAAAGATTCAAGGAACAATCTGTATAGATTAACTGGAAAAGTTCAAATTATAGTATATGACTATAAGTTATATCTGGAAAAGTATAACAAAACATTAAATGATACGGCAGAAAAATTCAAAGTGAAAGAAAGCTATTCGGAAGAATTAAAAGAAAGTGCTTGTGTTTGTTTTACAAATGATTCAATTGATGGTGTTCCGATCAACTGGTTAGTCTTGTACACGATCAACATAAATAAACAAGACAACCCCGACAATCTGCCAAATCCCATCTATTCACTGTGAAGGTCCCCATATTCTGAATAGCTTTCTACTCCAAAAGTTTCTTTTCTCGTTCTGCTGGCATCTGGAACTCCATTCCTGCCCTCTGTTTTCCCAACTGTACCGACACGCAGAAGTTTAAAACTAATGTAAACATACATCTCGCTACACTGCTCCATACTTAGGATGATGTTGCATAACTACTGAAATTGAACGTCACGAGAGCAAAGGGGGGGGGAGAGATTATTTATTACTACAGGCAGAAATCCTTCCGACTGAGGCAGTTCTCCGAAACCACCTCACAGTTCGCTATCACATCCTCTCCGGCCGAAAATAACGCGAAAAGTTCACGAGAGGATTAATAGTGATTTCAATCTTTTTTCTTAATACTTCTGATGATACAATTTTCATAGACATTCTCATAGTCATTCTTTAAGCAAACATGTTTCTCAGTAATTTTAACACATTTTGGGGAGTCATTTTTCAACAGGGACCTTCAGCACACTTTTCTTAAAAGTCATTTAAACAGATTTCTAAACACCTTTTTCAAGAGTCCAAAAGTCACTTTGAAACACAGTTTCCAGATATTTTACATTATAAGAAAGTTACCTTTGTAGTTCTCGTCTTGTTGCTGGCTGTGATCGCCGCGCGGCACCTGTTTTTGTGGGCAAATTCTATCTTTAAGCAGAGGATAAAGACACTCGAAGTCGGATTTTCTGAGAGATTTCTTTTGTTCTTTTTATTTCATGCTTTCATTCGAGTGGAGGGGTTTCCATTATTGGTTCTTCATTCACATCTTCCTAGGTTCGTACTGTGTGGGACGTTAGACGCTGTTAGTTTTTCTTAGTAGCTTTGGCCCATATCTCTTCGATTCACACCTCAACTCTTGCATTTGAGAGCTACCTCATGCGCTCGCCACAAGCTTCCATGGTGATCTCTTTTGGATACAGCCCTTATCGCGAGCGATTACATTTTTGGGAAAACTTCGCTCGCTTTTCCGAAACGACGTTGTCGCTTCGAGCCCCCATGGCGAACTGTTTTCGATAAAGCTAAGTTCTTGTTCTCCGTGGTGACGTAATCATCATTCCCACGCACGAGATGGGGACAAAAACGACTCACTCTGATCTCTGACTCAAATGTCACGTCAGGTGTCTAAATTTATTATGACTATTCTTGGATCAAACACTTCTCTGAACTCACTTCTGAGTCCAGAAACAAAACCTATTTTTCAATAACAACATTAGCTATTTGATACTAGTTAACCTACTGTGCCTTGCATAATGGGGCCTACAGTACTGTAACACTGACACCTAAAACCTACACCATAATTCTCAGTAAGCTCTTACATCTAGAGTGGCGGCCTGCCTTGTTTGGGGTTAAATATGTTAAAAAAACAAAACAAATCAAACAGTGCTTAATTTTATTTCTTTAAAGAGTATAATAAAAATAATAATAATAATAATAATAATAATAATAATACTACTACTACTACTACTACTACTACTACTACTAATAATAATAATAATGATAATAATAATAATAATAATAATAATAATAATAATAATAATAATAATAATAATAATAATAATAATATCCGTAAATAAATATTAAACTATGTTTACCTAAATAAAACGTTGTGTTGAGGTTATACTCTCATCAGTGCAAGGAAGTGGTGATGTCAGACAGTCGCAAAGCGTGAAACCGGTCGCCAGATTCCTATTTGACTCCGCACGCTTCGGTGTTATCCTTTGGGCCATAAGAAAAGTATCATTTTATACGGAGTAATTTACTTATATGTATGTTAAACACGGCGCGATATTAATACAAACGCAATGTAAAGTACTCAACAATCTTAAATGGGGCCTTGATTAGTATCTTACTTAAATGTTTGTTTCATATGGTTACTATGCGTTACTTAAATGTTCTTAAACGAGCATAATAATGATAATGATAATAATAATAATAATAATAATAATAATAATAATACTAACCATATTCATCAATAAATAGTAAAAAATATACAATCATGTATATATATATACATATATGCATATATGCACATATATATATATGCATATACATACATATACATATATATATATATATATATATGCATGCATATATATATATATATGTATAAATATATACATAAATACACACCTACATATATATATATATATATATATATATATATATATATATATATATATTCATATGTAAATATATATATATATATATACATATATATATATAAGTTAAATGAGCGAAGAGTGATAAACATGCACGAATGTCCAAATCAATTTCAAACTTCAAATGTTCAAGTTTTACTTTTAGTTTCTTACTTATATATATATATATATATATATATATATATATATATATATATATATATATAAATACATTTTTTGTGGTACAAAATTTAATAACGACGAGGAATACGGACGTTTAGGACATTTTTGGGAGGGTAGAATGAAATTAAACAAGTAAAAAAACGAGAGGAAACGATTAGAAAAAAAATCGTTTCCTCTCGTATTTTTGCTCGTTTAATTTAATGCTACCCTCCAAAAATGTCCCAACTGTCCGTATTCCTCGCCGATATATATATATATATATATATATATATATATATATATATATATATATATATATATATATATATATGTATATATATGTATATATATACATATATGTATATATATATACATATATGTATATATATATATATATATATATATATATGTATGTATATATATATATATATATATATATGTGTGTATGTTTTTCGTTCAAGTTTTAAAGTATTGCATGGAAAGTTAATAAAATTGAAATAAAAGCCAAATTAGCAACGTTTATCAAATTAACAAAGAAATAAGTTTCTTCATTCTTGTTTTTTGATGAGAACAAAAAAAATGACTCAATACTGGTCACCCCTGAAGAAGGAATTTTATTCCGTAATCGATAGGATTAATGTAAGAAAAAAAATTATCTTGTATTGCTAATTTGGCTTTTATTTCAATTTTATTAACTTTCCATGCAATACTTTAAAACTTGAACGAAAAACACACACATTACTCGACAGCGAGCCAACGCATCACTCGTTCGACACCGGTTTTGAATCTTACCCGCTATTTCATAACAGCAAGGCGATAACGTCGTACCATCAAAGATGTTTATCAAATTAACAAAGAAATAAGTTTCTTTATTCTTGTTTTTTGATGAGAAAAAAAAAATGACTCAATACTGGTCACCCCTGAAGAAGGAATTTTATTACGTAATCGATGGGATTAATGTAAGAAAAAAAAATCAATCTTGTATTGCTAATTTGGCTTTTATTTCAATTTTATTAATTTTCTATGCAATACTTTAAAACTTGAACGAAAAACACACACATTACTCGACAGCGAGCCAACGCATCACTCGTTCGACACCGGTTTTGAATCCTACCCGCCATTTCATAACAGCAAGGCGATGACGTCGTACCAGCAAAGACGTTTATCAAATTAACAAAGAAATAAGTTTCTTTATTCTTGTTTTTTGATGAGAAAAAAAAATGACTCAATACTGGTCACCCCTGAAGAAGGAATTTTATTCCGTAATCGATAGGATTAATGTAAGTAAAAAAAAAAAAAAAAAATCTTGTATTGCTAATTTGGCTTTTATTTCAATTTTATTAACTTTCCATGCAATACTTTAAAACTTGAACGAAAAACACACACATTACTCGACAGCGAGCCAACGCATCACTCGTTCGACACCGTTTTTTAATCCTACCCGCCATTTCATAACAGCAAGGCGATGACGTCGTACCATCAAAGACGTTTATCAAATTAACAAAGTAATAAGTTTCTTTATTCTTGTGTTTTGATGAGAACAAAAAAAATGACTCAATACTGGTCACCCCTGAAGAAGGAATGTTATTCCGTAATCGATAGGATTAATGTAAGAAAAAAAAATTAATCTTGTATTGCTAATTTGGCTTTTATTTTAATTTTATTAACTTTCCATGCAATACTTTAAAACTTGAACGAAAAACACACACATTACTCGACAGCGAGCCAACGCATCACTCGTTCGACACCGGTTTTGAATCCTACCCGCCATTTCATAACAGCAAGGCGATGACGTCGTACCATAAAAGACGTTTATCAAATTAACAAAGAAATAAGTTTCTTTATTCTTGTTTTTTTATGAGAAAAAAATGACTCAATACTGGTCACCCCTGAAGAAGGAATTTTATTCCGTAATCGATAGGATTAATGTAAAAAAAAAAAATCTTGTATTGCTAATTTGGCTTTTATTTGAATTTTATATATATATATATATATATATATATATATATATATATATATATATATATATATATGTATACATAATTAAATATAACACTAGCTTTTCAAATGTCTGTATATGTTAGTATTAATATGTATGCACATTTTTCATCAATCTTAATAGCATTGTATAAGTTAGTGATACATATACGAGCATGATGCATTTTTTCAGATAGCCACTTTAAATGCATTATACGATGGCGGACTACAAAATGGTATTCCTTTGTTAATGAGTAAACACAACCTTACAAGTGTATTGTATTCAAATTGTTATTTAACGTGTATATAACTAATGACCTATATAACTACACGAGTAAACTTCAGCACAATCTGTTCTGTGTAGATGTATTCACAGGTTTCTTCCATACAATAACACCGGGTTTTATCAAGTTGTATCTCTTTTTTGTCGGCCTTGAAGCTAAACGTTATTGGAATTCACAGATATTCTCAATATGTCTAGACATGGCTATTCACCAGCGAAAGTTGAAAGTTCTGTGAATATTTGTCATTGCCTTTAGGGGGCGAACACTGGTACTAACGGAACAAAAATGGGGTCATACAAAAGAGAGAATAATTTCGATCACAGAACTTGACAAACACGACTGAAAAGAGTGATGATCATAAAAGAACTGATAATTCAACATTTAAATTCGTCTTAAAGTCTAAACGACTTCATGTTAAAGAATGTGTGTGCATACGATGTAATGCTATCACATTCGGTATATAGTTGTTCATTAGATTCGAGTTTAATCTAAAGTGGTACTTAGATATTCGCTGCACGTTCCCAACGACAGAATTAGATTTGACAGTGGTAATTTCAAGGGAACAGTATGCCATACTTACTCAAGTAAACAAACCTTTCCAGGAACACACACATCGACTACACAATGTCTCCCTCAAATTACTGACTTACTGACCATAAGTGTATGCTTACTGACCATAAGTATATCAGCATACTGCTACCAAGCTCTCAACGTATATCAAGCACTGCTGAAATAAATCCTGAATATAATGTATACATATCTATATTAGTTTATTATTTAAGTGTATATTGCCGAAATAGCAGTAAATCAGAAAATATAACGTTTGTTACATTTCCTAAGTGATTAAGATTCAGCAAATTGCATCATTAGTTGCCTTATAACATGGCCGTGTGTAGATGCGTATGTCTGGGCGACAGGCAATCATTGACGTGTTCTACTAATGCTTTAAAATACTTCTCTGTCGATCAATATAACTTTATATCAAACATACATTTTTTTGGTTTTTACAATATTACTATTATTATTATATACATATGTATGCATGTATATATTCATGCATATATACATATATGTATATATATAAAAATGTATATATGTACATATATATTCAGATATATGTATATATATATATATATATATATATATATATATATATATATATATGTTTTGAATTTAAATTAATTTAAACCAGATTCTTCATTTCACAGTTGCCTCCCCTGACCGTTTATTTTATAATTACATTAACGGCTTAGATTTATCAAATTTAAAATTTACATTGAATTTAAAATCAAAAGTAAATAAAGATATACATAAATGAATTAAAAACAGTTATAAATAATAAAATATATGAATGAACAAATATGAATAAGATGACAAGCATTATACAATTAAATTATGATAGGAATAATTAATATTGATACCCAATTAGCTTGGCTAAACCCATTTACTGCGTAATTACCATCTATTCTCTGTGGTATTTCGTCAACAGGTGTGTCCATCTTGCCCTTCGACCACTCGGTCATATATTTGTTCTTTTGATAATGAGAGGTCCCACTCTCGAAAATTAAAGGTTAGCTTTGCCGGAACCTTTTAAAATTGCTTGACAGTAAACATGTTTCTATTTACTACTCTGGTTTTTAATCTGTTTTAACGTGAAATATTTATAGATTGATTTAGGATTCTATTCATATTTTCTCTCCTCGTGTACTGTTGTTCATCTGTTCCACCTTCCGGTACCTATATCACATTGCTCCTGCCCCGGATTACAAACGTTGATGACTGTACTAATCATATCGTTGTTGGTCTTCCCTTTTTCATCTTACAAACACACACACCCACACCTACATATATATATATATATATATATATATATATATATATATATATATATATATATATATATATTAATAATGGAGTTTATGTATCTGTCTGTCTGTCTGAAGCCGAAACTCCATCAAAGTTGTATAACTATTTGCTAAGTCCCCGAGCTTCATTATATACTATGAAAAAAACCGGCATAAACACTATGGGCATTTCTCAATTTACATAAGCAATTTCTTTTGAACTTCTAATAAATTAGTATTCTTATATATACACTCAGGATCGTTTCATTCAGATTTTATCATGTATTTACGTAATTTTGCTCGCTACTAATGTTATTTATGAATTATACTTAATGAATCAAATTGTTTAATTAAAATAATAATTGATTTAAAAATTAATCAGTTACGTAGTTATTTTATCTACGTCCAATTGATTAAACAGCGTGCGGAACGTAAATCCATTGAAACAATCTCCCTCCGTCAATTCAGTTGGGACGCAATACAAGCGCGTAATTTGTAAACAAACGCTGGCATTTAACGTGTTATTTTAACTTACGCTGTTAAGCTTTAATTCACAAACTGTTCTTATTATTCCATGTTTTATTTATTAAAATAAAAGATGTGATTTTATTTCTTTTCTGTCAACAACAAAAATAATATAACTGATTTTAGAAATATATTGTTTAATTAAAAAAGGTAATTAAAAACACACACACGCGCGCACGCGCACACACACACATAAAAGAGTACAGATTTTTTACATTGTTTCATTTTATAAACACTTTTCTTCTGATTCGAAAAATACTGTTCGCTGTATTTAGTTTTGTGTTAATTGTTGATTTTAACAATTTTATTGAATCAAATTGTTTAATTTAAATAAAAATCGATTTAAAAATTACTACTAAGACACACACACACACGTACCCACACACACAGACACACACACACATTCTTACAAATTTAATTAGGTAAACTTTCTTTCCGAGACCATTTACATAAGTAACCATGTTTACTATATTCGATATTTTGGTGCTTTTACACTTTAGGACCCGCGCTAACTTTGACTCCATCGTTAGGGTTAGGGTCAGAGTCAAAGTGGCTGTTAGGGTTAGTGTTTGGATCATCGTCAAAGTCAGCATAGATCCTACAGTAAAAGAATACAGATTTTTTTATTGTTTTATTTTATGTACGCCTTTCTTCCGATTCAAAAAATACTGTTTGCTGTATTCAGTTCTTTAAATTGTTGATTTTAACGATTTTACTGAATCAAATTGTTTAATTAAAATAAATATTGATTTAAAAATTAATTAAAATATTTCTATTTATGGAGAAGGTTAATACAAAAATCGGGGTGGGTCGAAATTTCTTTTTTCATTATTTACATCTACAACTATGTTTGATCATAAATAAAGAATATCAACGTATAACCACCCAAGAAATATGACTGAGGCTACATCAGTTTACACATTAGCGTTAATTTCTGACGCGGCAGCCTAGCAAAAATATGCGACCGGAGGGAGCATATATTTGCTAGTATATATAATATATTTAGATTTGTTTCCCTTATGAAATAAATTATTCAGTGAACACCGGGGTTGTGCGAATAAAAACAAGCTCGATGATACTCCATTACAGAGTACAGAGCATTTATATGCGATTTTATGAAAAATTATTCCAGACATTTGAATTCCCTGATGATCTGCCAAGCAAGTACCTGTTTGGTAGTGAATCACGTGTGTGACAAACACATTTAATTTGAATAAATAATATTTGTAAAAAAAATCTTTAATGGTGATCATTGGTGTCCTGAAAGGAATGATTTGGTAAACCTTCATAAAATCGCATATATATATATATATATATATATATATATATATATATATATATATATATATATATATATATATATATATATATATATATAGGAGAAGGTATACTAACATGCCTCTATTTCTTTTTGAATCGAGTTTCTTAATGAATACACTATTTTTATTTGCGTAACTCCTAACGTGCCTAATGAAGACTCATGTGAGTAGAACACGTCAGCAGATTTGGATAGTTCCTGTTAATACTCGAACATTGGATTATTGGTCCGTCAATATGAAAAGATGAATAAAAAAGAAACTAAAAGGAATTGCCCATGTTGTTTACCCAACCCTAATCATATATATATATATATATATATATATATATATATATATATATATATATATATATATATATATATATATATATTACTATTTCATGTATCATAAAGACGTATACTCTTTTATGTATCAATGTTCTGTAGTTACTTCAACAGTGATCGATATGTAAGTAGAGCTAGGTAGTAAGATATGAAAATATATCTATGGCAATTAAGCTACACAGATGTCCCGCGTTATATTCACGGGGAGAATCTTCAGGCTAAAATGCATGGAGTTATTTTTGCCAGGTGTGTTTCTATACACGGCTAGCTAGGCAACCAATCAGATTCTTTGTGGTTCTCTCTGCTAATCGTTGGGCTTCCCACGAACAAAGGTCTCGTAAGTTTTACTTCCTATATCATGTTATATTGTTATGTGTTCCATAGAGTGGCCTAAATCCTGTTCATGACGTAGTATTTATAATTTTCTATTTAAACCAGTCATAAATGTGTACCATGCTGATTAATATGTCTTTGTATATATATATATATATATATATATATATATATATATATATATATATATATATATATATATATATATATATATATATATATAGTCTAAAGAAGCTTTGAGTCATTTTAAACAAAACAAAAAAGAAGTAACATTTAGTTTAAATTCCCAGAGAAACTAACTAAATCCAATATATTGTAGACTTAACATTCGTTAGAAAATTAATAAATTAAAAAAAAAGTAAATAACAAAAAATAAAAAGTGTTTGTGTGGGTGGGGATGCAGTATCTAAGAGTGAAACAAAAACAGGAGACCTAAAGCGTCTTATATTAACACGGGGATCATCAGCTCTTTACCATGTAACTGTTTCGGAGATTTAAAAACACGAAAATGTCTCTCCAATGGTAGTGATTAAACTACCATTTCCCCAATAATCAAGTGTCGAAATAATTCAGCTTAAAATTTCACTGATATATACATACATAAATAATAATAATAATAAAATAATAATAATAATAATAATAATAATAATAATAATATATTACTCTTAAGACTACCGTATGATATGATAATTAGCATATCAAATAACATTAATTATAACAATATATGTATATATATATACATATATATATATATATATGTGTGTGTGTGTGTGTGTGTGTGTGTGTGTGCGTGGGTGAGCGTGTGTGTGTGAGCGTGGGTGTGTGAGTGAGTCCGTGTGTGTATTTGTCATACAAAATCATACATATATTCAGTGAGGATATATTGCAGGTAATTAAAACCTTCATCGGCAATCAGATGTTTTATTAGCACTAAATTTACTTATTCATTTATGCATATCTCTTCATACATATTTTTATGTTTATAATAATACTTATGATGGGGTGCTTATCTACATATATACATGCTTTGTCTTTGTAAGACTTTCATTTATAGGTATATAAATATATATCTGTGTGTATGCTGTGTTCTTCATTTTTTAATAAAAATGCATATATATAAACATGTATATATAAGCACATATATATATATATATATACATATATCTATATATATATATATATGTATATATATATATATATATATATATATATATATATATATATATATAAGTATAAATTGTTATTCACACACACATCATTGGTTACATATGTGCATACATGTTTAGGTTGCACTTTTCACAGAAAGTCAACCTCATACGACCAACAATTTCAGAGAAATGTATGGATTTGGAGAACTTTCTCCCCTAAATAAATCTTTTTAGGGGGTTAGTCATTTTCTATTTCTTATGAATTAGTATCGGATTACTTATTTCACTTGTTGACCTTTTTTGTTTGTGGTTGTCCTTTTAATACTTTTTATGATCTACCCATCACATTTTTCTTTCCTCGTTTTATTGCTCACTTCTTTTGAATTTCTTTCAACTCGATTTAACCTACCAAGTTTTACAAACTCATTTTCGTGTAAATATCTTATCTTTATATTAAGAATCCACACATATAAACAACTTTAATAGATACACAAGTACAAATAAATAAACAGACATAGATATACATACACATCTAAACATCGACACACACAGATCCACTATCAAGCCAGCATATATTCAAAATACATACGTGCTATAAATATTACTTTAAATATTTAAAAAAATCAATACAAAAAAGTCATAGGTCTACATAAGTAAATACACAAACACACATATATACAACTATATGTACATATACACGCACATACACACACACATATATATATATATATATATATATATACATATACACACATATATATATACATATATGCATATATACATATAAACCATACATGCGCATATCCGTAACACAGATGTACACACATACACACACACATACACTTTAAGTATAAATGGTTCTTAAAAATTCGTACATATATACACATATATACATACACACACACAAACATATATATATATATACATATATATACATATATATATATACATACATATACATACATAACCGCACATACATACACACATATACACACGCTCCGACGGTCCACACCTATAAATATATACAAATACAAATACATACATATACACCTATACGTATACAAAGTGCACACGAATTAATATATACAAGCACATACTTAGAATATATATAAACTTGACTATACAAATATAAAAACTACCCACAAATGTATACGTTTATATTTATAGTCAGATATACACACCACACAAACAACGTACACATACACAAACATATACACGCACAAGTCCACACACAGGCATATATATACACATATGTCTATATATATATATATATATATATATATATATATATATATATATATATATATATATATATACACATATACACACACGTACACATACACATATATAAAGTACACACCTAGGCATATACATATGTGCATTCATCAACGTATACGTACACAGGAAATTAATATCGAAATCGAAATAAAAATAAAAGGATAATTACATGAAAATACACCTTTTGCCGCAGTATAAAATATCAGTCAAAGTACCTACACCCATACATACACATATATTTCAGTCCAATTATACACACCCACGAATGCACACATATCCACATACACCTATACTCACAAATATATATATACACACATACCTAAACCATACGATTCCATACGCATACACCATTACAGATACACGTATACTGTCATACCCGTATAACATAAATATATAATATCATTATATATACGTACACAGACTACGTACCACATATGCGCATGTGCATACAAATACCCACATGCATGCAATCAAAATAGACTCACATGTATACAAACATCTATATTTGAGTAATCAAACCATTCATTATTGCTCCAATCTATCTCAGTTCAAATTACTTGCATTTATACCTGCTCTTGTCTTAATATAAAGATAAATACCCTAGATAGCAAACTAATAAAATACAGCGTATGAAATTACAGTTAATTCTACACATGCCTACACACACATACAAACACACAACATATATATATATACATATATACATATATACATATATATATATACATATATACATATATATATATACATATATACATATATACATATATACATATATACATATAAACATGTACATATACACATATGCATGCACACACACACACATACACACACACGTGGTTACGATTAGTATGCACTGAGAACATTATTATAGATTGATGTGTAGGAGTTGTTGGATATTCTAGATTGTATAAGTTAAAAATTATAAAGACATCATCAGAATTTGAAATTAAATATAATAATAATAACATAAATTAAAAAATACAAATAAAAATAAAATAAGAAATAAACAAAACCAAAATTAAAAATAGCAAATAACAAATAATAATAATAAAAAATAATAAAAAATAATAATACAAAATAATAATAATAAAATAATAAAATAAGGAAAAAAATAAAAAAATAATATAAATTAAAAATTAAAACAAAATAAAATTAAAAATTATAAAAAAATAAAAAATAAAATAAAAATAAAAATAAAAATAAAATTAAAATTAAAATTAAAATTAAAATTAAAATTAAAATTAAAATTAAAAATTGAATATGTGTTCTACTAACATCGAAGTAACTGTCAGTAGAGTTTTTTTTAAATCTAAAATCTGCTTAGGTGTGCTCCTTTACATGTTTGCAGTTCAAACTCGTTTCGTTTCAGGAGATATAGAATGTTAGGAAGCATTATCTAGGCGAATATGCATGTTGCTTGCGAGAGGCTACATTTATGACATTTGATTGATTTGTTCTATAGTTATTCTAATTACTATTTCATGGGGATGTGGTGTATTCTTTTTGATAACACTTGTTATAGTAGTTGTAGCTATAATAAAATAGTATATCCACGCATCCATTATTGTTATGTGACAAGTAGGAACTGCTTTTCACCTTTTGTTTCGACAAAATGGGTGTCATGTTGAGGAGACACAATAGTGACCTATGATGTCATGGCATTTTGATTATATTTTATGTATTTGTACACAGTCTGATAATAGTTTAGAAAAAACTGAAGAATGGACTTATTATAAATGTGTTGCACATTTACACCAGAGCAAATAGCTGCGTTTCATAAGTAGTAATATACATGCTTTTTTCCACACACTCCTCAAAAACCGATGCATTATGACCCACTCTACTTTATTTATCGATATTTTTAAATAAGGTTAAACACAGAAAGAGACTAAATTCGAGAAGTAAGACCGTCCCCCAATATTATCTAAAGCATTGTTGTTATTGTACTGTAGAATGTGTAATAGTGTCCGCGTTTACATTATAGACGGCTTCTAACTATGATGGGGGTGATCATGAAAATAAAGCTGACGTGCAGATAAGTTTATATAAAAGTGTGCAATATTGAATATTTTCGGTTAAACACCTCTATTCTCGATTCGGGGCTGTGCTCCGTCTTAAGGGAACTGTTTCTGTTGTACCAAAGGGCTATGACGTACGTTTTCTCTGAAATAGAAATGATGTTTATGAATTTATCAAAACAATTGCAGATTGCACAGAATTTCAATGTAAAAACGAATCATTTTTCATTAGAATTATTTGATGGTTGTAAGTAAACAAGTAAAATAGACATTTTACTTGAAATTTAATGATTCATGAAATATTCCATTTTTAATAGAAAAGTGCATGTTAACACTTTATAAGGGATATTTTGTGTTGTCGGCTCTCTCGTGGAAAAAGGCGCCGAAGCACGAGAAACAACTGTAGTTTACTAACAGATTCATCCTTTATTCTTGAAGCAAATGTAGGACGCTAAAATATATGCAATTTAGAGGCATCGCACATTTGTCTTTAAATTTGATGGTAGTTGCAGAGTAATTTAATATTTAATTAAATAACATATGAATGTGTTTTTATAAAATAATGTTAATGAAATATTTTAAAAATCTGGTATAGAGTTTCACATGTAAAAACAAAATGAAAAGAAAAGGTCTACACACGTGTTGTACGTAAGAACATCAGTTGTTGCGCTCTTGGAGCGCATGCCAAAACAAAAAGGGTGATTACTCTCATTGACTAAGATTTTTTTCAGTCGAGATTTTGGGATGTAAAAAAACACGCAACTTATGAGGATTTGAATTGTGATTGAGAAACTGCGACAACGTCTGTTAATGTAACAAATTAATAGCATTGATAACTAATGGTAATGTTATAAACATGACATCAAATCAAGTAACTGCGACGGTAATTGCAGAGGAATTGTACTTTTTTTAACATAAGCTGCAGCGATGTGTTTTAATGTTACCGCAACTTAGAGTAATTGTTTCGTTTATTAAAGAAAATGTTGAGAATCCGATGACAGTGGGAAAGGGATTAACATGTTTAAAAAAAGACTACGACATTTATCTAACACAGTCTATGACATATTTAAAGAGAATAAAACCTTTAGAAAACGGAGCTGTTAAACCTGACATCGTAATATGGGACAATACTTAGAAAGTAGCACCTCTATTTTAAGTCAGTATCCCTAATGATGCAGGATTAAACAGAGCTGAAGGGGAAAATATTACAAAATACCAAGGTGTTTATATACGACATGAAAAGAAACTGGAATCTTAGGAAAATTTGAGTCATACCAGTAAATATAGGAGCAACAGGACTAATGAGAAATAATTTCAAAAGCTATCTGGCGAGTATACGCTGTGAACTGAGTACAAGAGAAATGAAAAACAATTGTACTTAAAAAGACGGTTAGAATCTTAATAAAATCTCTAGGCTGGAGTGTCTGCAATAGCCGGTGAATCTCTGACATCCGGTAGGATGTCCCACCTCCAGCAAACAAATGCGATGAACGCTGAAGAGTATTTTCAATTGTTATTAATGCTAATTGCAACTTTTCCGTAATTTAACAATGTTTATTACATATTAAAGAACGTGTTAAGGCCTGTAACATTGAGAGACTGTAGAAAATGACCATACGTGTTTACATAAATAAAAATGTCGTACTTATGTTAGTGTATTTATAAAGTTAATGTGGGACACTAACACGAAACCATATTTGAGAAATTTGAATTGCAACCAAAGAAACCGAAACTACTTTAAAAAATACAAGGCAACTCATACAAGCGATAGATTGTATTCAAAATATACGACGAATGCTGCAAAGTATTAAAACAAAATCTTCATTCTATAATGTTTTCTGGTACAGAAGAAACATTGGCGTTTCCTTCATATATGTAGAAGACATTTTCTATTGGAAAACATCCACTATTATTATTATTATTATTATTATTATTATTATTATTATTATTATTATTATTATTATTATTATTATTATTATTAAATGTTAATGGTGTTACTATTTTTTGCATTTATATTCATATAATAGAGGTGCCTATCAACTTACATAGATAACACTGGTAAATTGTTTGTCTGTATTAGAACCTAGTTCATGAATTGGCATTCGACACGGGGTGTACAGTAGAAAGCCATACACACGTGACATGCCTTAATTTGAACAATAAGAAGTGCATCGTTCCTAATATTCCATTAGAGACGAAACGTGATCGTTTAAAGTCTCTTATTTGTGAATATTTGAACCAAGTGTGTCCTCT
Source organism: Sepiola atlantica (assembly GCA_963556195.1). NCBI lineage: Eukaryota > Metazoa > Mollusca > Cephalopoda > Sepiida > Sepiolidae > Sepiola > Sepiola atlantica. The sequence continues at coordinate 84,185,013 of OY744535.1, forward strand.
GTTTTGTATTACGACTTTACGGAATATCCCAATGCAGCAAATCCTATTTAAGATTCATCAATACTTTCAAATGTGTCCCTCATTTGGGAAATAAAAACACCGGGAAAAGAAGTAAATCGAAATCAATTTAAATGATAGTGTGACGGTTGTTGGAAAATAGGCTCTAATAGGAACAATGAAAATAACATTTCCCAGGTGTAATAGTTATTTTTCTCTTTTTGCTAAAGCAATGACACTGCAAAAAGCAATTTACACAGTTTTATTTTCAATGCATTCAATCACAGCTTCGAGATTTCAATGACATTTAAATTATATATGAGTGTGTTTTATTACATGACGGAATAGGATGTTACTGTGTTTGACTTAAAACTAGATAACCTATACATCCTACGTAAGGCCCATTATAACAAGACACACACACACGTAAGCCATTTTTAATAAATGTGATATACACTGCCATGTAATATCGTACATACAAATTATGATGAGAAACCTACGTGTAGTGTTTAATACAAAATATTACATATAAAGTTTATCTGTTGCTTACCACAGTTTCTGCTTCAGGTGTTTTTTCATTTGAATTCATCGAGTTTTGTATTAAATGAAATAAGCAGTTATTAAAACCATTGCTAATATCAGAAATGTGGCCAGTAATGGTCGTACCTCATCTCGAATCACCGTGTTTAACTATTTTGTAAGGTGCATACTAATTGAATCACTGCTTGTTTAAAATAGTTTTCTTCAAATGAAAGTGTGTCTAAACATAACGCTTTTACGAATGAGTTTTGGGGGGAGACCTATAAAAGGTGACACATATGCAATGGAATCCTGTAGATAGAATAAGTATGGGTGACTTGCTCATAGTATGAAAGCTACGGCAAATCGCGTATACACATTTGCAAACATTTTATGAAGAAGCTATTTCCAAGTTTAATAACGATTTAAACAAATTTTGCAGGTGCTCTCTTTCAGGATTATTTATCTGCAATCTGAATAGTATTCCGGTCGCTTGGATTACAGAGAAAGGGTTTTTATCCCGTAAGCAGTATGCGTTTTAAATATTATAATGTATATTCCCATTCCATGGGGCTACTTTAGAATAACTATCTTTTTTTATTTTGGTTCAATTTGATATTCTTACTTTATATAAAATAGGGAGACATTAAAATTTGTGAAAACGTATTTCGAGGAGTAAGTTACGCTATTTGTAGAGTGTGAACATTTGGTAATTGCGAAATACTCAGTGCATATTGTTACGGCCGCCCCCGAGTCGGGATCACAAGAGGGGATTGCGCAACAAATTATAAAAAAAAGTAAAAAAAGTTTTGTCCAGGAACGGCTCGTTTTCTTCCCGGGGCAATGTTACAAGTGAACCGTGCGTGGGAAGGGGAAATTCTCCAATTTCAGACCAGATAGAGAGAGGGGCCGAAGCTCGGCAAGAGAACAACACAAACGCCCAGGTAAGGTATACAAACAATGTTTATTTACAGGATAACGAAAAGAGGATATAGGTATAAAACTAGATAACATAAAAACAAAATACTAGAAGTAAAAAGGGGGGGGGTATTTAACGTATCTATTGACGAGCAAAGAAATGACATTCAATCATGAAATAACATCAGAGAGAGGTAAACAGTTTAACTTACACGACGTCGGTAAGACAGAAAGATGACAGTCCACGAAACAACGAACAATGTTGGGTGAAGGGAAAGATGAGGTCGATTCAAGTCTGGCAGAAGGAAACAAATGAGTTCTTTGAGGGCTTGGATTAGCGCTGTGCGGCGAATATGTCGTTTCACAGCGTCCTCGAATATACGGTGGGTCGAAGCAGGCGTTCGCTTCTTCCTTATCAGTCACGGCTTCGTCGGCCTTGGGTCCGATGGATTCCATTCAGCAGAAAATCAGGTTCTTTCTTTTCTTCTTCTTTTTCGCTCTCATGAGCACAGGCAATAACGACGTCCAGCAACAACGACGATCAGCGACGAACTGCCCTGTCTCAGCTTCCACTTCCAGTCCGAAGCTAATGGGTTCGGGTAGGGCGATCTCTCTTCTCCCCTGATGGGCTAAATTTAGCTTTTACGAAATCGCAAAGCGGGTGTGAGCCTCCCACCTCACCCACCTACCCGGCAGGCTGCCGGTCCCAAAACAAAAATGATGACATATGTCTCTTTCAGAACCGTCTCTCGAAAATAGGAATGATGAAATGTGTTTTTCTCTGCTCGTCCACTGGCAAATAAAATATAACTAATTTCTAGGACTAGTTCTGCCATATGCAACACCTCCTCACCAAAAAAACAAAAAATGGATTGCTTGGAATTCCTTTTTCGGAATACAGGAAAAGACTCTAGTATGTCTTATCTAGGTTCTTACTACAATGGGTAACTTATTTGGGTGTATCAAACGCGTGATAGGGCGTCGGCACACACATTGTCAGTGCCTCGGATATGTTGGATGTCGAGATTATATTCTTGTAGGAAGAGACTCCAACTTAATAATCGCCTATTTTTACTCTTCATTCGGTGTAGAAAGGTAAGAGGGTTATGGTCTGTATAAACAATCGTGGGTTGGCTCGACGACGAAACATACGTCGAAGTGTTGTAGACTGAGGACTAAGGCTAAGGTTTCCTTCTCTACAGTGGAGTAGTTCCTCTGACAAGCGTTGAATTTACGAGAGAAGTAACTGACAGGGTGCTCAATACCATTTGGGTCGGTTTGAAGTAGGACCGAGCCGATGCCATGGTCACTGGCGTCGACAGCTAACCGAAAGGGACGCTGAAAGTCCGGAGCTCTCAGCACAGGATCAGAGCACAGCAGCGATCTGATCTGTTCGAAGGAGTTTTGGCAAGAATGGGTCCAAATGAATTTGGACTTTTTAGACAACAGCCGGGTGAGGGGTGACGCAACATCAGAGAAGTTCCGGCAAAACTTTCGATAGTAGCCTGCCATGCCAAGGAATCGTCTCAGGCTTCTAACATTGGTCGGGGCAGGGACATCCAGGATGCTTTGGATCTTGGCGTTGATGGGGGATATCTTCCCATACCCAATAGTATGCCCCAGATACGTAACTTCGGCTTTCCCGAACTCACTTTTCGATAGGTGGACAGTGAGATTGGCCCGCAAGAGCCGGTCAAACACTTTCCTTAAGGACGCGATATGGTCGGGCCAATTGTCGTTGTACATGACAATGTCGTCAATGTAGATTTCAACGTTGGGTAAATCCCTCAGGCAATGGTTCATCATCCTTTGGAATGTGGCCTGGGAATTTTTCATACCGAACGGCATGACCCGGTATTGGTATAACCCTTACGGGGTGACAAACGCCGAAATCTCCTTGGCACGCTCGGTTAGTGGGACACACCAGTATCCCTTTAATAAGTCCAACTTAGTGATGTAAGTTGCCCTACCCACTCTGTCGATGCAGTCATCCATCCTAGGAATGGGGTGGGAGTCTGTTCGGGTAACGGAATTCACCCTGCGGTAATCTGTACAAAACCGGATTGAGCCATCGGGTTTCTTGACCAAGACGCATGGCGAAGACCAGCTACTCTGACTGGGTTCGATGATTCCATGTTCAAGCATGTATTCTACCTCCTGGCGTATTATTTCCGCTTTCTGCGGGTTGACGCGATAGGGGTGTTGTTTGACGGGAGTGGCGTTCCCAACGTCCACGTCGTGTTGGGTGAGGACTGTCTGCTTGGGCGTATCCGGAAACAACTTGCGGGAATCCCAAATGAGGCTTGCCATCTCTTCTTTCTCGTTGTGGGTCAAATGAACGACCACAGACGTGAGATCAGCAAGGATTTCTGAGTTCTGCAATCGTATAGGGTGGTCAGTTTTCCCTATAGATTCCTCAGGGATATCTGTCTGACGATGCACACGGTCAGATCTAGTGACAACTAGGACAGGATTCGACTGGTCCCTCTCGTGATAAGGTTTTATCATATTTATGTGGCACATCTGCGTGGCCCTGCGACAGTCTGGTGTGTTCACGAGATAATTGAGGTCGCTGGCTTTCCGTGCGATTTCGTATGGGCCATGGAATCTAGCTTTTAGGGGTTGACCGGGCATAGGCAGTAGGACTAGGACCTTGTCCCCAACGTCAAATGTTCGAGGGACGGTGTTCCGATCATACCGTCTCTTCATCTTGCCTTGAGCTGATTTTAGATTCTGCTGAGCTATCTCACTCGTCTCCTGCAAACGTGTCCGGAATCGTGACACGTAGTCAAGTAAAGATTCATTCTCTTGACTCTCCTGCAGCCACGTATCCTTAAGCAGGGATAGAGGACCGCGCACGGAATGACCGAAAACAAGTTCAAATGGGCTGAATCCCAGCGACTCCTGGGTAGCATCCCGCGCCGCGAACATTAAGAACGGGATGTCCTCATCCCAGTCGCTGTGATGGTCGAAGCAATATGTTCGCACCATGTTTTTCAGGGTGGAATGAAAGCGCTCCAGGGCTCCCTGGGATTGGGGGTGATATGCACTGGATTTCACCGTCGTGATGCCCAGGCTGCTCATGGCCTGCTGGAACAGCCTCGACATAAAATTTGATCCCTGGTCTGACTGCACCACCTTCGGCAGTCCGACCATGGAGAAGAAGGTGACCAAAGCTTTCGCGATCGTTCCAGCTGATACATTCCTGAGGGGTATCGCTTCGGGGAACCGGGTCGAAGCACACATAATTGTTAACAGGTGCTCGTTCCCACGTTTGGACCTTGGGAGTGGACCAACACAATCGATAAGGATTCGGCAGAAGGGCTCCTCAAATGCGGGTATCGGATGGAGGGGAGCATCGGGGATTCTCTGATTCGGCTTGCCCACCATCTGGCATGTGTGGCAAGTTTTACAGTATTTCGCCACGTCTCTACGGATCCCCGGCCAATAGAAGTGTTTGGTAATCCGGTCGTGCGTCTTTCGGATACCCATATGGCCTCCCATGGGCATCTCATGGGCTGTCCTCAACACTTCATTCCTATACCCGTTTGGTAAGACTACCTGGTGTACTGTTGACCAGTCCTGGAGGGCGGGTGTATGTGGTGGTCTCCACTTTCTCATCAAGGTACCTTCTTTGATGAAGTACCCACACGGTTCTTCATCCATCTCTCCCTCGTCTACCGCTTCTCTGAAAAGCGGGGCGATATCTTGGTCTTTTCTTTGCTCATGGGCGATTGACGTCCATGAGGTCGGGGTTGCCTTAACTAAGTCTCCCTCACTGGGGGGGTCAGGTCTTGGGGTCTCTTCGAGCGTAGACATCGATTCTACCTCGTGACCGATACAGGTTTGGGAAAGGTCCACGACTTCACTTCCCATCTCTTCGCCGCTTTCTTCAGCGCGTACTTCTCTGGCCTTCTTTTGGGCCCTTGCCCGGGTCACCACACATGCTGGGTACACTCCGGTGTCACTATTCTCTGGCTTATCAGCGTCCCCTGAGGGGTTTGGCTGTTTCGCTACTTTTAACGGTGGGGGTGCTACTTTCTCCCTGGCCAAATCGTTGCCGAGTAGCATCGCAATGCCTCTCATAGGCAAATCGTCGACCACTCCGATCTCTATAGTATCACATACTATATCGGACTCAAGTGTCACTCTATGATGTGGAACGCTAACAAAGCCCTTTCCGACTCCCTCTATAATGACAACTTCGCCTGTTGCCGTGTTTGCTCCACGCGGCATGTGTCTTTTCAGTATCAGGGACTGGGTTGCTCCAGTATCCCTTAATATTTTAATATTCGACTTCCTCGTGGGATCATCCACAGGACATATCGAACCGTCTGAGATGAAAGGTATATACTCCTCCCTAATCTCATCCTCGTTCGTATTTGCGACGCCTCTCCGTGATGCGATAAACCCTTGTGGTTTATTTGAGGGCGCACCTCTGTTTTCTGCGTCCCTCTTCCTCATCAAACAATTCGCTGCTATGTGTCCCACCTTGCTACAGTAGTGACACCGCATCGTTCTCCATCTCTCCGCCTGTGGACTAGTCAGGGAATTGTTTTTGTTCCGCGGGCTGTCCAGTCGGTTGCTGTTGCCTGTTGGGCTTGCCCTCATGCTAGGACCAGCGCTAGCCACCATTCTGGGGTTAGTGCAGCTTCCGTCAGCAAACGGGTCGTTCGCCCTGCTCTTGCCCCGCTTATGCGTTAACACATACTCGTCTGCAAGTGTGGCCATGTCATACGCTATATCCACTTGTCTCTCGTTATGATACACTTTGAGATCGTCATGGACACACCTCTTGAACTCTTCTGTGAGCACTAGCTGTCTCAGCCTATCATGGTCCGTCCCAACGTTTTTGGCTGCGCACCACCTGTCAAAGTAGGTCTCTTTCTGCCGAAAGAACTCTACATACGTTTGCCCGTCCTGCTTTTTGTGGTTTCTAAACCTCTGTCTATACGCTTCTGGCACCATCTCGTAGCTCCGTAGGATTGCGAACTTTACAATGTTATAGTCGGCGCAATCCGCCGCCGATAGGGAGGCGTATATCTCCTGGGCCTTACCCTTTAACACTGTTTGTAGAAGTAGGGTCCAGTTATCGAGCGGCCAGTTCAGGCTTGAGGCGATTTTCTCGAAGTGATGGAAATATTTGTCCACATCAGCTTCGTAGAATGCTGGCACGAGTCTAACCTGTTTAGCAAGGTCGAAGTCGTTTCGCCTCTCGTCGCGCAGTGTTCTTCCATCCTCCAATTCTCGGAGTCTGGTTTCCTGCTCCATCTTAGCGATCCTTTCGCGCGAGCTGGCTTCAATCTTAGCCTTTTCCAGCTCCATTTGGGCCATTGAGAGTCCGGGCGAGTCTGACACAAGGTCGTCCAGCACACCTTCGTCGAAGATCTCATTGTCGACCATGTGCTCCGCAACAACTCTCACTAATTGGGACTTCCTCATCGACCGTCTCGTATCTAACTCTATTGCTATCCCTACCTCAATTATATTGTCTTTTTTTAATCTCCTGAGGTCCTCGAACGTGGGAGAATTTAGAAAGGCCTCTACTATCGACATCTTGGATTTATGTGTCTCGTTGCCTCGCACCTGCTCCGTCTCTCCAAGGAGTCCTAATTGAACTTGGAGAAAATATAAATCCCGGACGAGCCCCCAATTTTGTTACGGCCGCCCCCGAGTCGGGATCACAAGAGGGGATTGCGCAACAAATTATAAAAAAAAGTAAAAAAAGTTTTGTCCAGGAACGGCTCGTTTTCTTCCCGGGGCAATGTTACAAGTGAACCGTGCGTGGGAAGGGGAAATTCTCCAATTTCAGACCAGATAGAGAGAGGGGCCGAAGCTCGGCAAGAGAACAACACAAACGCCCAGGTAAGGTATACAAACAATGTTTATTTACAGGATAACGAAAAGAGGATATAGGTATAAAACTAGATAACATAAAAACAAAATACTAGAAGTAAAAGGGGGGGGGGTATTTAACGTATCTATTGACGAGCAAAGAAATGACATTCAATCATGAAATAACATCAGAGAGAGGTAAACAGTTTAACTTACACGACGTCGGTAAGACAGAAAGATGACAGTCCACGAAACAACGAACAATGTTGGGTGAAGGGAAAGATGAGGTCGATTCAAGTCTGGCAGAAGGAAACGAATGAGTTCTTTGAGGGCTTGGATTAACGCTGTGCGGCGAATATGTCGTTTCACAGCGTCCTCGAATATACGGTGGGTCGAAGCAGGCGTTCGCTTCTTCCTTATCAGTCACGGCTTCGTCGGCCTTGGGTCCGATGGATTCTCTTCAGCAGAAAATCAGGTTCTTTCTTTTCTTCTTCTTTTTCGCTCTCATGAGCACAGGCAATAACGACGTCCAGCAACAACGACGATCAGCGACGAACTGCCCTGTCTCAGCTTCCACTTCCAGTCCGAAGCTAATGGGTTCGGGTAGGGCGATCTCTCTTCTCCCCTGATGGGCTAAATTTAGCTTTTACGAAATCGCAGGCTGCCGGTCCCAAAACAAAAATGATGACATATGTCTCTTTCAGAACCGTCTCTCGAAAATAGGAATGATGAAATGTGTTTTTCTCTGCTCGTCCACTGGCAAATAAAATATAACTAATTTCTAGGACTAGTTCTGCCATATGCAACAATATATTGACACTGTTACATTTATATCAACGTGGTTAGCTTATAAAAGGTATAAGTTGTCATATGCATTACGATTCTTCTGATTAAATATCAATAATAAGTGTAATTAATTCCCCCTAAAATAGCCTTTAAATGCACATTTTCTGATGGTCAATATTTTATCTTGCCGTGCGTACATTGGTTACTATCTAATATCATAGGTATCAAGTCAGTTGTCAGTTGTATAGATACATAGATTAGAATATCGTCTCTAACACGACTTATTACCTACACCTAAATATGATGAACGTTTAAAAATGCCTCAAGCATGAGTAACTCTCATGGCTTGCCCTCGGTGTTTGTATATAATCTGGGTTGTCCTGCTTCAACTGAGAATATATGAAGGTAGGCCTCTAGCAGCATAACCAGTTTCATCATATAGATTGAGCTCGTTTACGATGGTAAAAAGTCCCTCTAGGAAAATTAAAATCTTGAGTAAAACATCAGCTGCCTCGTGGCATATCCAATTATAAGGAAATTCTTCATAACTTAACATTGAGAAACAATCCAGAGTAGAACCCATACGGCTGTTCTGCGCCGCCTACAACTTTGTTCTTGAAGCTCCTGCCACAAAATTACTCCAAAACTAGAACAGCCTTGTTTTCCTTTTGATCCATCAGTTACGTGGAGGGCCGAGACGTGCTACATAGGGTATAGTCTGTCCTCCATATAACAACGTTAAGGTTAACATCCAACAAAAGTCAACCAATACACCTACAGCCTACAACGTGGCGGAGAGACTCCAGATTCGTCAATGGAGCAAGATCAATACGGGTAGTAAAGTAAAGTAAGCCATTTTTTGATTGACGCAAAGCGCGACGCCAAGTCTAGTCCGCGAGAGTAGGAAGGAATCCGACAGCCACCGGATTAGGCTGACCAGCTTTTAGCCAGTTATGTGATGCCCCGCCAGCCTGATGTTCTAATTGGGTGCATGTCAATTAGATACCTGAAACGTCGCGCCAGCCCACGGACAGGAGGGACTGCTATGTTATGATATAATATGATATATGCTATATATATATATATATGTATATATATATATATATATATATATATATATATATATATATATATATATATGTATATATATATATATATATATATATATATATATTAGGATAGAATACGCGATATATCATGAAATTAAAAGTCTTAGAAACAGAATGTATGTAAAACAGAAAATAAATAAAAGCTATAAAATAAGGAAACAATTAAATAAAGTGATCATTGACCAGTTTTGTCCGGATCCATCAACGTCGCAAGAAAAATTATTTTGTTTAAGATGTTAGTTTATCGGAACGAAACCGTTCACATATAACGTTTATATTTTCCTGTGTGCAATGGTTTTCCTTTTATCTCTCTCTCTCTCTCTCTCTCTCTCTCTCTATATATATATATATATATATATATATATATATATATATATATATATATATATATATATCTATATATATATATATATATATATATATATATATATATATATATATATATATAAATATATATATATATATATGTATATATATATATGTATATATATAAATGTCTGTGTGTGTGTGTGTGTGTGTCTGTGTGTGTGTATGTGTGTCGCACGATTTGAACCTCCGGACACGAGTTACATTTACGTGAAATCTGATAGCTCCAACTACGAGGCAAACTTTAAAAGTTCTATGTCAAGTCGGGGAAAAATCATAGTTATGTAATTTTAAAGCGGACAATATAGTTCGCTGTTCCAACATGATTTAACCGATGAAATGGGCAGGAACTTCGAACTTTTATTCAGAATAGATGGCTTATTTTATTTCTCGTAAAAGTGCTGCTTCGAAAAAGAGCTATACATACTTATTCAACAATATATTTTTTTTACATTTCATCCCAATGAACTCCTCAGTACGGAAGATTATTATTCAGCCGCCCGTTCGATTCTTAACCCCGAAACCAGACACTTTAATCTCAAATCGCCTTTGAAGCAAATTCTAACCGCTATGTGGCAAGCCGATAAATAGACCCTATTTATGTTATTTAAAAGTGGGCAATATAATTAGCCGTTAAAGAAAGAGAAAAAGAAAAAACGAAAAATATTTAAGTAAGGCGGGATAAATCGAGCGAAATAAATCGAAATATAGAATGTCAACATGATTGATTGATACATAAAGGACATAATAATAGTATTACTTATATGTTGATGCAATATTGGTTTACGTGAAGTTAACGTGCGCATATGTGTAATAATACCTGTTACATAAGATGATATATATCAATGTGAAACTGTTTACGCAAAACGATTAAATTAAAGAAAATAAACCGACATGAACAACAAAACAGTAGTCAATCACAACGAATCAAAAGGAACATTCTGCAGTCGGTGATCAAGTTAATTGCATCAATTACACGTGCAATCATGGCGACACTTCTATCTCTCATTTTCAATAGCTCTCGACTTGGTCTTTTGTAGACATCATCGATTTTATCTTGAGTATCAGTTGAACAATTACAAATAAAATATGATGAGTGTAAGACAAATAAATGGGATTGATGTACGCGTACTCGAATTTAGACACACATCCATATATATATATATATATATATATATATATATATAAATAGGTGTCTATGTCTATGCATAATTCTCTATTAACAGGTACATACATATAACAATACGTGTATATATATATATATATATATATATATATATATATATATATATATAAGAGTTGCGGAAGTGAGTGTATGTATGAAAGAATATAAGTTACATTCCGAGAAAACAAACACTATGACATCCATCAGTAATAAGGAAATACATCAATCTGTAAACAACGTTTATTATGAAGAAGTCGGTCTAAGAAATGAAACAATCAGAACAACTTGTCATATAGGAAAATCAATACGCGCTGATCAATAACATAACTGACATGCTTATATTTATTATATTTGTTTGTCACAATATATGTATATATATATATATATATATATATATAAAGTTTAGTATTTATATATATAGACATGTTTAAATTGATATATATACTCACACACACATATATATATATATATATATATATATATACAATACGTAATTAATATCACTATCTGTCTCTCTCTATCTCTCTCTCTCTCTCTCTCTCTATATATATATATATATATATATATATATATATATATATATATATATATCGCAAGCATTAAGGGAATACGATTTTTCTCGTTCATGGTTAAAAGTTAAACAAGTAAAATAAATACTAGCCGACCTGTTTCGCCATTCATAACATTCTTATCACATCCAGAGAGTAGGCATTATTAGATATAGTTTTAGTAATTTATTTTATTTTTTCGTTGAATGTTGATGTTAAACAAATTATAAGGGCTCTGTGTGTTAGGGTCTAATCTCCATTTAGCTGACGTTTGTCTGGATCAAATTAATCCTAACAGGTATGCACTCCTGAGAACGTATGGCTATTTATTTCTCGCACCTTTTCAAAGATACAGACTGCGTATAAGAACGAACTAACCAACATCGTGGGTTTAATTATTCGCTTGTAAACATCTAGAGCAATGCTGAAATTTGGACAAGTTTCTGGCAAATCAAAATTAACATATGTATATATATATATATATATATATATATATATATATATATATATATATATATATATATATATATGTGTAAAGAAAATTTTAGTTTGCTGAAAGCATTACTGGACATATAAGGGTAGGTTTGTAATCCGAGGCAGGAGCAATGTGATATAGTTACCGGAAGGTGGAACAGATGAACAAAATAAATGAGAAGAGAAAACAAAAATTAAATCGCAAATCAATATATTAATATTTTACGTAAACCAGATTAAATACCAAGCCAGTAAATAAAAAGAGGTTACTGCCAGGCAAATAAAAGTTCCGGAATAAGGTAAACTTGAATTTTCGAGAGAGATACCTCTCATTATCAAAAGACCAAAAATATGACCGAGTGCTCGAAAAAAGATGGACTGATGGGATCAACAGTTGAAGACATATCGCAAAAAATTGAAAGTAGATACGCATAAAACAAAATCAATATTAATTAATCCTATCGTAATTTATCTTATAAATATTTGTGTATTTACTATTTTAATATCATTTTATTATTTTTTTATTTTAAGTGATTTGTTTTCTTTAAATTTAATCTAATTTTTAATTTTAAATTGAAGCCGTTACGGGAAAACGAACGGTTAAGGGGAGACAAACTTGAGATCTAGAATCTGGTCAGAGTTAACACAGCACTGAAAAACTTAATTGTGGAATAAGAGGTAACTTTATAGTAATGAGAATAAGAAGACACAATTGAAAAGGGATGGGGGAATAAAGAGATTAGCAATATATATATATATATATATATATATATATATATATATATATATATATATATATATATATATATATATATAAAGTGTACATTTCTTAATTCATATTTATTTTATAGGTATGATATTCTAAAATTAAATTTATTTAAATTGTATTAATTTATTTTTTTTTTTATTAAATTTTATTTAGGGATCATAAATATATATATATATATATATATATATATATATATATATATATATATATATATATATATATGTATATACATATATAAAGTGTATATACATGTATATAAAGTGTAAATAACTCCATTCTGGTTTATTATTTATGTTTTTCTAAGTTTTCATATTTTTAGTTATTTATGTTTGACTTATTAATATGTAATTATGTAAATTTAAGCACATGGTGAACTGCATTGAGGTTTGGGTGGATAATTCTGGGCAAATAGATGGAATAGGTGGAATTAATTCTGGGCAAATAGATGGAATAGGCAAGGAGGCGGAGGTGCAATAATCAGAGGATGAATGGAGAAGAAAGTTCAAATCTGTTATTAAGAGTTGGATGAAATTTCGAGATTAGAATAGCCTCCGATATACGAAACTTCTGACACTTGCGCATTGTAGGTTGTACACCGTATAGGTGCGGAAGCAGAGGCCAGAGTTGGGGAGGGGGCAATTAGCTAGAGAGCAGGGATCCGGGTTTTAGTGTCTTTTTTGGACAAATGTCGTCGGAGAGAAGTGCCTGTGTGGGAGAGCTGTATGTCGAGGTTCTCACTACGTATAACATTGCCGATAGCGGAAGTGATACGGTCGCTAAAGAAGGGGAGCTTAAAGAAGCAGGTGTTGGTGAGAGTGTGGTGTATACGCATTATGGTGTTGTTGAGGCTGGATATGGTAGTGAAGGGGAAACCGTTGGTTAAGAGGGTCTGGTAGAAGGCTTTGGTGTGTGTTGTGTTGTCGGTAGTGGATGAGCATTTGCCCTGTATGCGGGTGATTTCGGTGTGCGCGTAACTAATTTTGGATTTGAGGGGTAGGGCGGATTTGTAGTGGATGAAAATGTTCCTGCAGGCGGGTTTTCTATAGAAGGTGGTGTGAAGGGATCTGTCGTCATTTATGCTAAGTTTAAAGTCAAAGATTGAGAGAGAGCCTGAGGTGTTGGGATGTTCGATGGTAGATTTAATGTGGGGGTCAGTGCTATTAAATGTGTTACATATAGAAGTAGCTTCTTCCCGAGATGAAGTGAACATCAAAATGTCGACAATGTATCTCGAGTATAAATATATGGAGATGGCAGGTGCTAAGAGCTTGTTGTTCGAGTCTGTTCATGCAGGATATGGCGAGGAGGTTAGAGTGACTGGAACCCATGGGCAAGCCAGAAACCTGCTTGTACGTTTCTTGCTGGAACCTGAAATAAGTAGTATCCACAATGATTCGAAAGAGTTGATGTATGTCTGTCAGGGTAAGCCCAAAACAGTCAAGGTTAGTAGAAGAGATGTGGTCGGTTATGAGGTGTATGGCGGGGTGTGCGGGAATGGAAGTGTAAAGGGAGAAAACGTCAAGGCTAAAGATGTAGTTGTTGAGGCGAAGTTGTGGGGGTTGGAGTAAGTGGAGTCTGTTTAGTACCTGGCCAGAGCTGCTGACATGTGCCGGGAAGGTGGGGAGTAGCGGTTTGAGAAAATGGGAGAGGAGCCAGGAGATCTTGTAAAGGGGTTCCTCAGTACTGGAGACTATAGGTCTGATCTGTGTGTGGTTGCTGGTTATGTGAGTGCTAATAGGAAGGTACACGGTGGGAAGTCTGCTGTTCATAGTGGTGAGATTTAGCCTGTATGTATCGGGAATATTACGTCAAGCGCAAATTTGGGACCGAGCGTTGTTAATAGAGGATTGTATGTTGGTAGCTGAGATGTTATTATCGGGTGTGTATAGGGACGCATTGCCGAGGTGTTGAAGGGCGAGAGTGGTGTAAGATTCCTGGCAGATGATGCAGAACTCCTTGCCTTTGTCAGAGGGTAGGTAGACCAGGTTTTTGACCTTAAGGCCTTTGAGGGTGAGGTGTTTTGAATGGGAGATGTTAGGTGTGATACGGTGTTTTTCGCGTTGTAGAATGGAGAAACTCTCATGTTTAAGTCTTACTAGCTTTAGGTATAATGTGGGGTTGTCGGGAGGCGGGTGTAGGCGACGGGCAGGTTGATACACGGAAAAGGGGTTGGAAGAAATATTAGGGGATTTGGGGGATGGAGTCATTAAGTGAGTCAAGGGTGGGCAGTTCAAAAGGAGATACTATTTTAAATGGTACGCTGTTCTGCAGAACTGCGTTTCAATATCGAAGAGAGTGTGGTCATTAAGTTTTTGGGTGATTAAAAATGTGGGTCCAAGGCGGAGGAGAATAGTCTCTGTTATGGAGAGAGAGCCCGTGAGGTCAGTAATAAGTGGTTGGGTAGTAGTTTGAAGACGTAGAGATGGTATGTGTACAGCTCCATGATTGGTATGTGTATGTAAGTTCTGTTTTTGATGAAGCCCGTTGAATTTGAGTCTGTTTTTCTTCCGTGTGGAAGCAGTGGTGGTAAGCTTTGTTGATGACTGTTGTGATTTGGGGTAGTAGGTGTGTGGGGAAGGAACTTTGGTATCTTCAATATAGTTTATATGTTGGTGTAGCTTGCAGTGGAGGTGTTTGATGTATTGTTTGATACAAAAGGTATGCAAGAAATTGCGTGCAGAGTGAAGTGTGGGTAGGTGGAAGCATGCCGGTAGATGGATGTTCTTAATAGTGTTTGGGAAGATGCCATGTCTGCGGCATCATTTCAGACAGTTGATCTGACATATATATCTATACATATATATATATATATATATATATATATATACATGCTGGTGTAATTATAAATATTTGGTTATCTACATATAATAATGTTCCTTCTTTCCAAACCCATCAGTGCAAATATTATTATTCAATCCGGTCCAAGGACTCGACAACCCAGAACACGAGTCACTTGTGTAACTCCAATTCCTACGTCTTAGCGTTCGCGACCACTGTGAACATCCACCCACATCGGATAGAGTTTTAAACCTAGAACGCTGGCACGATAGGCAGTCGGTATAACAAGTGGTTTACTATTGAAGTAGCATGCATTAAAGCTCAGATTTGCTGTGTTGTGCTTATACTATTCACTAGACTACCCCGCCTGAAATTGGGGTAACAAATAATTATAAACAATAATTTATCAACATACATATACGTTTCATCATTGTGGTATCATCTGTGTTAAGATAATTATTACAATCTGGTGGCAAGACAAGACACCCATGACAATGATTCGAGTTTTTAACTCAAATTACGAAGACTTATATATATATATATATATATATATATATATATATATATATATATATATATATATATATATATATATATATATATCTTAAGCTTATCATTCTGGAATGTATAGAGAGTACCCAATACTTTGTAAAAAACAAAAAAAATGTATGTATATATAACAAAAGAAAAAACATCAAGTTATAGTAATTCCGGGCAACACCAAGTAGATAAACTAATAATAAGTAAAAGCTATATATATATATATATATATATATATATATATATATATATATATATATATATATATATATATATATATATATATATATATATGTTGTTGTTTAAACTAATTGTCCAAATTACTAGACGTTATTCTGTAAATCGTATATCCGTGTAACTTTTCATATTAGTTGTCAAAACTTAGGTTCAATTGTTCAATCCTAAGATTACAGTGCAACTTTTTGAGGCGGTTTCATGTTGATTGTGTTGATGCTCATTCTCAAGACAGCACTGCACGTCAGATATAACGTAAGATCGTCTTGTTGTTGCGCCGATGTGAGCTGGCTACATTGTTTCGCACCGAAGGGAAGTATTCATCTGTCAAAATAAAAGTGCATCCACATAAACAGACATGCGCACTGGGCGTTCAGAATGATATTCAGCGTTTCTTGTCTTAAAATATCAGTCTGCTTAAAAACTGACAGACGTCAACGGAAGATCGAAAGAGGAAATAAATGAGGAAAAAACAACGCCATTGTTAATATGGCATAGTAACCTCTTCAACAGAAATCTGTCTGACAATAAATGGCCCTTTAATACCATTGGGATAGTCGCAATCAAATGATTTCACCTCGGGTTCAAGAAATATCAGATCAAACATAGCGATAGAGGCGTTGGTTGAAGGGCTGAAGAAGATATATGTCGATCAATAGGTAGAACATACGTAATCTGAGGCAGGAATGGGTTATCAATTCTGATTGAAATATCAGATGTTTTGTTTTGAAAGTCCGCGTTGTTTTTCAGATTTCTCACGCGTGGTATATATCACTACGACTTCACTTGAGTGTGCATTTTTATGAGCAAGCATACAACCTGTAATATATATATATATATATATATATATATATATATATATATGTATATATATATATATATATATATATATATATAAATATATATATATATATGTATATATATAGATATATATATATAGAGATAAATAGATAGATAGATAGATAGAGAGAGAGATATATATATATATATATATATATTTTCATATATTACTATGTATATATACATATATGTATATATATAATTGTATATAGATATTGTTACACCGGCCGTTCTTACACAGGAGAAACTACTCCGGTTGTCACTATAAATAGTGCGAGTCACCAGAAGACAAAGCACAGTCTTGTAACTGTTTAGCCAAGAGCTAGTCACTTACTTACTTTGTTAATACACTTGTTAAACCAACCCTCGACTTGACTTCCTTTGTTTATTATTTACTGTGGAACGACTTCACAACACATATATATTTATATACAATTATATATATATATATATATATATATATATATATATATATATATTTACATATTCAAATATATATATATATATATATATTTGTATATATATATATATATGTATATTTTTACATATGTGTATATATATTTATATAAATATATAGATATATAATCGATATATATTTATATATGTATATATATAAATACAATTATAATTATATATATATATATAAATACAATTATATATATATATATATATATATATATATATATATATATACGTGGTAATCTCTTAAACACATGAACAGGTAATTATGCATTGTTGACTATATATTCTATGCAAAACGATCAATCACATGCGCACAATATATGTATTTGTGCATGTTAACATTTAAAAATTGCATATATATATATATATATATATAAATATAAAACACATTATTAGACCGATCATTGGGAATTTTTTAATATATGTTTTTGAAAATGCAGTAACATGGCCACATTCATTTTTAGTATATTTAATAGTTAGGAGATTCGCGCCACAAAGCACGAACCGAACCGAACATTTCTCAAATAGATAAACAGAAAGAACCATTCTTACATATCAAATGTTTGGGTTTATTAATAATAAAGAACTGGCGCGGGTGCTTAAGCGTCAACAATATGTATGCGTTAACATTTAAATGTACTTATTTTTCATACAAGTCCTAAAATGGGTATTCTACTAGTATACTTATACACAAAAGTGATGAGTGTGTCTGTACAAATCATCACAATAAAACGGTTGAGATAAACGCCCAAACTAACTGCAAATGTTGAATAGGCATTTTTCAATCGATATCGCGTTCAAAGGTCTAGGAGCACATATTAAAACAATACATATCAAAATAAAATGCTCGTCGGATAACATTAGAAACACATTATATTTCATTTTAAGCGTTCCTAATCCAGTTCAATTATTTTAATTATCAGCTGAGAGCATTATATATATACGTATAACAATTTTATAAGTGTTGCTCTCGGTAATTGTAACATGATAATATGAATTAATATGTTGTTTGTGTCAAATCATAGTATGTATTTGAAACGTTTGTTTTATTTGAACATTTCTTTAGGTTTATTTAATTTATTTTATGCAATCAGAATATATAAAATTCACGCGGACAATTAATACGCTGAAATTAAAAAATTATAAAGAAAGTTAAACAGACAATATGCTTTTATTTAATTTGTATCCTAGTAGATAAAAAAATGCGTTTTCAGTCCAATCATGATATGCCATCTTTTAAGGTTCTAATCTCACAATAAACAATAGCTGTAATTTGCTTTACTGTCCCAGTTATGAATAAATTATTATTATTAAAAAAACTGTGTTCTGCAGCTACGGGAGTCAAATGACATCCCGTAGCTGCAACCAGTCCTCCATGCTAGTCCCAGGCAATCTGACCTTGTCATGCGCAAGTTGTCGTAGGCAATGAAGTTGTTTCGCTGTATGTAGTGGTCCTAATTCCGCTTGTTTGAGGTCAGCACGTATTTATGAATATATATATATATATATATATATATATATATATATATATATATATGTATATACAAAGTATATACATGTATACCCATACACTTGAAAAGATAAAAGAGAAGGTATAGTCTGACTGTATGAGTTAAACAGGACACAGCGAATACCTTAGAATTCAACGTTACGCCCAACTGTTACCTGGGCTTTATCAAGGCGAACTATTCTAGAAGTAGTAAAGAACGATAATATCTGTAATTTTCGGAAGTATATATAATGGTAGTTTTTTTTGTTTTTTTTGTAGAGAAAGAAGGTATACACACACCCACACACACATATATATATATATATATATATATATATATATATATATAGCCATCAACAAACATAATGTTTCGCTGTATCACAGTGTGGCTAGACCAGTTACTGCCTCAAGCCGCGATTGAAACTCAACCGTCGAGCCGACAGCCGATGCTCCTACCCTTGCGCTATCATACGACACTGACATTGTCAAGTGCCGGGAGCTCGAATTAGTTTTACCTAATGAGTTATGGCCGTTGGTGATATCCTTACAAATAAGCTCTACCCAAGGAGGGAGCTTTATATAGTCATCCACATACATACTGTTCCGCTGTATCACAGCTCTTCAGTGCGGCTGGACCAGTTAGTGCCTCAAGCAGCGATTGAACTCAACCGTCGAGCTGACAGTCGACGCTGCTACCCCTACGCTATTATGCGACACTGACTGAATGTTAGTAATATCACAATATAAACATATTGTCGAATTAGTTTTACTTAATGAGCTATGTCTTACAGCTAATGACAGTTGGTGATATCCTTACAAATAATCTCTACCCAGGGAGGGAGCTTCATATAGTCATCCACATGTTATATACCAATTGGTTTTATCTTAAGTATGGTTCTTAGCGGTGCTTTGAAGTAAATCACTGACTAACTTCCCGGTAGAATTCACATCTTTATTTTTCATCGTATGTTTCCAACCAAACCTTTTTTTTTTGCTATGATGTGTGTCTGTTTTACTCACTGATATTGGCAAGCGAAACTATTACTTACATTAATATTGTTGGGATAGTAAAAATGACAAAATTCAAGAATCCATTGGTTTATCAAATATAGATGATACATAAAGTTAAAGGTATTAACTGGCAAGGTGCATATAAAAGAACAAAAGTAAAAAGTATAAAAGTTTAAATGTATTAAGTGTAAAAGTATAGATGTATGTATTGCAATGTAAATAGCTGGTTTGAAGCGTATTAACAAGGCAGACTGGCATTGTTTCTATATTCTTCACTTCAGATATCGTTTATTGAGCTTTGCTCAAAAGATACTGTATCGGTTGTTCTGTGGACAGAAGGACTGGAGGGAAGATTGAATAAATAGCTTTGGATATTATGCGGATCCTCAACAATGCGAAAAACTGTATCAAAGCAATACGAAAAATCACCGGTATGTTAATGGATGCACCATGTGCGAGTAGATGAAATACAACTAATGGGCCGCTTTGCAACAGCTTTTTCAGCCATAAAAATCGCTTTTATGACTGTTCTCTCATCCGTAACAGCGTCGATCATGAACATTTTGAAACGTTCATGAGTAACACCAACATAATCCAGTCAATCACCCAGTCGATAACAAACAAATGTGTGCATGTGGAAGAATTGAACACCTTGGGCGTCGAGATAATGCTACATCTACGAATTGCCTTCGTCGATGAGAAGGCTAAACCATGGATTATGATGATCCCGAGCTACCATCAAATTAATTCCGGAATGAATATAAATATAGGAGTATTTGCGTATTGCTTCATATTATGTAGTAAACTAATACCAGGCAATTAATAAGTAAGAACGGAGTATTTTGTGTAAATTAAGCTGTGTTTATTAGTTCCCGGTGTCGATGAGTGGACGGGCAGTACATAATTGTTAGGGATAAACGTTATTGCTACCACCTATATGGAGTTTGTTTGGGGGAGAGTCGTAGATGGTGAGCCAAATGTGATATTTAGTGTTTGTTGGTGAAAAGTAATGAAACTTTACTATAACACGGTTGAATGAATAAGCATAATGAATTGGTGAGTTTAGTAGTCTGTGATAGATGGGGTTATTTTCCCATTAAGCAACTATGTACAGGGGAAAGATATTCTCTACTTTATATATAAGAAAAAGAAGATTTTGTATAAAATCTCCTAATTCTGTTATTCCGGTTGATTGTCTGCCGCTGTCTTCAAAAGAGGAAAGCAAATAAAGTATGATTAACAGTTAAACTAAAGAAATGCCAAAATCAGTTTAATTCAAGTTTCACGTGTTTAGCTTTGGGGTGTCGATTTTTTGGAGAAGAAAATGAAAGTTCGTAAATATACCTATAAAATAGGGACCTTTACTAAACACTCACACATTTCGTTCGGTGTTCGTCCAATTTTAGATAGAATGTATTGTTGGCCTTATATTGTAATGATGACAATATAAGACCAACAATCACTTAATAGATAAGCTAATTAGATTAAATTAAACACATGCATATCAACGTAATTATTGATGACGGTAAATTAGGAAGCCCAAGTCAAAAAGTGAGGGGGGTTGAAACCCCACCCCTGCCCCCGGTGCCGCTGTCCATGATATATATATATATATATATATATATATATATATATATATATATATAGTGTGTAGATTTCAATTTTGTGTAGAGAATCTGAATAACAGAGCTCAATGTAATTTAAACAGAGCAAAACAGAATTATAAAAAGAAAAACTATACACACATTAAGGTTGTACACATAATAACTTATTTCGACCCCTTTAATTAGGTCGCCTCAGATGTATAGACAACCACGTCAAAAAAACCCTTTTTTTTTACGTGGTTGTCTATACATCTGAGGAGACCTAATTAAAGGGGTCGAAATAAGTTATTATGTGTACAACCTTAATGTGTGTATAGTTTTTCTTTTTATAATTTTATATATATATATATATATATATATATATCAACATTTACGATACTTAAATGCTAGAACATTGTTCCAAGTATCGAATCACACTGGGAAACACTGACAGTTCTTTTTTTCTCTGATACGGCAAACCGTTTTTCTGTGGGTTATCTAAATACATTTGCTCTCTGCCTTTTGCGAGCTTACTATTTTAGTAAGTGAAATTCATAGCTGATCCTATTGCACATATATGTAGATAAATATGGTTCTCACACCTTTTCATGTTGACGGCTCAGTCGTTACGAAGCTTGATTACTGTATATCTATTTGTGTTTCAATCTATATTCAAAAGTCTCCGTTATTCCTTGTCATACTGAAAAGCTGTGGTAGGGCGTAATCGATATTTATGAGAGTACTTAGTACTTAAAACACTTTGTTCTGAACATAAATATTATGTTCAGGTAGGTTGTAGAGTCGATAAATTTTACCAATGGTCGAATTTTCTTTCGTCGATCGAAGATGAATTGACGAGAAAACTCTCGAGCATCATGTTTATTTTTCTAGGCTATTTTATTAGTTTATAAGAATATATAAACTCCTATCCGCACGTATATTGATATTATCAAACACGTTTATATTCAGACAAAATGTTTCATGCAGCTATTAAAGTATTTTTATTCCATTTTATTTCCGATGAATTATTTATATTGTGAGTCTTCGTCTGTAGCTTAATATCGTTGAATATATGTATAATATTACAAACCCGGCACAGGTTCAGCTGCATAGATGCAAATAGTATGTTAATATGCACTTAAAATAGTTGATTTAATCACGAACCACTTATAAATCTGATATTGTATTCACATTTAATTTCCCCAGATAAGACTATTTTTTCACTCTTGTAATTGTATATCTTAAATCCCCCATGTGGACTTACTAATACATAGTACTATATATAGTGATCACACCATTAAGCGCTATCAGTTAAGATTATACATATATGCCCATTCTTTCATTGTACACTTTATTCCACTCTCCCTACATTCTTTATTTATCGACTAACCTTCTATATTGTACACATTATTAAGATTCATGTAAAACTATATATATATATATATATATATATATATATATATATGTATATATACATATATATGTATATATACAAATAGATATATATATATGAATATATGTATATATATATATATGTATATACATGTATATACATATATGTATATATATGTCTGTATATATATGTATATATATGTATATATATATATAAATATATATATATATATATATATATATATATATATATATACATATATATATATACATATATATATATATATATATATATATATATATATATATATATATATGGGGGGTGCGTGTGCGTTGGCGAAAGTATGTGTTTTGTTTTCATAAAAAAATGATGGCATCAAGTAATTGCTTTTCGATGAGAAGTTCCTATTGGCGAAAATATGTAAAGCGATGTTACTTATCATCCCAGAATTAGTTACGTAGACGGCGTGATATAATTTGTGTCGCCCTGTCTAGACTTTTGACAGATATGCTTTATGTAAAAAGCTATTTTAATCGAATACATTTTAAAATAAGCAAATGTTAACTTGAGAACAAAAGGGTTAGAGAAGTCAACTGACATGTCTCAATGTCACTGGATATATGAACACATGTCATTGTGCTTGATATGGAATCAAATACGTTTATCATACTGTTCGATTCATAAATTATGAACATCTACACCAACTCATGCGACTAAACAGTAACTAAAATTACATATTGTTCGGTCATAATATGTGTATTTCTTAAGCCAAATTTATTATAATTGAAGCAGTCACAATTTTCAATATAGAAAATTCGTATGACTTAAAATAGTACAATATATTTGACCAGCTTATTTCTGTTGTTAGTATTCCCGATTCTTTCTAAAGTTAGATACTCACGGGTCGAACGACCTGAACGTTACCAACATCCTAAAGTTATAGAGTTACAACGATATAGTGTAGAATGTCAATATTCGTTGGTACAATCATTACATTTATTCTGAATATGGTTTGAGGATACATGTATGTATATATATATATATATATATATATATATATATATATATATATATATATATATATATATATATATATATATATATATATATAGTTTTCTCATGTACACCATTGAATAAAGACCCCTATCACTAAGGAGCAGTAGAACGATATAATTTTGTGAGCTAACTATATATGTTAAGGTGTCATTCACAGTCCACCCATAATAAGCATGATTAATGGGTGTGAGATTGGGTCTGTTACTAACGTGATTTAAGAAAATTTGGACTGTAGACATCAATAGCGACGGTTCGATCTCTGTGTAAGTTAGCCATGCTGATGACGGTTGTGAGCCAGAAACACGTGTCTATGGATTACTTTTATGTACGTATAAAATAAATAAAAATATATATATTAACGAAAACTACGTCCTATAAAGTTAAGGGCGACTGATAATGACATTTTCTGCATCTTTATCACTTAGGAAGTGAGACAATCGAAATCATAGTAAGCAAACACAACGAACGCATCAATCACCAGTACATAATCATATATCTATCTATCTATCTATCTATCTATCTCTCTCTCTCTCTCTCTCTCTCTATATATATATATATATATATATATATATATATGTCTTTAATAGAGACACGTTTACAACAAGATGCAGAGGATACTCTGTTTACTCTCATAACACACGAATTTTAATTCGTCCTAAATCTTCGAAAATACATAATGTATTTTATATTCTTGCTAGTCTATCTGTATGCTAAGATATGAGTATGTTTAGTTGTACATGTCTTTCGATGTTCTGTTTATAGTTGTACTAATAGATCAACTCTGAGGGGAATCACATTTTTAATATGGACATTTCCCCAAGAATGATTGATAACGTCCGTTCGATTAGCAACATCTTACTGTCCCCCGGCAACGTGTCTCTAACAATGGAAATCGATGTATGATGCCGTTTTTCATTATATTATGCCAGAAATATTCGGCTAATAAAATATTTTGTCAGTCATATAAGATAGTCAAACTTTTATAGACATACATCCTGCAACGCACTATACTATTTATTCAGCAGTGTGTTTTACAAATGAAGTAGGATTTAACGGAGCAATTATGTAGCAGGTTGATTTGTAACGTTTATGAGGGGTTGACTGTTGTGTCTTAGGTAATGTGACAATATCTTCGTTGACTAGTTATATACAGAATGCACAAAACAAATAAAAATGAATGCTGAAGCAATCATGTTTAACGGACACTATAAATATATATATATATATATATATATATATATATATATATATATATATATATTTTAAAATTGTGTGTAGGCAAATTGTTAATTCTAAAAGTTAAGTACTCTAGAGTGTACTAAAACGACGGCGACGTGTAACAAAATTGCGTGGCCATATGTGCATTTCTGTTAGTATTATATGGATGTGCCGGTTTAAGACTGTTAGATATCGTGCGTATGTGTCCGCATTTGCCAATGAACCTTGGTGCATTACACGGTGTGTGAGTCACTATAGAAAGCATTTCTTTACTGCTTTTGTCACTGTATGCCTTCACATAGAAGTATATCAGTGAGTTCCCTTACCACATAAATCGAAGGACTGGAGGAGGAGTTGTTTAGCGTCATATCGTGGGTTGGCCGGTTGTCGCGATCACTGTGTCTTCTGCTGATTTTTCAAATACTTCATCTTTAAAATACTTTGCCATCTAATTTAAATGAGGGATGTATTATATTGAACGAGAATTGTTAATTTTACCGCTCAAGTTAATTTTAGTGTACGGACATGAGTTAAAAATGATCTTATTAGCGCTTTTTGTTGCAAATAGGCCCTTGGAAGCCTGCGTTTGTTCGAAGATGTAATTTTTTTTTCTGATGAAATTTTTCGGCGTCACTTGTGTGTGTTCCAAATATCAGTGGTCAGTTAATATGCATAAATCCCTATATACACAGTTATTATTATACACAGTAATTCTTATACACATTTATTCTTATATATATTATAGGAATAATCGATCTCATCTCCACGCACTTACGAACACCAAAAGCGATTAATAAGCAGATATATCCATTTCATTTGGTCTCTGATTGAAAATTATTTGTGTACTTAAGACTTGTTAATGGAAGTTGAGTTTATAAGAATCACTAATCTATGCATGTCTGGGGTTATATATTTATGCATTTTTTCTTGACTGTGTGAGTCCAGTTAATTCTTAAGTTCAAGACATCTTAGAACTGTATGTGCCTTACATGATATTGTTTCCAAATCTGAACTAGCGGAGCCACATACTAGTTTGACACTGATTAAATGAAGGGGTTCTATAGTCACGCACTTAATTATCAACGTTCATTCAATGTCATTAATAGATCCTACTCAATTCCTGAATCTCAAGATAGATGTATTTTATGTTGTACCCTCTCCTCTTTAATCTGTAAGAACCAGGACATGCCATAAATCTGCCCAAGACATGAGCTCCATGAATACTATTCCAGCGTTTCATAAATACTTCTTTGTCTTAATTTATTTTCAAGCCCTTACAATCTTTATTAACAACTATCGTGTATGATACAGAACTGCATCCAGTCATGACACCCCCATTGGGAATTGAGTTTTGTAGACAATACTTTCCAGTGTATGATGTAGTGTTACTTATATTTCAAATAGTTATGTCACATGAATTGTTGGTATTTCACAACATTTAGAGCCCTGTCATCGGCAATCCTTTGTAGGTAGACCCCTTCTAAGAATTTATAAGTAGACAATGTGTAAACTCTAATTGTGTCAAGTTGTCTCTTTCTTATTATATATTTTCTATATTTAAATTGACGTGTTAGAGGAAATAAAACATACTTACTACGATTAACAACAACTTGAGAAGGCAATATATATTGTGGGTCAATACCTATCTATATATAGCCTCATATATATGTATATATATATATATATATATATATATATATATATATATATATATATATATATATATATATACAATATTTATTCCAAAACTGATATTCCATCATTATATTATTTAAAATAGAGCTACATAACGTATGTAGTGCAAACTTGGGTATATTTAGTTATATTAAAGTGTATGCTAAATAGGTAATAAACAGGGGGTTAAATAAACTCTAAACAATGTTAACATCGACGATTTGTGTAAGATATACACAAAAAGTAGTAGCATTAATAAATTAATATTCCCGAAAGTGTGAGCTTCTTAGGTAAAAGTAAAATAGACTTTTGTTTCTTACTTATAATAAAAAGAGAATGTTTAAACGATAAAATTATAAGATTAGCATATATCGGATGTAAAATTATCAGACTTAAGCAAGATTACGTTAATTCTAATTCATTCGTCAAACGCATAAGCTTAAAATGTATATATCTATAATAAAACTCATCAAATGGGTTTTGATCAAAACTGAAATGAACATTGTAGATAGCATTTACTACCATTTTATTCTGGTTTTAATTATCGTTAGAGGACATAATAGTGGTGCAACACTGTTTTGTTCACATCAGTAAGTTTAGTCTGTCGTTCGACGGCTATTTAATTACACACTCCTTCTCTCTTTCTCTCTTGCTCTCTCTCCCCCTCTTTCTCTCTCTCTACATATATATATATATGTATGCATATATATATATATACATATATATATATATATATGTGTGTGTGTGTGTGTATGTGTGTGTGTGTGTGGGTGGGTGTGTCAGTGTGTGCGTGCATGTTTTGGTTGGGGTATCCGTATGAATATTTATCTGCTAAAATCAGTTTATTATTAGTTGACAAATAACTTGATACAAACAGAGAAGGATCATACATTTATAGGTATTATTATAGTAACACTTTTGATATTTCGAGCGTTCGCTGCGCTTTATCAAATATATCTTGTTAGATTGGAATACATGTTCATGTAAATTTGATATTTTTTCTGACTTTGACCTGCGTTCATTCTTTGTTTCACCGTACATGTCGGACGGCGCGAACATTTCCACCGAATGTCGAAGAAAGCCGGAGTGGTTATTTAGTAAAAGCCGTAAAAAATTACTACGAGTCTATATTGTTTATTTATGCAAAAAAGTTATATTTCACAACAAAATATTCAGTCTAAAAAATGAATACTTGTTGAAATGTCTCATGGGAGATCTTAGAACTTATCTTTTTATGCTTCGTTTTGTAATCTATCTCCTACTATTTGTGGGTCTGCATTATTTGACGTGAACTGTCTATTTATATGTATATTACAACAAAAGTGTGATAGACATATATTTTTGAAACCATAGCTTTTTTCTTCTTTTTTTACATATCAAGATATTTGTTAAGCAACGGCTGATACCGTTTCAACCAAATATAAAATTATGAAAGTCAATAGAGAAATGGTGTTATTCATAATGTTCCATAGGTGTCAGTAACGTTTTCGATTCAACATCATGTAACCATCATGTGCCAAAAGCAAATGCACAAAAGGTCTGGATAAAGATGATAACATTTTTACAAGACGGCGGAGAAACGCGCATATAACGTTTTGCGCGTTATTCCAGGAAAGTCGTTCAACATTTAAATTTAGCGACGCCAGAGTGGCACCATAGATTACATCGCATTATGTTTAGCATTTTATAACGTTGTCGATGGTTAAATACGCGATGTTATTAATTGAAAGTTTTGTTTTTTTATGGAGATAGATTTCAGTAATTCTAGGTATGAAAGCAGTTGCAACAATTTATAATGATTAGCGTCATGCAATTCACAGTGCAATAGTGCATTTGAAAAAGTAAGTGAATACAAAACTAGTAGATTAATATGCAATTGTGTTTATTCAATGAAAGGCACTAGTATATAATATGTGGAAGACAATGATGGGTGTACGGATATCTGCTTTAGCAAATTGTGTAGATACTATAGGATTATAAATTGAGGTTAGGTTTATGGTTTTTATTTATTGTTATTCTATAAAAGTACTATAGGTTCTATGTAAGTTACAAAAAAGTGTGAACTAGTATGCCTGAAATGAATTGAGGTGCCATGTGTTTTGTGCGAACGTTTAAAATTTTACCTCCTTCGCTAAATCAAATATTCTCAAGTTTTCATTTAGGCATAGGTAACATGGTGCATTTAGAGAAGTACAGGTGTTAGTTTCTTCTCAATACGTTCCGCTTAGTAATTGGAATGGATTATTATTAGGTAGGCCCCAGTGGTATATAGAAAGCGAAGTGTTTGTTAAATAATCAAAATTGTCAAAAAACATGTATATATATATATATATATATATATATATATATATATATATATATATATATTAAAGAGAGAAAGATGAAGATTAAAAATTGCACAAAATTACATAAAGTTACATACATTAATACAACTGTTATTACATCGGTGTATCCTGTTATATTATCTTTAGTCGGCAAAGCTTCCTACCCTAAGCATAATATTTAAGATGATATATAAAACTTCGGAAACATTTTTCTGCCCAGGAAACAAGGAATTGAAGGCAGATATGAACTTTTCTTGTAAATCTACGGAAACATCCATATAATGGAGTACGAATCCATACGGACCCAGTGAGATATTTTGAACCCTCCACCTTTTACTTGTAAATTGTTAAAAACACTTTCTTCAATTCTACAAACTGTAATTTTTACTATGTGACTATCTACACCATAACGTCCCTTTCGTCTTCGGAAATGACTACGCAATACTGCTAATTTTTACTTCCCGGTCATTTATATTTTCATCCCCAACTTTTTCTGAGTTTTATTCTTCAATTTTTCAAAGTGAAATGGAACTAGGTAGTATTAAATTATTATAAATACCAAATGTTATCCTCTGACGAGAAGAGTGTTATCTTTGTAAAACCATGGTTTAAGGATTAATGTAACTCCTTGCATCTGAACTTTCGATGTAATAAAAGTTGTATTACTTTATGTAACTTCATGTAATTGTGTGCAATTTTTTATCTTCGTCTTTCTTACTTTAAAATTGATTGCTCTACTCAACATATTGAGCTTTATTTTATCGAGATAGATCACTCTACGATATTTCACTTATCGTTTATTCTATGATAATTAGTATATATATATATACATATATATATATATATATATATATATATATATATTTCGTTGAATGTATCTCAAACAATGTCTATATAATATATGTTCTGCTTTGATTTTTTAGGTGTAATCGTAGCTGGCTTGACGATTGAGGTGGCTAGAAATATTATGTCTTGTTTATGCAGTTACACGCCTTCATCTTTTTTAGTGTACTATTGGATTCCAGTGTTGTTGTTGTTGGATATTTATTTATTATGATTTTACTTATTTTTTCTAAATTTTCTCTACAACGTTAACTTTATTTTAGGGTAGTTTTATTCAATACAAATAAATAGATAATGTTCTTGAAACGGAAATGCACAGTAATTCAATGTAGTAACCCTTTTTTCTAATTTGTGTTTTACGATGTAGTTTTACAAATGTGTACACCAGATAATCTTCCTCATTCTATTCTTGTCTAAGTCTATTGTTAGATGATGTTGGTTTAATATATTTCATATGAGTCTTTTTTTTTTTTAAATCATTATTTCAAAATTTACCATGCAACATTCTGGTATTTGGTTTGGACTCCCCCTTTGTATTTCCTTTCTTTATACTGCTATATTTTTCAATTTGACAGTGTAAAGGCATTTTGTACATGTTGGTATGTGCAAAATGAATATATATATATATATATATATATATATATATATATATATATATATATTATATATATATATATACATGTATATATATATATTACATGTATATATATATGTGTATATATATATGTGTATATATGTATATATATGTATATATGTATTTATATATATATATATATATATATGTGTGTGTGTATAAATGTATATATATATATATATGTGTGTATATATACACATATATATATATATGTATATATATATATACATATATATATATGTATAAAAAGTATAAGAAAGTATCACGACGTAAGATAAAGCTTTCTATCTATGAATGCCTACCTATTATAAACCACTCAGATTACGATATATTGTTTTAACACATGACTCGTTCATCATATAATAAATCCAAATTATAAACATTTTTTTAGTGAATGTGGACCATTTCCTATTTGCTTAACTCCTAAAAATAATTCAGAAAAATACAAAAACGATGAAAGTACTACCGGATAAAATGCATCTATCACTGTTAGATAGTCGCGGGAACATCAACGCTATGTGTTGCCAGCGTACATTTAGCCCACCTTGTACATCGCGCCGACAATGTCAGCTTATATATCATTAATCAAAGTCTATGGTCTACAGGTTAATAGGTTTACGCAGGCAACGCAACGACACGTTATGGAAAACGTTAAATTATTTAATATTGCTTAGTTTTACTCGTAACACTTTGCATTCACTTGCGAGCGATATATTTGAAGAACAGCTGTCTTTCGATGACTATATTTTAATAAACACATTCATATATATTTATTAATAATATTTATCAGTGTATATTTATATTTATTTATAGAAAAATATCTCACTGTTACTGCAGCTCATCAGCGTGGTGAGTATGACTGGGCTCGATCATTGGGTTTGTAGCCAAGTGCGCTTACAGTATTGCTAAGAGTCCGAAATGACGTCACAATCAAAGTTATTAACGCATATGCTATGTCGACCTATTTAAGAAAAACGGTTATTATATACACACATATATATATATATATATATATATATATATATATATATATATGTATATATATAATGAGTTTACATATCTGATGAGAGCAAATCCCGCTTGAAACGCGTCATATAAGATTAGGAAATAAAAAATGATGAATAAATATTGAAAAACATTTAAAAATGGGTGTAGCCTTACTATTTTACATATATAATTTTCTTTCGTCTTAACAAATACTGCAGTACTCTGATATATATATATATATATATATATATATATATATATATATATATTTATATATATATATATATATATATATATATATATATATATATATAATGATAGAAGAAAGAAGGGTGATAAACATGTACGATTGTTTGCATAATGTTGTTTCACGGTAAGTGTTTAACAGTACAAGCATAGTTAACGTTACTTTGTATTCAATTACCATTTAATAGGCATCTCTAGATTTCTGGTGGTTGCAGTTTTTAGTCGAGTGCATAGTAGGTGCTAGTTGTTTGGCAGATTTAATGTGTTTGTTGTTAGATGTGATAATGGTTTGTTCCATGATGCGTCTACTCTATCTAATTCTCCTTTCAT
>OY744535.1:84219640-84282140 GCA_963556195.1 Sepiola atlantica
ATGCGATATTCAGCATCCCGCAGATGCAACAGACAGTAAAACAATGTATAACTAATGAATACAGTTTATGGTGGTAGCCGTTGTAGTGTAACCCTATAAGATCAAGTATGGCAAAAAGTTAATTAGGGAGTTAGGTAAGTTACTTACTACTTGCTACTCGCTAGATTACTAGAACATAATACTGATATGTTCACTAACCCGTCGATAGTCAGTACTGACCTGATAAATAGCTTGCCTAAGAGGGCTATTATTGCCGAAATGGATTCCGTTTCTTCCCTCATGGAAGTAGAAGAGCTATATGGCAGTATAGATGCGGAGCACCTGGTACACCAGTCCCTCGCTCTGGTGGAAGAACATTAGCAGGCCAAAGTAAAGGGTTAATTGAAGACATCTAGTTTTACGGGAATGTTTTCCAAAGGAAAGAAAAATTAGTGCGGCAATTATCGAGGCATCTCTCTTTGAATGGGACAAAGAAAACTATTTCCAGACTCCTGTTGAATGACGTGAATGCCTACATTTTCTTTGCTTCATGTGTTTCCTGAGAGTCAGTATGGTTGTGGAAGGGATAGGCAACATGTCGAATGCAGGAAAAGTGGATTGCATATTATCTAGGCCTATACAAGGTCGCTGTTCATCTGTCAAAAGCGTTCGATACAGTTCATCGGGATGCTTTGTAGAAGGTATTGGGTAAATAGAGATGCCCTCCTAACTGCGTTAGATTCTTTCGTTAGCTGAACGACAAAAGGAAATCAAGCGTCAACTGTAAAATCAGTCTGATATACCTACGTGTTGATCTCTTGGCTCACTCATAGAGTGATATGCAGGTTATCATGGATCGATTTGCATGTGCGTGTAGAAACATATGTCTCCCAATATATCTGGGTAAGATAAATACTATGTTTGCCTCACCCTCAGCAACCCGTATCATGAACCAGATATATTTGATGAATGCAACATGCTGTATGTAGTGGGTCATATTATGCATGTGGATAGTTGCATTTCGGGTAACGCGTCGTTCGATTCTAAGATTAATGTGCGTATCGAACAGGCTGGGTGTCTTTTAGTCATTTTCGAAGCGGGTGTGGGCACCACGAGATATCAGGCGTGAAACTAAGATCTCTGTATATTAGGCTGTGGTGTATCAACTTTTGTATATGCCTATGAGACATAGATCACTTACAGAGCCAATATTCGCCTACTGGAGGGTGTCCAGCAGTATTGCATTAGACACTTGTTTAACATCCGTTTGAATAGCTTTACTCTTGTCATCGAAGTCTATGACTAGCTGCTGTTCCAGACATCTAGTCTCGTATAAGTGGACGCAGACTTCGTTGGGCTGGTCATCTTATTCGTCTTTCCGGTGATAGATTGCCCAAGCAGGTGATTTATGAGGACCTAACTGGGAGTAATCGCTCATAGCGTAAACCTCATAAGAGATTCAAATATTGTCTCAAGGACGATATGCGGGGGTTCGGGTCTGATGTTAGGCCTAGCTGTAGATTAGTCAAGGTGAAAGACAATCGATTTTGAAGGCAATAGGCTTATTGAAAAGAATAAAATAAAACAACAGTAGCAGAAGAGAGCAGCGAGGAAGAAACAGGACGTAAAACTCCCAGACCATCGAGTAAACATGGACTTAAGATGGCAAACTTGCAACTTGGCAACTATGTCACGCACAGGTTTGGCGAATAACCAATGAGTGCAGGTTTTTCATTTACAAGAACCGACAACAATTAGCGTAATTGACGGCGTCCCCTTAGATAATAACAACAGCTGCCACCTCTGTGGTATAATCTGTAAAAATCCGGCCAGCTTGAAACGTAACATCTAAGCCTTTCACTGGAAACATTTACGCTACCATCACATCGATACACCACAACTTGCAATATTCGACATCAAATGGACAGTCACCATATATATATATATATATATATATATATATATATATATATATATATATATATATATATATGTGTGTGTGTGTGTGTGTATGTGTGTGTGTGTTTAGTGTACTATCTATGTAGTATACTTTCCGTCCTTTAATCGGGATTCGTCAGCATAGAGATATACCTATTTTCTACTAGTCGCGTGATTTGAAACACCGGGCTCCGAGTATGTTATAACTCAAATTCCGACATCTACACCGCAAGACCACCGCTGAATAGCTAGATGAACAGTGATAATTTTAACACTTATTTGGCGGATTGCCGTCAAGAGAGCGTTCGACTTAATAAAAGGAACGGTGCACTTATAGCTAGCGACGTCATGATGTGTTAATACTACACTTAAAGTGCCAATTTTGTAGAATTTTTAGGGTCTACAGATACTAAATATTTGTGTTGTCTATTATCTATGTACGTAAAGGTTTCGTCGTTTAATCGGAACACGTCATCATAACGATATAACTATTTACAACTGGTCGTGCTATTCGAAACCACGGGCTCCGCGTATGTTATAACTGAATTCCGAAATCTACACCACACGATCACCGCTGAATAACTCGATAAACAGTGATAATTTTTACACTTATTTGGCGGCTTGACGTAAAGAAAGCGTTCGACTTAATGAAAGGAACAATTAATGTATAGCTAGCGACGTAATGCTCTGTCAATACTACATTATATTGCCCATTCCGGTGTTTCGTTTTGAGGGGGGTACAAATATATATATATATATATATATATACATATATATTATTAATAGTCTATGTACTGACATGAAATTTTATAAAAATATATACTCTTTAATGTATCAATTTCAGTATTTACGTAAACAGTGCTCAACACCTGAGTAGAGCCAGGTAGTAAATTATTCAAACATATTTATGGCAATTAAGCTGCATAGATGCGGCCCCGTTTCATCACCTGAGGGAATCGTCAGGTTTAAATGCTTGTAGATTGGAGTGCCGTGTTTTATATATATATATATATATATATATATATATATATATATATATATATATATATATATATATATATATAGGTTGTGTTCAATCTAGCTAGTTAACACGTACATTTTTAGTGCTTCTCTTAGCTAATTGTTGGCCTTCTCAAAAACAAACGTTTGGTTGATTTTACGTTCTATTTCTCATTATATTATGTTTTCTATAGGGTATATGATCACCAGTTTTTTTTGTGTGTGAAACTAATAAGTAATCTTATTTTCACACGTGCTTGCTTGTATTCATTGTGTATGTTTTAGTTTAGGTTATTTTTTAAATGTATTTGTTCAAATATTCATTTATTTATACATTAGGCATTGTAAACCATCAGGAAAATTGTATTATGGGTAAGCTTACAGGGTGATCTCATATTGGTTTGCATGCCCATATTGTGCAACGTTTAAAACTTTTTTATAAGCGACAGCTAAAGTGTTAATCTATGCTATGAATAATAAACAAATACTCAAATCTAAGAATACCATGAAATGTTGCTTGCTATTTCAATTATATAGTGTATACGATTTTGTCTGTATTTAAAGTTGTAGATTTACAATTTCTCATTCAGGCATAGTGTACACGTGTCGTGTAAATTTCTTCATGTCGTATTATTTTCTATTCGATTATTGGTAATCGTCCGCTATATGTAAGCTCCCAATAATGATTTGCTACTGCTGGTTTCGGCATACTTTGTTTTGAATTTGCTGTTGTGGTCATACTATTAGGTTTTTAAATTTAGGGAGGTCATATCCATGTACTTTTTGTTATTCGGTATTTCTTTGAAAAATATTTTCGATTGGTAAATAATACTTTTGGTTAGGCATTTATTTTGTAGTGGGCAAAGTGTACAATTCGGCAGTTACATATTTT
This sequence comes from Sepiola atlantica, assembly GCA_963556195.1. Classification (NCBI taxonomy): domain Eukaryota; kingdom Metazoa; phylum Mollusca; class Cephalopoda; order Sepiida; family Sepiolidae; genus Sepiola; species Sepiola atlantica. The sequence goes on from OY744535.1 coordinate 84,223,449, forward strand.
ACTTCAATCTTAATTTTTCTCATTTCTATTTGGGTGATTGCTATTATGGTTTGGGTTCTTACTATTTGAAGAGTCTATATTTTGTTTCGTCTTATTTTGGCTATATTGCTAATTTTTTTACTATTTTTTTACAATACTTTCAAATTGTTCGCATCAGCTGTAAGGCAGTTTTTGGTGATTTTTATTGAATATTGTATGTAGGGAATTGGTTAAGGGAAAGTGTTTTTTAATGAAATTTAAGGAATTTCTTGTCCAGTTTGGTTTTAGCATCTGATTATAAGGCAATGCATAAAATAGTGTTTTTTTCTTAGTTTATTACATTATTAGTGTCGTGATTTTTTATATTTGAATTTCGGTATTATGGTACCCACTATGTTTTAGAACTATATCGTTATTGTTGTTTGATTTTTTAATGACCGTTTCGTTCTAAGTGTTATTGATACGCCTACTTCCTATAGAATAAAGAATGTATTTCATGATTGAGAGGGGAACGTTAAGTGTACGCACGTAGGGTTAGCGTTATCTTTTAAATAAAGCTCATAAGCCTTTTCAATAAAGTTTAAGGTGAAATCTAAAAAGTAAGTTATGTGTATGTAAGCCAGTATTTTTAACCTTCGGCTTATTTATTTCATTTCCATATGTAAAATGTGTATATGTAGAATGTGTACTTTAAACAAAAATGTATTTACTTTTTTTAATGAATTTTCCTACGAATGTTAAGTCTGCAAAATCTTGGATTTAGTTAGTTTCTCTGGGAATTTAAACTGCATTTTCCTTTTTCTTTCTTTTATTTTTAAATGCCGTAAAGCGTCTTTAGACTATGAATATATATATATATATATATATATATATATATATATATATATATATATATATATATATGTGTGTGTGTGTGGGGGGGGTATGCAGTCATTATATCTCGATAATATAAAGTGGGGGGTTGGCAGAGAGTTTGTTTTACTTAAACAACGGTAAATAACCAAATTATATAAAGCTTTTAATACTTCTGTAATAGTAGAAGTTGTAATCACTCGTAGGAAAATAAGCCTCGTAATAGATCGACATCAATTGAAAGACAGCATGCGTTAAAAATAATTCTCACGTACTTAATTGTGAGGTCATATATCTTTAATTTTCTAAAAAGTGTACTATGCGTATAGAGTAGTACGTGCCTGTTTTGATTTAGATTCGCTTGTAACGTTAATGTAATACACATATGTCAATTTAATTACATGTGATATATTTTGCAAACAAATAAAAGAATCATGCGTCAGTAGCAAAGTCTTGAAAGGGTGGTATACATTTAGACATGCGAGATTAAAATAACCTAGCAATTTTTTTCATTTTTGGGGGAATAGCTGCACGTTGGCGCATGTACTACAATTCTTGGAAAACCATTCAAATGTACATAGATCATGACGTAGATATTATTCTGGTGCAGGTGTGACTGATATGACTTTTGTTTGTTTCATAACCATTTTTTGGTGTTATTAAATAAAGTAGATGGGGATTATACAAAATAACTTCTGTATAAACTCTAACAACTCTTACATTATCATACTTAAGGTTATTCAATATCTCTACACATCTACAATCAAATTTGGTATTGAGTTCTAATTTCATGTTTAAGCTGTTGTACCTCTGTCCTATTAAATTGCTCTTAATAATGTTCAGAAGCGCTCCTTTAATTTGCTTTGCCCAACCAATTTTCCTTCTTTTAAACATTTACTTTAACAGCCAAGATCATTCACTTATATATGTAATATAATGACATGCCTTATTCAGAGTTGTCTGAGGCAATTCTTCGCTACTTTGTGCCAGCCTGTCTGACTTATTGATTGTGTGGTATTCATCACTTCGCTGATAAGATACCTCCATATAATACATATTTCATTCTTAGAGCTTATTCCGAAGAACGAAGGGCTAGTTGAACTTCATACGCGCTGGGTGGTTCCTACCGATGGCCCTGTTTTTTTCCGACACTAACGTCAATACGAACCTCATTTGCTCAACCTCTTTACATCAAGTGAATTAATTATTTGCCTTGATAAACTTGCGTAAACAAGCCAGACGATAAAATTACGTTAATGCAATGCTCTATTTTCATTTCCGAAAAGTTAATTAACTAATTGAAAATAAATAGTTGTAATAACTTGGTTAGAAGTGACGCATCTTTAGCTTCTTTTCCAATGTTTGTATTACTATTTTGAACTAGAGGAATTATACATATGATACACCTTGTTCATTTAGTTTATAAAATCGTGCGGTTTATATACATTACTTGTTAAATCTAATTACTTGTGTAATGTTCAGGATCGCGGTAGATTTTTTAAACAGGAATGATTAGTTGAAGAGACACATAAACATACACAATAAAAAATAAAAAATTAAAATGTATTTTACTTTTGTTCACTATCTTATCCTCAATATGATATATTTTCTTTATATTTTACTCGTGTTTAATAGGTTTACAACCATTATTTGAATTCACTATCGTTTATAATGAGGTATTACATATTTCTTATACTATTTGCAATAATTTTCTTCAACTGCCAATGAAAACCTAAAGGAAGAAAGACGGAGAATCCAAAAAAATATTACGAGGATAATAGGTAGATATTGGAGGGGAGCGTAAAACAACACATGATGAGAGAGGGTAAGAGTTATATATATAATGTTTTAGAGACATCGGTAACAACCTGAAGCAAGTAAACTTCAGTACAACAACTAAGAAATATTTTAGCATTCATTTGTTTCATTGAAATAGAAAGAAAAACGCCCTGAGCTAAACAAACGAAGACAGCTTTAGTGTAACAATACGGGAATACGAAATTCGACATTTATATTATGTCTACTATAATGGAAATCATGTATACGTCTGTCTGTCTGAAACCGAAGTTATATCATTAGTTTAGATTTTTTTATATCTAGTTATCAGTTCAAATATACACATTCTAAAAATTCCCCACACATCACTCGTTTAAATTTACATAATTACTTTGGTGTAAAGCTTCTAATAAAGTAATATTCGAAACCATACACTCATGATTGTTTTTTAATTTCCAAATGTATATCAAATGTTTTCCTGAATCATAATAAATGTTATAAAAATGATGAGGAGAATTAGTTTAATACATTGTTTTATTAATGTATATAATTAAACTATGGTATTAAATCAGATTGTAATGGGATATGATGAAACAGCCGGCGCCCACTCCAACATTTGGTTACACGCCCTATGATTATAAAGTATACCGTACTATTGCAAACGTTGTTATCAGAAAAAGAGAAAGTCAGAAAGGGAGAGAGAAAAAACAGAGAAAAAGAGGGGGAGAAAGGAAATGAGAGAAAAAAGAGATAGACAGAGAAAGAGAGAGAGAGAGAGAGACTGTTGGTAAAAAGACAGGGCGCGTTATTTGATTAATAACATGTAAACAACACATGCTATGTGATGTATAGTACGAGTCGCTTAAAGATGGTTTATTTAATTTTAGGCTGTTTTTAAAAATTTTATTATGAATTATATTTTAAAGCACAAATGTATTGAATCAAATTGTTTTATTTAAAAGATAATTGATTTTAAAATTAGTATTTTGTAAAACAAACACAACAAACCCATTTTACTGAGCAATTAAACAACTGAATTAAGAATCGTGTTCACACATTTTTATTGTTGATTGTATTTTAGGTAAACATTTTTCGATTTGAAAAACTTCAAATATTGTTATCTTTTTACCACTTTTAATGAGTTTAAGAATTTTACATTTTACGCCGTTTTGTTTAAAAACCATATTTTTATAATTCCGTTTTTTTTTTTTTAAATTGAGGATGGGATGATTTTATTTGTTTCATTTTGATAAAAAAACATATTTTACTGAGACATTGAAAACACAATAAGAAAAAATATGCGACCGGAGGGAGCATATATTTGCTAGTACTCTGTATTATAATATTCGATTTATAAAAAAAATAAATGCGGGTTTTATTCAATATAAGTAATGTCGTAGTTTTTTGTGGATCTCACAATCTTATTTAATTTTATAATTGTTGGAAAGGAAATAACGTACGTTCTAACATGAAATAGTTTAGCGTATTATTATATCGACGCTTAACTCGTGTGGATTTATGATTCTATCTTTCGATATAAACACTCCTTTCCTTGGGGCTATTGACTAGTTCATCCATCGGACTAGGAGCTTTACAAAATAAAAAGGTAGAATGCCGAATTTCGTCCGTGTCTCAATTAACCTCGGTTTCTCCGGGTCAACGATAGGATGAGTCCTATTAAATAGTTATCACTTTGCTTATATCTTCATCGATTCTTATTCACTTGTAATAAAGAAGCTGTAATAAATAGAAGAATGGATGGATAACCTATTTTCCCAAGTTGTTTCGCTTTGCTTTATCTGAAAACTCAAGAGTGAACAGATAAAATAAAAAAAAGTTGCGACGGTAAACGTCAGAAATAATTACGGTCAATGGTCAAAACACATGGCTGCCAAGCAGGCCCGTGCAATGATGTATTTCAGTTTGCTTCTTTCTGACCAAGGAATCGAGATAATAACAGAGTTTTATACCCGGTACACAGGAGACTGGATCTTTGACTTATCGGTAAGCATTTGGAAGCTGTCAACCTCAAGGGTATTTGTTCCAGATAAGAAAGATCGCAAGATTAAGAAATGGAGTTTCTTAAAACCGATACTGTTTGTTATTTCAACTTTGCAGTTTGTGTACCCACTTCTACTCTTCACGATTATCTGTCCGTTTTGCAGCCCTAGGGATACATATCTGAAACTTTAAGGAAATGCGGTTACGGGCCAAACATATAGGCAGACACATTCACTAACATGCGACCGAATATAAGCGCAACTACGAAAATTAACGCCCTCTCACTTTCTCTCTTATATATATATATATATATATATATATATATATATATATATATATATATATATATATATATATATATATATATATATATATATATTGTGTAATAATGAATCCATTCCAGGAGGAAATCCCGGTATAAGAGCTCAATGTAATATACAGAGCAAGAATAAAATAAAATATAGTAATACGAAATTACATATTCATCGATGCAATAATTTATTTCAACATTGTAGTATTGTCAAGCATCAAATTTAGATGATTACATTATTGAAACTGAAAACCAGGGGAAATTCACACTCGACAATTATAATTTAATTAGAGAGAGAGGGAGTGACAACCTATTTAATACATATTTAGAGAGAGAGGGAATTTGAAGCTATTTAATCTATAATTTCATAGGGAGGGGGAATTACATAATTTATCAAAGAGAAGGAAGAAGAAGCAATATATAGAAATGTTCGAATTGTAAAAACAGGAAGGTAGGGTATACAATGTCTCTCAAGAAATCAGGGCGTGTAAAAAATCACAAGTTCTCACCCTGCCACTGCCCTTTTGAAAGTGACATCTACAGTCTGGCGACTAAAGAAGAATATTGGGGTGGGAAGGGAGCAAAGAAAAGATTTGAAAACAGACACTAGATATCAAAGGTCAGAGACAATATCACGTATATACACATATACAAGCATGCATATGTGAAACAGTGATTTCAGCCGACGCAGTCTGCCTTTTTAGGGCGCACCAATATGCATCAAGGGGATCAGGCCCTACGTAGAAACAAGTGGAGATCTAGGAACTAGTACACATTTCGACTGTCCAGGCGTCGGCCGGTGTGGGCGCCAAAGAGTCTGAGAACGGTTCTTAGGTTGTCAGTGGTAATTACCGCTACACAATGAATCACATTGTCCATATGCCTAACAAGCCCTGTAAATTGCGAATACTAGGGGGGGGAATCGAAAGCGTGTCGCAGCGACCCTTTTCGATAGGCGTGGACGCGTGAAGACACAGGGAGGAGAGAGGAGAGAGAGGGAGAGAGAGTGTGAGTTGTACGCTTCTCGTCGTTGTTGTTGAGGCGAGAAGGCGTCACGAGAAAGTCAGAGTCGAGATCCGGGCCGAGCTGGTCGTGATTCCCTCGGATCCCGAGGGAGCCGTTGCCCCGGGCCCCACCATCGTTTTCCAACAGAGATTAATGTATCAAGTAATACCAACAGGCGTAAGAGTACACACACACCGTTTTCAGTAGACAGGTTAATACTTAGTTAACCACTTGGAAATCGTAAAGGGAGTTTCACACACACACCGTTTCTCCAAACATAAGTTAAGTTACAACTTATTTAACAACTGGGAAATCGTAAATAGAGATTCATACACACAGAGAGATAAGATAGTTTAGTAAACAAGCCATTATCGAAAAACAGACTTTGGGTTAAAGTTTAAAACCAACCGTTTATCTTGTTAAATAATTATTGCTTATGAAAAGGCCTAACCGTTTGTTGACTTATTTCTGTTGTCGATTTGTTCTGTTGGTGTGACATTGCCTTTACAGCGGACCAGCGAAGCAATCATCAAACATCCCGACCTAGAGGAGATACGACCGACACATCTTGGTTTTCACTGCCACTATAGACGACATCACGAGCCAAAGAAAGGGTGTTCACAGTCAGGAAGAATTCCTGCGCCGAGGACTAATGGTTATACATATACACGTGCACATAATAAGTACATACATACATACACACCCACACACACATATATATATATATATATATGTATATATACGCACACACATACAGATATACACACATATACACTCATATATATATACATATACACACATATATACCTATATACATATATATATATATATATATATATATATATATATATATATATATATATATATATACATCCACAGACACACCCATGTATATATGCAGTCCACAACCATCCACAAATAAAATATCTTAATTCACGTGTTTTTAACGTGTTATCGGACGAAAACACACTTGCGACACCATATTATTTTAGTAAATTATCAGATTATATGACAATAATACACTCTAAGAAATTAACTGGTAACATTGTCAACAATATCTCAAATTACTTATTAAAATAAATTATCAGATTATATGAAAATTACAATAGTAATATTACTCTTAATAGTACTATATTATATGATAGCCCCTCGATTACCTAAAATAAGTCACAAGGTCACAACAACACAACAATAATAATGCCACTATTAATAATAATTACAATAATATCCAAGAAAGTATAGACAATATTAATAGTATTTATAAAATCTACAATGCAATACATATACATACACAATATATATATATATATACATACACATATACACATACATGTATATGTATATACATATTGTCGAATGTTAATTCCCCCTTTTTTCAGTTCCAAAAATGTAATCATCTGAATTGGATGCTTGACAATACCACAAGGTTGAAATAAATGATTGCATCGATGATTATGTAATGTCGTGTTACAATATATATATATATATATATATATATATATATATACCATCTTATGGTGGTAATTATATTATAATATGTATGTGTTGTTTTGCCTCCTTCAGCATCTTCCTTTTAACTATCTTCTCAATTCAACTGTTAAATACATAATACAACTCTTAGTACAGTATCGATATACAGAGCAAATTCTGTCAAACAGTTAATGTGACAAATTCCAAAAGTGTTCATTTCAATATATTCAACCTTCTCTGAGTGTATCCAACCTCATCTTAAACTGATCAAAGTTATTGCTGTTTTTGAGTCGATCTGGCAACTTATTACAAGAGCATATTATTTTGTGAGCAAAAAAGCTTAACTGGTTAACAGATTTAGTTTTTAAAAACTACATTGACAATAACCTTCTAGATCTAAAGGAACTACTAAAATAATTCCCACCATACTTAGAAATGCAATTAATTATCTTGAAAGTCTCAATCATACCATTTCTTTTTTTTTCTCTTCAGCAAAGTAGTCAATCCTAATTTGTCCAATCTATCCCTGTAACTGCACTCCTTTACTTTACTTATTTGTTTTGCAACCGTTCTTTGTACGCCTTCTTGTTTAAACTTTGCAGAAATTGATATTTTCCGCCAAATAATGTGACTGCTGTCCTTTACTTTTATCGTAAAATATATATTCATAACTACAAAATTGTAAATCAAATACACTTCGTTTATGCAACAATGTAATAGATTCTAAAGCTCAGTTGTACAGAACACATTGATGGGTGTGTCTCTTAATTTCGGTGCTACCTTTTCAGGCTATGTCTTTGTTACTACAATTATGCAGAAATACGATAGCATGCTTATTTGCAAAATCAGCATACATAGACATAGTGGGAAAATGTGAAATAGATGTTAAAAATAGGTAGGCGATAGAACATTTTGTAGGTTTTATGGTGTAAAAATATATTGCCTGTGTGTGACTTGTATTTTTGTTTGTGTTGTATTACGTCGCTGATGAAATAGGATAAATCGAATAAGTTATTACGTTGTGGGATTGTGTCAGATTCTATAATGAGTACTGATTGAAGAAGTGTTCGACCATTATGGCTTAGAATATGTGTAACGTGTGTGACCTGTTCATACACGCACAGCAGATATTTCGAATTTTACGCATCTTGAAAAAAATAATATTCTTTCAGTCATAGATTCGCGACATATATATATAAATTTAAATTCTATGCTGTTTTTTACATAAGTCAATCTTAATACAGTGTTTGAACAATAATGATAGCACGTCAGAAAATATAGACACGATTTAAAATTGTCTACGCTCATTCTTTATCATGTAGAGTTATTAATTCCATAAATAAAATGAAATTGTATATATGCTGTTAGGCTGCTTTTTATATCTGACCTACACGTGATAATCAGATATTACGATTAATCAATGCATGTAATTGCAATAAAATGAGTATAATACCTTTCATGTAGTATTCCTTTACATTAATTAGTGCGTGCCACCATCAAAAGCTGAAGCTCATAAGATACTTGTAATGCCCTTCTTGTGTTTCATTTGGAGCATATTTATCAATAAAAGTAGCGAACCTCATGAAGCGTCATTCCTATTTTATCGGGTTTCAATTGATACATGACATGAACACGCATTGTCCAACATTCCCTTCAGCGACAGTAGCGATGCACTGCAATTAATGGAGCTCAGTCTACATATGCTGATCGCGTTCGTTTCATGACTAATGGGAATATTTTACTTGATTGTCTGTATGGTTGTCTCAATGGTGAAACACATTGGATAATAGGGAAAATCAGTGTCAGTCCGACTGTGAGATCCATCGGCCGGTGGTACATCTCAACACTAATATGTATTTGTCAAAATGTGCTTATATATGTATGTCGATATAAAAGTATTTATTATAAATAAGTACATATATATATATATATATATATATATATGTACATATACATATATATACATACATATATATATTTATATATATATATATGTACATATATATATATATATGTGTGTACATATGTATATATATATATATGTGTATGTATATATATATATGTATATGTATATATATATATATGATAAAGAAATACTGTTTTGTTTTTAAAATCCCGAAACAGTTTTCATGGTAAACAACTGACGATCCCTTATATATAAAAACATATATAAAAATATATTTATATTAGAGTATATTCTAGGAAGTAAACTAAAATAGTGATTGCAGTAAATTGATTGACTTACTAGACTAAAATCTTTCAACAAATTTTTTTTTTTTTTTTTTTTTTTCTTCCCAGTTTTGAAGGTTAAAAGAACTTCCGAGACTATATATATATATATATATATATATATATATATATATATATATATATATATATAACACTAGTAATATCAGTTATCTTGACTAATCAGCATATCAATTGAATTTTTAGACAAAATGATGTGTATTTTTCCGGGACGATGAGCATTTACTTCATACTTTTATTTTGTATCTTAACTTCAATAGCATGAAAGGACACATTTGTTTAAATGATGTTAAAATCAAATGCATCATGAAATAAAATTTACCAGTAAGCATTTCGGTTTGTGTAAATACAAGTCAAGCACGTGAGTATTTATAATGCGTTACAAGAAGAGATGTACTTACTTTCAGAGTTTTCAAGATTTTAAATATTGAATATAAATGCTATAGGGTGTTAGTGATCTATCTTATTCTGTGCCTATATTGATCTTTTCACTGCATAAAAGAGTTTACGACAGTTTACAATGTCTCAATCGAACTTATGTTGCTTAAAAACTTATGTTAGTACAAATCGGCCCAGGGTCTGTTCCCGACAATACGTCCGGAGAGACTCAGGCTCCTTCGATGGCCTTTTATCTGTGAGACGCACAGCCCTTGCCTTCCCTTTTTGGGGTCCAGTAAGTATATTGAAAACTGCGGGAGCATCCTGTCACGGCGTACGCTGACGGGGCTTCTCAGACTATTTCAATAGGCCACATTACTATTTCCTTAGAAGCGCTGGCGTGTTCTTTCTACCTTCAGGCGTTGTGTCACATCTCCCTTTGAAGTAAATACCAGCAGTCTTGGAGAACTCTGTCTATAACATACTATTGTGTATGTCTGTAAATACACCCTCTTGTAAATATACAACTGGTTGCTCTTGTACGGTCGCAATACTGGCGATAAGAACTCGAACCTATTCGGACAAAAAGTAACCCAGACGTGTGATATACATATCCCTGGCAACAAAAATGTTGACTTATGTCGGATACACCATAAACTTTGCTAAAACTGGAATAGCTGATTTTCGAAAAGTCTAACGACGTATTCTTAAAAAACGTATTCATTAAACAAATATTTAACGTCATTAAATAATATTGAAAAAAAATCCGTTCAAAAGTATGAGGAAAAGATTTGAAGTCATTGTCCTACAGGACGTTCTAAAATTAAAATCAGTCGACAACAGCTAGAACACTGTTATGTGTTCTGTCGATTTTTCTTCGTGTTTAATTGTTTAATCTGGAAAAAGTAAAAAAAAAGTTTGAACACGTTTACGTATTTTTCCGCGAGAGATAGAATACTACCGTGTGAAAGAAAAACTATATACAATAAATATTCGGTAGCCTAGTTTAAGTAACGAAAAATGGAGGACTTTAAAAGTGCGAAGTTTGAAATTATTTAGCAAAACAAACAGTTTCTAGAATAAATATTACGATGATGATGAAAGAAATTTTACGAAATCGAAGTAATATAAGTATTATAGAATGAGGGTCAAACTGGCGAAGATAAAAATGCATTTCACAAAACGCTATTTAGAGTGGTATGGGTAATTATAGTTACGTCCCTCAAAACAAAATGGCGTTTGTTTCGTATTTTAGATGACTCAACGGTATTTATAATATTGAATGTGCGAAGCAACCTGATTTTGAAACGGCTCGTTTGATATGTATAAAGTTGGGTATGGTTAAACATATAACGTTCGTATATTATATAATGACACAAAGACAGCACCTTTATATTCATTTAAGCGGTACAGTTTTTCACTTAATTGTTTCGTTCTAAAACATCTTTTTTTTCACTAAAAGTTAAAATGTTTAATTTCACAGAAAGAAAAGTGAAAATGAACTCTTGTCGCTAACGCAGTTAAAAGAACTGCGATGATTTGAAATTTTCGAAATTGAGCGTTCAGAATCTTAGACATCTAATCTACCGGCAAGGTTCATTATGAAATACAGATGTGCTGAAATCACTAAAAAATGTTTAATAAACTACACAATGCACCTGGTTTAACGATTCAATATATCACAGACAATTGCCCCCATTTTCTTTGTGTTCACCAATATCTAAGAGGCATTGACAAAAGTGTCATGTCACGTATGAAACAAATACGTAACAAAAGAATGAATTCACAAACTAAATAGAAAAATAATGTGCATTCTAAACCGTTTTTGGTGCAGGGAATTTAATTGGTGCAAATATTGTCAATATAAATTGAAAACGAGTTTTAATTGCCTCATATGCGATAAAAAACAGGAAAGTAACGAATAAAAGATAAACAGCTTCATTAAAACTGCCACAGTTACGGGAACTTAAAATATCAGGAAGCTTGTGCAAGTAATATTGAATAATGGAAATAATTATTTGCAACTTGCTTTCGGCTCAGTTATGTCAGGAACACATGTAAAAATATTGAAATGAATTGAAAAATGAACTTCATGAAAATGAAGTAAATAGCCAAACGCGCCACCAGTGACGATTTTACCTTTTTTTCATTCTCATAAAATATTGTTTCCCAATATATTATTATATTTGAAAATTTCAATTAAATTCCTTTATGTTCATCACATGAAATAGGCTACCGATATTATCCTGCACATGTTTTAGTTTAACATTTATTTTATACGGTCGTACCTTTTGTTAGAGTACAAAAACAAGTTTGAAGACAACCTAACGTTACATTTAAGGATACTCCCTTGAAATTAAAAAAAACGTTGTAAGTAACAACTAGACAACTCTTTTGCACTGACTAGATGGATAAATTTCGATCATGGAATATGTCTAGGAACTCTTTCTGTCAATATATTAAAACTGTAAAGGCCGACCCAGGGATCCTTAAGAAAGATGTTTCTGTCGAACTGAGAAAATGTATAAACAGCTGATTGCTTAGTTTGACTTAAAACGAAATTTTCTATTATTTTTTAAAAAGAACATTAACGATCTGTTCGCGTCAGGAAATCAGATTAATAAATAATAGAATCGAACAATGTGGGAGTATTATCGAGAGTAGAGTAGAGCTACTGATCTTCGAGTAAATTCTCAGAAGAGAATAGGAAACAGATTCAAGATTCAGCAGTTTCTTCAGACAGTTAAACGATCCACTAAATGATTACAAATATCCTGTTAAGTTCAAAAGAGATATTCGCTAAACTCAAATATTTGTCGACGAGGAGTGTACCAAGATTATTTATATTAATGCTCATAGGGGTTTTTACACATTCGATAAATTACAATTGTGGGTTAAAGTTTCACTAAGAATATTTAATAAATATTGGGCACATTGATTAGCGGAGTGATATTTGCGACTACCTTTCTAGATACATATTAGTGATCAGTTAAAAAAGCTATGACTACAAATCACATGTACATGAAATATCCAAAATAATTCAGGACAATATTTTTCACTTGAAGCGGGGGATGGTTTGATTTATCCATGGAAAATAATATATTTCTGAAATTATAGACAAATACAGTAAAATACCTTACACAGAACGAGTGTGTGTGATAAAATATAGGTATGCCCTGAAAAGCTTATTGTCACTACAAAGCTTATTGGTCAAGCTAATTATTAGAATATGTTTATACCAAACAGGCAGAGTTACATAGCGCAGTTTAATTAGCTACTAAAAAAGGGAAAAATGCGTTTGACGACAGAATTCTAAGAGGTATCTGAAAAACAAACAAAAATATGCTCATATCAGAATTATTTGCAACGCACTCTACTCCAGGTTCTGATAGTTTAACTACTGAATCTGGCTACTACAACATTTGAGTTCACATGTTACATAAAATGGAAAACTGACTGCTTAAACACATTGCAATTACAACATTTCATCGATTTCTTCACGGAGGACATGTTGGGTTCCAAACCAGGCAAAGGCCACTGCTTACGATTTATAGGTAAAATAGGGGCTACCAACGCATACTGCAATCGACCTATAGAGATAAGGGTTATTCCCTCTAATTACAATTATAAAATAAAGTATCTTCCAACGTAAATAATTAGCCATTAACGGATTATTTAGATTCAGCGAAAATATGTTGAACCGTTTTAGAACACAGTAAGTGGCTCCTTACAAACTGACATAAAAGTAAAACATAGATTGTGTAACGCCATTACGGGGCTGTCGGTAACACATAACGAAAAGAAAAAAAAACACTAACTAATTAGACACTGATTGTTTTATTTACTAAAAATAAAATAAATATTGAGGAGTGTATTTAATCTGTGATAAATTAGTCGTGTATTCCTGAAGCATTACATAAAATAATATTCAAGGAATGCAATATCGGTTGCCCGGACATTCGGAGAATTTAAATTCTCATGAGAAGTTATGTGTATATAGCAAACAACAGAAAATGCATTGAAAATGCGGTGAAACTATGCAATTTTTTTACTTTGCCAAAGAATACATCTCCTATCAGTTCAGACTTTGGGCATACAACTGACCGACCGTCGTCTAGGATCCACTTAGCTGTTTCTTGTCCTACGATATTGTTTATATTACGTTATAGTGGTGGAGACTTTATATAAATGGCTGGCAATATTAAATTGTAAAAATAGAACCACGTAAGTAAACCTTATGCTTGTAACTAAATTGTCTGCCCAATGTGAAATGGTTGACTGTGTTGTATCAGACAACGAAACGCAGTTAACGTCTGGTAAATTTAAGATGCTCTGTCAAATGTGTGTGGTGGTGCACATCACGATTACACCGTACAAGGCGAGAAGCTGTGGGCATGCAGAACGCTTTGTGGATACGTTCAAAACACGCTGAAGAAAATGTTATTCCAGATGTTTTGGATGTATATAATTTAACCCTCTCAAATCAATGCTCCATCGTCCGTAACGCTAGTAGACTAAATGTTGCAAGGAGGATTAAAACAGGAGTTGATATAGTATTTCCAAACTATGCTAAACCACGACGTCTCGAGGAAACGCTTAAACTTGGATGAAAAGGTTTACTTTCGAGTTTTAATAAATACATCCTATTGAGCAACAGGAATAGTTTATCAACGGACTAGAAACATCATTAATATCATAGAAGAAACGCATATTCCCTACAAAAGACACATGAAATACACGAGGAAACACTATTCAGAGGCTTTAAAAAACCTTATCGCATATATTGTATTGCATTTTCTGTTGATCTATTCTGTCAATATCCGTTTTTATTCATTTAAAATAGCTTTAGTAAGAAATACATACTTTAACGTAAATAAGTTAAACATATAGATAACATGCCGAAGCAAGACAGTCTTCTGTATTCGAATCGAATATGAATGCACTACTTCTAAAAGGCAACTATAATAATAATAATAATAATAATAATAATAATAATAATAATAATAATAATAATAATAATAATAATAATAATAATAATAATAATAATAATAATAATAATAATAATAATAATAATAATAATAATAATAATAATAAATCTATTTAATTGAGCAATTATATCTTTTTGGTTAAACATAGCTATTTATTGGTTCAAGAAACATTGTTATAGTGGAAATAAAAATCAATCAATTGGATTAATGATATACGTAAATGTTATTAAATTAATCGCTCGATTTAATAAATTAAAATGAATCGATATGTTTGATTACTGCTTATGATGTTTTCGAATTATACATCTGTTATATTAAATTAATGAAATCGATACATAGGAAAAGTTAAATCGATATATTGACTTTGTGATTCGATTTAAGATATACATATATGAGATTATTGTATAAAAGAAATAAGTATTTTAGATAAAACATTCGATATGCTATATAAAGAAATATCTATGTTTACTTCAATACCCATCTATTTGATTAAATAAATCGCTGTAGTGAATTAATGTAATCGATTTGAAACATTGAATGGATTGGTGTATTGAACTAAAGCAATCGAATGAATCGATCTATAGCATTAATGAAATCGTTCAAGTTGTAAAATAATGATTATATAAGATACAATAAGATAATCTAGGAGATTAGTAAAATTGAATATATTAGGTGTAATTAAATAAATAAATTAGATCAATTCAATCAATACTTTGATAAAACGATTTGTTTGAATAATAAATATATAAATAAAATAGTACTTCCAAGTTTTTTTGCTAACCTATTTTTTGTGAAAAAAGTTCTACTTAACTTGCTGTTTCACTCTTGTTAAAAATGTATTTATTTACAATACTTATGTATTTCAAGGAGTTAGGACGAATCTATGATACCACTTATCACTAACTGTTGGACATTTATAAGTTTATGCATTCACATTATTATTTATTTTACTTCCGTTTAAAAATATTTTTAAAAATATATTATGTATACACTCATCATTTATATATATATATATATATATATATATATGTATGTATATATATGTATATGTATATATATATATATATATATATATATATATATATATATATATTACAATATACGGACAGATTAACACGTTATGATGTCTGTTGTATAGTTTATCATTTGTTTTACAATCTGCTTCATGCAAGTATATAAAACTTAAAAGCTTACGTATAGCGGGTTATTCCCCTATTAAATAGTCTAAATATTTTATTTGGATCCCGACTATGATTAATCATTTTTATTACTAATGCAGCCGCTGGGAGTATTAATATATTAATATTTAAGTCAGGCGAGTTATTATTCAGCAACGTGGATGTCATGCTCCCCTCAAATTACATATCGGGCAAGTACTATGAATAAGGAAATCATTTATTTCGTCAAATATTTTATACATAAATATTATATTTTCAATGTTTGTATCCATCTCACAAACTGTGATTGTGTTCCTGTTTGTTCACAAGTTAATTCTAACTGTTTTGGATGTATCAAATTTGTAGTATTTCCTAACTCCTCGTCATCATAAATAAACATAACAAGGTCGTCAATGAATTGCCTGCATAATGATAACTATAATCTAAACATCAACATTTTATTTTTATTCATGATGACATATATATGTACTCAAGTATCTATGTAGACAGATATACACCGGAATGATGAAGGATCCAAACTCATTGGAGTGTCTATAATTTTGAGTAGTGTTTTCTCTCCTATAAGAAAATAATTCTCTTTAATATGTGACTCAAAAGAATTATCGGATAAGTTTTCGAAATTGTTGTGTTACTAGGCTTAGTTATACACCAACAAGCTTTCGTTTTGGAAAAAGTATCTGTATTTTGATGTCCTTCATACTAAAGTATAATCTTATTATTTAATAAGTTATCCATGTGGTATGTGTGTATATAAAGTTCTAAAATCATAGGTCGCGATCTATTTAGCATGTTTACAAAAATTAGACGATTTATTTTTGTTATTTTTCTAGATCGGAATTATCATATAATTTCTTTTTTATAGAAATTATTTCATTAATAATGTATTTAAACACTTTATAGGTTTACTTAAGAGTGTTCTGATATAACGGATGTTACAATAAAACGGGCGCAAACTGATTTTTTTCTTATCCAATACATACACGGAAGTGTTTACATTTTTTTACCAATGTCCGTTTTTATTTTACACAAATGACAATGTTGTTGAAAATAATAGTATTCGGTTCACACTTTCTTTATTGATACGAAACTTAACCTACAAATCCTACTTCTGAAAATAAACGGTGTATATGAAATAGTTTATAGTTAAAAGCTGTTTTATTTGCTGCCTAATTCAGAGCAGATATTAAAATAGTATTTTAGATTATTTAGAGATCCATAATTATTTCAAAATTTGTAAAGAAAGGATTCGTTTTTTTAAGACGTAAAATTTTGTTTCAAGATCCTGCCTTATTATTTACAAATGTACGTACATTACCAATCAACGTATCAAATGTAGAACGTAATAGTTTATGATTATTTTATACGGATATGATGTAATTATCTAGTGTTTTTCCTATTTCTTTCACACATTTCGAATGATGTAAACATTTACGTTCTCTATTATGTTGAACTTTCGTAAGCAGTTTTATTATTAATAATTGTCAACTATCGCTTGATTAACAGTAATTATATGCCCGATGTCATTATTATACACACGCATAGACACACACACACACACATATATATATATATATGTATATATATATATACACACATATATATATATATATATATATATATATATATATATATATATATATATATATATATATATATATAAATGAGGATATAATACACAATATATCATCACAAAAATGCCGTGGAGACTAGATGCATGAAAAAAACAAAAGGAACAAACAAATTAAAAGATGAAGGAAGTATCAGAAACACGAAATATTTATCAGTTTTGTTCGGGTCAACGAGTGTCTTCAGACACACAAATGCACTGATGTAAGTCAATTTAAATGTTTATATGATGAATATCTGCACATATATATATATATATATATATATATATATATATATATATATATATATTTATGTTTATATATAGAGATTGATAAAGAGAGATACATAAATATATACATATATATATATATATATATATATATATATATATATATATATATATATATATATATATATATATATATACATATATATACATACATGAAGTAAATTGAAAACCCTCCGAAATTATTAATGCATCTTTCCAGTGTCTGCTTACGTTGCCAATTATCAATATTATGAGCCCCACAATGCATCCGTACAACTTTGAAAGATAGATATTTAACACTAACCTTTTTTTCCGTTTACAATATTAATCTATCTATGATACATGACATTTGAATGTGGTGCGGACGTAGATGTAATCAAGTTCAAATTGCAGGACACCTCGGAATTCAACTTTCTACACTTAAATTTGTTATTCACTAATTCCTGAGAAAATTAATATAATCAATATTATGTTGCTTAGGTCGACCATGGCACGATAAGTGTGTGTTTACATCATCAATACTAATAAACATGTATATTTACTTATTTCATATAAGGTTATATATTTTGTTACAACACCCTCATACGTTATTATGTTGTTAAGATACACGTCAATAATATGGCGACTTGATCTTTATAATTAGTTAAGAAAGTATTCATTATAATGCATTTTAATAAAATGATAATAGCTTACACAAAGAGGATCGGCATTCATGAGAATTTGTCTAAGTGCCAAACACCCGATGTCTTGAATGTAGCATCGTGCCAATTTTAGTCCCCGCTGTCATACGAAGAACTGCTGTCATTTAATAAATAATACAGAGTTTATCAGTTATACAGTCACTCAAGCGAGGTTAATTCATTTACATATGAACACTTGATTATGTATGAGTTAGAAGCACTAATATATTTAGATTTATTTCAAAAATGATAATCAGTAAGACATTTAAGTGATTGATTCTATTTCTGACAGGTCGTTGAATCAAAATAAACGCAGTTTGCACCTGTTTGAACTTGTGTAAACATAGTATACGAAACATTATATTCTATTCCGTGTATTGTTATTACAGTATATTATTGGTGTGCGTGTGCTCCTGTGGTATACAGCCGTGTTTGCGTTACTGAATAATGTTAAACAATGTGTTTATTAACATATACATACATGTTTTGACTTTTCATACGTTTGAAACGTCGCGTTATTTTATATATCTAGAATTTTGTATATTCGGACTACTGTTCTCATCTTGGGTGTTTTGATCACAACGTTTCGGATGATGTAACCCCCGACCTTCTCCAGGTGTACTTTGTCGAACCCAGGAATCTTTCTGTCGAACTCGGGAATCTGGACGGAATTTCGAACGGGAAGCTTTATTAAATCCACGGGGGTAGCATGCTCTCGTTCCATCTGCCATGACTGGGAAGAAGTCTTTAGTAATTCGCAATTCTTCGTATCGCCCGCACTGAGGATTGAACCTTTAACCTTCATTACATATATATTAAAAATTAGCTTGCCAAATTCGGTTTAAGGCCAGACAAAAATTAATGCGTTAATGATACACGCCAGTGACTGAGTTGCATCGACGCTTTCTTTGGAATAAAAAAAAAATCCTACTACTGTATAAACAATGTTTCATTGCACCTTACTCATCTCCATAATTCTTATGGCGTCTGAAACATAGTAAAAACCAAATGAGTGTTTTTTCACTTATTTGGCGTTGGCTTGAACATACGTTATTACAGAAGATTATACTGGCAAGAGAAGATTCTCGATTCTACATTATGGATTGAAAAATATGTGTAATGTATTTTCTACGAAACACTAACCACTTTGAAATGTCAATGAGAAGTATAGTTTGATAGAGAAATACTATAAGAGAATGTGACTTCGCCAAATACAACCTATTAATAACAACGACCGACTTAGAAACGGCAATTCCCCCTCTATTGCCAGAAGAATCGGAATAAGTTGGCAAAATAATGAAACATCAGTGAAACAAGAGTTTTTAGGCAACCCATGTTTAATTTCAATTTTCTTTACTATTTTACAAATATTTAATATATAGTTGGCGATATATTACATTTGTATGCGGGTCCGGCTACACCACAGACGCAAGAAGATGACGGTTAACTTGTTGCATAATATAATACGCACTTACAAATGTATTAACTGCAATATAATTGAAAAATAAATAATGTTGTCTCTGTCTATACAAACAATCTATAAAAGCTTTCTGAGGTATTTGCTTTTGATGACAATCTCACAAATCAATTTTTTTTCATACTATCTTTTATTAAAATAAAAGATGAGTATCCATGTACTCTGGTTAAGTGGGTTCAGAATATATCTGAGTATCGGGATTATCTGCAAATCTTTTATAGTAAGTAGTTTTGTATTACCTATTTATGTATGGAACTAGATAATATTTAATTGTTATAAATACCATATTACCAGATTTTATCCTCTGACAAGAAGAGTGTTATATTTGAAAAACCATGGTTTAAGGATCAATGTAACTCCTTGCATCTGAACTTTCGATGTAATACAATTTGTATTCATTTATGTAACTTTATTAAATGTTGTACAATTTGTCATCTTAATCACTCTGTCTTTAAAATTGATTGCTCTACTCAACGTTTAGAGCTTTATTTTATCGAGATAGATCACTCTACGATATTTCACTCATCGTTAATTCTATTATGATTAGTATACATACATGTCATATTACGAATACGTAATGATACTTAATCTTAATGGGCTTAATTTTTATCCAATTATATTTTATACGATATATGTAATTAAAGATTAAGCTTAATAGTCTAAATGATTAATTTTAATTTTAAAAAGTGCTTAATTTAATGCAAACCTTTAATATATTATAATGTGTTAATATTGTGTGTCGGTCTTTGTTATTTCCCGTAAAAAAAACCTCTTTAGTTAAGTTTAAATTGTTAGGTAGAGAAGATGAGATAATGTGAGGAGTGAGATCAAGATTATTGTTTGTTAGCGGGGGATGTTGGTTAGTGTGAGATGTGTTATTCAGGGTGTCGTTTGGTACGGGGAGTTGTGGATGTGGAGAGCTATAAAGTTAGGGGATACTTTGTAGGTTAGTGTTTGTTTGCATGATGGTGTTTTGGGGTATTGCTTAACAGTATAAGCATATATGAAGTTACTTTGTATGCAATTACCATTTAACGGGCATTCTCTTAATTTCTGGCCGTTGCAATTATTAGTAGGGTGTGTAGTAGGTGCTGGTTGATGGGCAGATGTTATTAGATGTGATGAGTGTGTGTGCTATATTGCACGATGTGGAGTTAGTATTTTAATACAGTTTTTATTTTAAATAGTTCTGTATTTATGCGGGTGCTTGAATGATTTTTTTTTTAAATATTAAGAATCCCTTAGCGATATTTGTTTTCACATTGCAGTTATAGTTTGGGTTAAACCAACTACTATGCTTTCTTCTAATTATTTTACATTTACTATGTTCTTGAGGGTCAGCTACTTTGTCAATATTGATAGTTTTTTGTGGGTTTATTTAGATATGGTTTGCTTTTCGTGCGCATTTAGTATTAGTCCGCTGTTAATCCTGTATTGTCATTTTGAGTGTGATTACATTTAGAGGTTTGCTCTACTGGTTAAAAGATTTATTTTCGTATTTAATTTCATCAGTGTATCCCCAATTACGTAGTGAGTGATTGTAGAAGGATGAATTTTGTTCGAAGATAGATTTATTAGCAGATACTTTTGAAATTCTATTTGAGACTGAAGGGACATTTGAATTAATGTTAGATGTTGGGTGGTGTGATTGCTTATGTACGTAGCCGAGGGTTAAATTAGGAGTGTGCTAGGGGCTAAAGGATTCGGAGTTAAGGTCTAATGTTAGCAACTGGACAGACTCCATATATTTTTCACACGTACATTCTCAGTCTCCATTACTTAATTATTTTTCTTCAAATTTTGAATTGTGGCTCTTCCACTGCCAACTTATACACCTATGTAATTCCCTGTATGATAAGTTGTTAATCTTTGATAAGCATTGGCTTAGGGAAAGAATAATAGACATGTTTTTACCGAGTAAACCTTGCATTGAACATTCGAAGTTGAAATAAATGTGTATTTCGTACATGCTTATCCGTCTTCTTTCATCTATTTTTACATATATATATATATATATAATATATATATATATATATATATATATATATATATATATATATATATATATATATTATATATACGTGTGTATGTATGATGCTTTATATATATATATATAGAGGCATATACCTATGTATGTACGTATATATATATATATATATATATATATGTATATAAATATATACATTTCTACATATATATATATATATATATATATATATGTGTGGATGTGTGTTTGGAGGTGGGTGGGTATGTGTATATACATGGGTGTGTGTTTGTGTATACACATAGAGAAAATTTTTTTTAGATAGATAATAAAATACTACATATCTATTATATATATATATATATATATATATATATATATATATATATATATATATATATATATATACCCAACCTATATATGTTGGTGTTAACGCCCTTTTGTACAGTTTTCCTCTTTTACACAAAAGATGAAGATAAATATGAATTACTGGGAATCAGATATAAATAAAAATATTATCTTACGACATATTCCTAATCGGTTTATTCGTTTTTTGAACAACGAACAGTTTTCATACTAACTTTCTTTTGATGCGGATATTATGTTATCACGAATTTAACGGCGTTACGTAAAAATACGTTTTATTGCAAAGAGTTGTTCATGTTTTTATTTTTACTCACTAAGAGTTATAACACTAGTCTTAGTCAGTGATTGCTCAACGATATAAACCGGCATTGTTCCATGGAGTCTACGTTGAAACAAGCTGCCCCAGAGTTTCATTACTTTCCACCTCATTTCGACAACCATTCCAAATGAGTTTGCAGTTACGCAGCATCCGCTGAGAATTGATTTATGGCTGTAAACGATTATTGCTCTTTTTTTGGATTATGATTGCAATACGCTACTGTAAGGTCTCAGTACTCTATGCACACTTCAGTTGTTGTCTGGTTAGTGATCTCCTGCTTTGGTATTATTATTATTATTATTATTATTATTATTATTATTATTATTATTATTATTATTATTATTATTATTATTATCATCATCATCATCATCATTATTATCATTATTATTATTATTATTATTATTATTATTCTTCTTATTATTATTATTTCATAGTAGTCTCAAATGTTAGTGTGCCTTTTTTAAACATCAAGTTTATTCCCTTACCTTATCTAATCAAGATGTACTTTAACACTTTCGCCATTCCCAACAGGCATGCCTTTTGATGAACCAGAAAATAAATTGCCTCGTCAATCTGTTTAATACATTTATGGTGGGTTTGTATCATGGTTAAATGCCTATATTCAAGTGTAGTACCTGTCCGATGCTGCCTTGTCTCCATGTTTATACTCGTGTTGTGTTAGTATCGACATTTAGATACAATACGCTCTCAGGTATCTTCCTGTTCATTACACAATCGGCATATAGGTGAGATCACACTTGACGACCTACTCTCAGCTGCCATCATCTCTAACTTCAGTATTCTGAACTAGTACACTGTGTAGTGTATTTACAGATAGGTTAATGCTTATCTCTTGTACCATTGTATTATGTTTGACTCCAGTTCTTAGTAATTCCTTTCTTTTTATTTAACGAGGAAGAATCTTCTTATTTCCAAAAATATATTATTATAGACACTCTTCTTCTATAATCACAACATCGTAAAAACTAACTAGACCTCTACAACCTATCTTTCTAGGTATATACAATCGATATGCATCTCTTTTATTTGCAAAAGCTCCACAAATTGTAAGCATGTTTCGTGTTTTGTTATGCCACCATTTTAGTTGATATACATTCTTGTCAAGCATACCGGCAGTATATCGAATGGTACCTACTGCTCTGGCATTGATAACATAGATGCTATTCCTACTGTGGATGTGTGATTCAAGAATTCTCCTTACTCTTCTGTTGTTCTCAACTGTGGCCTGGTTGTTTATTCACTTGTTATTAATCGTATCTGCCTCTATAACTCTCAAGTATGTGTAGCACTGTCTGTCCACATTCTTTATCAGATATGCTGTTGGAAGTTTACGGTCATCTATAATGTAAAAGTTTACCCATGTTTATAACAAAAATGGCACATTTACTGATGCCAAATTCGATTCGTATGTTGTTACCAAATAAATAACCGTGTTTATTAAGGTATCAAGTTGGGGTTCATTCTTCCTAAAAACCTTCAGGTCATTTATGAGGAGAAAGTGGTTGACTATAAGAAGTAATTTTCCAAGTAAATTTCCTGCCTTATCATTACGTAAGAGAAATATAATTTTATGATAAAAGGCAAAATAGAAAAAGATTATCGCTCTAGAAAATCCTTCTCTTGATTTTCACTTTACCTGATGCAACACGTTCTAAAGTTAAATTGGTTTCAAATTCCTCTTTTAAAAGCGGTTTGTATATGTATTCCGAAAATGTCCAAGCATTTGTGTATTCATGAATGACAGACCCTATCAAATGCTTTCTTATAACCCACCCATCCCATAGGAAGGTTAGTAGTTCTCTGTTTGCCGTTTCTCAAGATCATTTTACCGATCAGAAGCTGATATATGGTGCCATATGATCTTTCCTGGCAGCCTTTATGTTCTTAAGGTTGTACATTGTTTTAGTTCAAATGACGATAAAGACTTTCCAGCAATATGCTAGTGAAAGGTTTTTAACATAACTGAGAGGCAAGTGATCGGTCTAAAGTTTGTCACTTCACCCCTTTTTATTTCATCTTTATTGATCAAGACTGTGGTGCTGTTTGTCTGCCATTTACGGGAGCTAACTGTCATCAAAAAGCAATTGATCATTTCTGCAAGACGTTGGTGAAGAGCCTGTAAGTTAATAAACCAGTATCCCTAGACTCCGTCACGTCCAGGTGCCTACCGATTTGAAAGCTATTAAACCTTCTCCTTCAGCATCTCAACGGTGACTGTTATATTAATTTGTCTTCTACTTTAGTCTGCACATCCCCTTACATGTAATGGATCTATTCTGCATCATTTTAATGCTTTACTTCATTTCCCCAGAATAAACTAGATTAGTCAGCATCAAATTTTCCTTCAATTTTTTTCTAGTTGTTCAAAAGTGAGTTTCTGGTTGTTCCAAAACAGCCTGTTTTGTTGATACTACTCAATTCTGTCGCTGTACCATTTCACATCGGCAGTCTTAGCTACGACCAACTGTTTCAGTTCTTTATTATAATTATTGTTAATATTATTATTATTATTCGTAGTAGTAGTAGTAGTAGTAGTAGTATAAGTAGTAGTATAATTATATTTATTATTATGTGTACCGATAACGAGTCATAACACATGTAATCGTAACATTTCCAATACTATTCCCCTCTTCTCGATTACCAACGAATATGATATATATATATGTATATATATATATATATATATATATATATATATATATATATATATATATATATATATATATATAGTATGAAATTAATATATACACAGTTTTATTTATATATACACACATATATATACATATATATATATATTCATATATATATATATGTATATATACACACACACACATATATATAGTGTGTGCATTCATTCAGCATTTTCTGATTCATGCAAACATTGTTAAAAATAACAAAATTCGTCCGTTTAATTATACTTTTTTTTATTTTTTACTTTTTTGATGGCCTTTTTTATCAACATTTACAAAACCGTAACTGTCATCTTTCTGATTTAACACAACTTTCTGTTAATGACACTAACATCATACAGTCTGAAACAAATTTTTAAAAAATGCTCCAATCTATTCACATACAAACACAACAACGTATAATCAACAACATCACATATGAAACCAGTAGTAACATTTTTAAATACTTAACGTAATGTTATATTTGTCTGTGCTGCCACCTAGCGTTTCTGATTTAAAAATCGCCAACGGCTTCTTGAACAACGCGGAAAACGTTCTCTGCGCATTTCTCCAACGTCTTTTTTTAAATTCTCTTCTTACTCCAGCTGTTTTGTTCATTTGCTTTTTACACTGAGGATGATTCGACAAAGAATCGAACACGTTTGTGAAACATGTGAAACCTATGGAACATTTATTAATGTGTTTGATTCAAATGAAAAAAAGACCACTAGAAAAAATCAGAAAAAAAATGTGTAATGTATATATATATATATATATATATACATATATATATATATATATATATATATATATACATATATATATATATACATATATATATATATATATATATATATATATATATATATATATTAACATCGCCGACTATCAGCTCGACTGTTGTGTTTTGATCTCGGTTTGAGGCACTAATTGGTCTAGCCGCACTGATGAGCTGTGAAACAGCGAAACAGTCTCTATGTGGATGACTATATAAAGCCCCCCCCCCCGGGTAGAGCGTATGTCTGTAAGGGTATCGCCAACTGCGATTAGCGTAAAAAAGGCAATGCTTATTAGGTAAACACTAATTTGAGCTCCGACATTTGCAATGTTTACATTGAGATACAACTTACATTCAGTCAGTGTCGCATGATGACATCGCCGACTGTCAGCTCGACGGTTGCGTTTAGATCCCGGCTTGAGGCACTAACTGGTCTAGCCGCACTGATGAGCTGCGAAACAGTCTGTATGTGGATGACTATATACATATATATATATATATATATATATATATATATATAATTGATTAATTAAGTTCAAATATAAACAAAATGAACAACACAAATACTTTTCAAAAGTGCTCAATATGTATTAGAGCTTTTTTTATATTAATATTAACATACGTTGAGTATCCGACAATTGTTTCAGAACATTTTTTGGCTCTTCCTCATGGATATACTGAGGAACAAATATTACATCCGCCAAAACACACTCATAAAAACACATAAACAAACACAAACACAAACAGACAAATTTCATTTAAAATATTTCTCATGAGAAATCCCTTTCGACACTTAAGAATGTCGGTTAGCTCAAACTATAGGCAGGACAGGCCACAATCGGCCTGTCTCCCCTTTCATTTATGCACACATACAGAGACATACGCACACTCACACGTACACACACTCACGCTTATACACACACACTCATATACACACATACACACCTATATACATATATACTTTTTCTATATCATGGAATTCTATATCCCGTGTTGAATTTTACATTCTTTGTTCGAGTAATTATTTACCAGTTCTGCTCCGGCATGGCTGGCTGAATGTCAGCGAGCTACTTCTGTGAAATAAATAAAGGTTGTGGTTGAGATGCCGTACAGATTCCTGAGTAGAAGATAAATATTTCGAGTTTAACAAGACGCACCGTAACCAAAACATCGTTGCCAATTTAAATTCAGCGTTTATATGAACGACTGCTATATTACAATCTATGCTTAATTAAGAATCTTTCGTAATTCTTGTGATACACTTACAACATGAACTAGTATTATACGTGTAATGCTATTTCATTCAATCGATACTCGTCGGATATGGTTACATGTGCATTCACCTCAGCTTCGTGATTCGTCAATATCTGATTAAATTCACCACCAACTTATGACAGATAACGTTGTAGTTAATAAGCTTTTTCATCGTATACCTCTTCGGGTAAGAAACACTTGCAAAACCTTATCGCGATTTCTTATACTCGTTAAGTCAGAGAATGCCGTTCGTGCCAATAAACCGCAACTGGTCATGAATGAGGTCATTTTTGTTGGCCATTTTAGTGATATATCACAGATGGCTATATAATTACAAAGGATCGGATAGAATTCAGCGATGTTTTATAAGGAATAAGATCCATTGATAGAATATATATTTCTCCTGCAATATATTTTCTATTACATGATATATTATTTTAATAGCTGCCGCTTTTTAAAGTTATATGATAACGTGATATATAAGACCCGATCTCCCTCTCTCCCTCTCTCTCTCTCTACATTTATATATATATATATATATATATATATATATATATATATATATATACGCGATAGATAGAACTTAGAAGGCATGTAAACAGTAAATGCGAGCAAACAATGCATTTTGATATTTACATTATTGTCCTGCCTACATTTTTATCTATTGCGAATATAGAGTGGGTTGCTGTATTGTTTGTATGTTTATGTTGGCAATATTTTTGTTTGTTAAATACAAATTGCCTGAGGAGTAGTTAAAATCGTGTAAACTTTTAACAATACGTATACGACATCAATTAATACATTTTTAAAAATTTATTTTTATTTGAATATTTTTTGAAACTTTTATATGCATATTTTGGCATAATTAAACATTACAATATTTACGATTGGCTTTAAATTTCATATGTATTCATTAGTAAGAAGTCAAGAGGATTCCTTGAATTTTAATTTATTTTAAAAGCATTCAAACTACCCAAATTCGACTTAACGTAAAGTTGCATAATATATGGTGTTTACTGTAAATAAGAACATATTGAATGACGTATTAATTTCAACGTGTTTAGCACAGGTGTTTTACTACCTCTGCATATGTAAATATTCACTTAAATAATGTTTTCTTTTAAATAATGTAGCCTTTTGTAACCAGTGTATTATATCGTGTACGTCTTTGAAGATAATTTTGACGGGCCTTTTTTAAGCTACATGGTTTAATTTTTGGGCAGTTTGTTGTCGGTCTGTTTTTGTTGATTATTATATAGCTACTAGCAAATATATGCACCCTTCAGGAAGCATATTTTTTTATGAGCATTATATGATGGTGTACGAATATATACTACGTTGACCCACAAAGGAGGAAGACACGAGTAAGAAGATAATACCTTGGGGCATGATATCATGACAATATATAGTACACCCATTAAAGGAGAAGGTTATCCCTGAGAATAGTGTTTCATCACAACCGAACAGATACTGAACTTTTCCACCCTCACCACAAACACGAGAATGTATTCACTCTGAAGAATCATCGAATGGCAACATAACACACACTATATTACATCTGACTTAAAATAGCTTGTAATAACAACTCTATTTAAAAGGAATTGTCGTATGAAAAAGAACCGATAATACACTACTCAGCCCATTGAAAGATAATATAATAATAGATTAAATAATTATCTGTTGATTCATTTAAAAGCGCATAGTTATGAAAACAATGCGTTTGAGGTTCATTGGCTTTCTGGCTCAGACCAAAGTGCAGAATCTGCTCTCAAAATCTTGGCGACGTAAGACTAATATGATCGCAGCATCACAACAATCTCATACGATATAGAATGGAAATACCATATTGCGTATATATTAGGTAATACAACAGTGCAAAATTACAACTTCATATTACAGAATATTCATTTGTTAAAATATGTTTATAAAATAAATATGCAAATAAAGAAGACGAACACTGTTTGTAGATAGTTGCATTCTACTATAATACGATATTTCAAAATCTATTACTGCATCATAAAATTAAATAAGCACTACTTGTTTATGTTTATATTGTAAGGCTAGATGGAAGAATATTTTACATTTATTACTTTGGACTAAGAATGTTTAATTATTTTTTTACCCTTTAAAATCATAATGTAACTTATAATACGATAATTAATAATAATAGTAATCATTAGTATATGTCAACACTTAAATTAAAAAGGGGAAACCCGTAAAAACGGATATCACAAAATTGCAAACTCGATGAAATATGAAAGTACTTGTCGATCAATTTTACAATAAATAACTGGTTTGTGTGATGAACAACGTCATCAAATACACAAAGATAAAATGGTGGGCAAGGGGCATACTTGACAAGAATACAAACGCTACTTAAATATACATTATTTACTAGATATTACATGAAAATAATACCTGTTTGGGCATATATATATATATATATATATATATATTTTGACACCTTCATACTGTAGAGAACAGAAGCACTCAGTGTTCTTTATCCAAGAGCAAGATAATTCATTGGTAAGCACAATGAACCCCCCCCCCCCCGAATGATGAAACTGATCTACGAATGATTATCAGTAAATAGTCAGTAGTGACGACTTCCTGTATTAAGACAGAAAATAACTAAGAAAAAAAGACAGAAACAACTTGATAATTAACAATATGCACTAAGAAGAGAAACGAAGAAACAAAATGTCGAGATTAGCCAAATCAAAAGTGAGGCTGTCACATGAGTGATTTTTGCACAAAAGTATATAAACGGTTACGGAAATCACAGCTTTAATAGATACGGAATAGACAGAAAACAGAGTGAATTATTCAAACCAAATAGAAAGGGTTATAACAACACAACAATACATTTAACCTCACTGGACAACTCGTCTAAGGGTAACTTCACGTGTATATGTGAAACAATGGTTGCTTCATCAACAACTACACCTCTCTCAAAATTACACCTATTTTAGCACTGACCATGTTCAACGTCACATTACTTCGGAGATCAAAATAGAACCAGCGTGCAACGTGATTACGAGCCAGATTCAATGATAACAGTTGGTTGCAATTACACAAACTTCGTTACACTGGTTTAAGAATTAGGTAAACAATGCTGGAAATCTGAGGAAACCTGTTGTCATTCGGAATCTAGGGTAACACCAATGGTTATTGTCAGTGAGCAATCATTGATAATGTTGTTTTTTTTTAATGTTTGTGAGTAAACCATTAATACTAGTATTACTGATAATAAAAAAAATCATCTCCCGAAACTGAACGAACTCATGCCAGCACGTGTTGATATAAAGATAGACAATCGTAGCGTGAAAATAAAATCCGAAATTTGACTGGAAGGGAACAGGGATTATTGAAATATTGAAGAGGCGTATCATCACGATGACTCCAGCGAACCCGCAAATTGTTTACTGTGATAAACATATTGTACCTTCAAGCAGTTGGAGACCAAGGTGATTTCAATGATAGTCAGATAGGAAGTAAAATAAGTCACCCTTTGAAAAGATGCAATCATTAAGACAGAAGAGATAGTCAACATATTTCATCTAGAAAGTAAGGATGTGAGAATTCCAACTGAATAGTAATAATAAAGCCGAATGCAGGTAAGCTTAAACACACTTTTGTTTTGTTAACATGAAGATATCGGAGAATCAAAGATAGAACGTCGCACTGGTCATACCTGCACGAGAACTTTAAAAAAAGGAGTAACAATCATTTAGTATGATAATGCTTGGGTGCGAGTTAGCTAAGAGACAATATGAATACTGAATAGTGATCGCACCATCAAGTAGATAATCAATAGCGAAATAATGATACAGAAATACTGAGGATATGCACTGCAAACAAAATTTAAAACCATGTTACATTACCATTATCAACGAGATTTTCATGAAACGACTTGCCCAACAACGCCTGTTGATTTTTCAAAAATAGAATGAAAAAGGAAGTGCACACATATATTGGAGAGACATATTATCTCTAATACTCTAGAGAACACCACATCGTAATCAGCTACAGATCGATGGTAACGGTGCTGCGAATAAATCTTGATAAGTCGTATTGCTACTACTAATACCACTATAACTACTAGTCCCACTGTAACTAATAATATTACTACTACTATTACGATTACTACTGATTTTTAAAATTACGATAATATTTACGGTGTTTGTTTGTGAGTGTATTTCTCGTCTGAACTAAACTTTGATGATTACACATTTAATAGTTATATTTTTATTTTATGTTTGAGTCCAATACTTATTTTCAATTTAGAATGATATAGCGTGAAATGAAATACATTTTCAAAATCATATTTGAAAAAAATATTGCAGTGGTATATCAATGATATGAATTTGCTTGTATTCGTAAAAACCGAATCTATTGATAATAGTTGCCCTTCACAATTTGATAAAAAAGTCCGAAGGATTAAACGTGGGTAATAATGATGTATGTCTTGGGAATTATTGGAAAATGTCCATCAATTGACAGGTTGCAGATTTAGAAGACATTATTATTTAATTATGTTAATGAATGTTCGTATTATATATAAAACTAGAAAATATATACGGTCGGATACGTTTTCTTGTCTGGAGAAAATAATGATGAATAACTAGATACAATACAATACCTCCAACTAAGGGGGTAACAACTAGAAGGATTATATAACAACACTACTCCTCAAAGGAAGAAGTGATAACTGGTATGTTGGTACCATGACAACGAAACATATACTAAAATACACTTTCCAAAGAAATAGAAGTATTCCGTATAAAAGAAGGAGGTGATGCTGCAAGTATTTTAACATAGCAACAGTAGAAATATGACCTTACACTGCCCTTAAAAAAGACAAGTTAGCCCTTGGAAATGTGGTATCATTAGAACAGAATATATACTGCATTACCCGTGACTTAAACAAGTCTGTAATACCTGGGAGGATTGTCACCACTTCCTTCAACATAGAAGCATTTACAGAACCAATAACATATAACTAACGCATTGACAAATATACAACGATTAATTCCATCATGGGTTGTGCCACTCATTTAGAAAGACCTAGTCATAAAAGCATTATTTATTGTAGTTGTACGGCCTTCTCGCAGCAATCAAAGTGTTATCTCTTCTCATAATCACAGCGACATCAAACGTGTAACTATCTACGAAACTATTGCTTCAAAACTATCATCGAATCAACAAACCATGATAACATAATACGGCTTCGTTAATGAGACAGAGGGAGGAGGGTATAGAGAGCGACGAATAGGGAGAGTGAGTGACAGCTAGCCAAAGAAAAAAAAACAACAAACAAGCCAGCTAGTCTGCCATCCGCGTGCTTCCTATTTCAATGTTTTATGTTGCATGGCATCATGTGGGCTAATGTTATATTGTACTGTGCTTTCACGACAAAGCATTGTGAACATGTTTATACTTGAACATATTTCCGACCAATACTTCTCAACACGTCTGCTAGTACACATTAACAGCAAATTACTCTGATGAAATACTTTATAGTTTTCTGAAGATTCATTTCAATTATATTTATGATTACAAAATGATACAGGATAAATAAATTGTATTCGTAAATATTATTAACTAGTTCAAAATAACCAACATCTTATATAACATATACATTGAAATCAAACTCTAAATGAGAATATTCACAAACAACGACGGGTGAGTATATCTGGGAATAACAATAATATTAGTTATAAAAAATAATAGTTCTATTATTACCAATAATGATTATCAAATAAAAGTCCATATACTAATAATAGTAATACTAATAGTAATAATAATGATATGTATGATATCAATAGTAAAGTTCATAATAAGAAAAATGTTCATAGTAACAATTAGATTAGCACACATATTAGTAGACTTTTGTAAATTTAAATTATTAATTATTAGAAAAGCAATTAATCAAACTGCAACAGAAATAAAAATGATAGTAACAGTAATAACATCAGTGATATTAACAGTTATATTTTCTATATTCATCTTGATAAAAAGCTAACGATTATAATGATAGTAGTTATACAAATGATTATAATAGTAGAAATAGTAGTTATAATAATGGTAAAAACACTTACAGTAGCAACAACAATAACTTAAAAATCAATCATATATATATATATATATATATATATATATATATATATATGACAATAATATTAATAATCATAATAACGGCAATAGAAACAGCAACAACGAATATCATAACAGTAATAATCAAATAATAGTAATAGTAATAATAATAAAACAATAATTGCCACATCAGCAAGAGCAATTATAAAAACATGATTAGTAATACATGTGTACCGTTGCAACTATTTCACAACGTTACTAAAAAGTTATTTAACTGTTTTTCAAGTATTGTTATAATGCGTGTGAATGTTAATGTGCAACTATGGCTAATATCGTTTGCCGTGTATCAATGTGTGTATGCTGTGATTTTTGTGTCTTTCATTCTCCTTTTTCTTATATAAATCTTCGCTACACTTTAAAGCGGCATTTACTTTTCTTTCATTCTCTTTCATGTTTCGTCGTTTTTTTGTCGTCTTTTTCACCGCCGTGGCGATCCATATTCTTTTTCATCCCGCTATATCGTGATCGTATAGTGCGTATATCTTCGCGCTATCTTTATTTAAAACAGGGGTCTGAAAATAATCGTGAAAAGAAACATGGATTGAAAGATTGAGAAGGGAAATACCTACCACGAACTCGAACCCGAACCCGAACCCGAACCCGAACCCCAACTCTACTAAAAAAGATGCAGAGAGGACTGAAAACTTAGGGACGATTATTGCTACGCGAAACCCAGAGTTAACCATTGGGTCGTTGCCAGCGGGAAATACATAGTAATCGTCTGTTGCCATTACTCTAAATTATTAGCTAATCTTATGGAAAGTAATAGAAACTACTGTTATGCTGGGGAGACTTGCTGACACTTAGACTGCAGGAAACACTACCGGTTATTGGCAGTGTGAAATAACTGATGGTGACCTGTGTGAGAGATTCGAGTATGTTGGTACTACTACTACGACTACTACTACTACTGCTACTACTACTAATAAATGTGATACTACTACTAATAATACTCTAATAATTTATATGGTTAATATCTCTCGAACGAAAGGCGAAACTATGAAAACAAGTGGATTACCTCTATGCCTCGCCGTTGACTGACTTTTTTGACCGGCTTTATTATGCTGTTGGATTTAATTTTCACGATTGTATTTAAGATCTTGCATTTATAATCGGACCACGTGAATGTAGACATGATCGATAAGTAAAAGTTATGCTACTTAAACAATTGGTGTTGAGCTTGGCACACCGCAGTCACAAGTCCTCCTCGTTATCCACTTTCATACTTCAACAATGGGAGGAAGTATTAATGAATATTTAATACATTGAAATTCTTCCGAAATTGGCATTGAAAAAAATGGGAGCTTAATTAGAGTGTGGATCCTGAATATCTCAATAACGGCACGACCGAGACAAACATCATTATCTAGTAAATTCTACGTACTTCAATATTTTTAATTTTAACTCAAGTGGGACTTAATTGCAGGAGAGCTCCGAATAGCGAACTTTAAAAACAAACTTCACGATTGGACTTATTTTAATTGGATACATTGAATGTAATGCCCAGATATAGTCTGCTAGGAAAATGTCTGGAAATACAAATCGGTTTGTTGAGACATACTTAGCTAAACTTAATTAGACGATATAAGGATAACAGATTAATAGTATACGTGTTCATTATAATTATAGTGTTCATTATACGTGCTCATTATCATTATTGTTCTCATTATAATTATAGTAGGCTATAATAGAATGGTATACTAATTACAAATATTAATTATTATTAACATACACCACATAAACTTACATAAATCTGTATTTTATTTTGACTGTGCTGAAAAGAAAGTGAAGCAGTTAAGCGTCAATTTTAATAAAAATGTGACTTGCACTATTTACAATACCTTTCGTGAATTGCGGAAACCAACCAAGGACTGGTCAGTTTCATGGTCGGCCGTCTTTTAACTCGCGTAACACGGAAACACGAACTTGCGTGCTCGTTGTGAGATATCATAACAATATTCGTGTAGTCGTACGCCGGGGTTTTGCTTGGCTGGTAAGCAAATCACTCAAGTCGTACGCCTTCCTATTAAAAGCAAAGACAATTAGTACATAAACATGTGTTACTTGAACGGACATATCTTCCGTTTACATAACATAATTGCACAAACTATAGAGTCAGTGAAACAACTTGCAGTGGAAATGTGTTTTTCTACAACATAGACTCTAGTTTCTATAATTGATATTAAAGTGCTGACTTGTTATGTAACTTTAATGCTGAGCTGTATACAATTGTGAAGGCGGATTAGACATGTGCATATTAATAGAGGATGTAAACATGAATTCAATGAGAAGATACATTTAAAAATAATCAGTGTGGAATAAATCTCTCTGTTTTACGGTGTGGTAGGAAACACACATATATTTGTTTCAGGCTGCATGTAAATTCACAAGGTAATGTAAATAAAAAACTAAGGGATATGCAAATAACATTGCTGCCTGTGAACTATATTAGTGACATCAGACACTTTAATACTGTCAATATTCAGCGGTGAAGTGTGTGCGTCTAGCTATCGTATGGGCACTTTTATATAGCGAGCTGGTTCACTTCGTGAAATAAAGAAAAATAGGTTATGCACTGCTTAAAGAATGGCAAATATACACAGCCACATGAGTACAATAATGAGTATATGATAAATAAAAACATTCTCACTCCCAGCTGATCAGTGTGTAAATAAGCTAAACGAATGGTGCAAAGCTGACATTGATGCTTATGTCCCCACGCGAAAATTCTTCAGACAACGCCACTCTCCTTAATAGTTCACCTCAGAATGGGAAGCTGCTATTGCTGAGAGACAGAACGCATTCCGAGAATTCGGCTGGCATAAGTCAACTGCGAACAGACAACAATTTGTAGAGGGAAAAATTATTTCAAAGTAGTGATAGATGAAGCAAAGCGAAGGTATACAGATATCACCAAAATACGTATTCCGTCACAGAAACTAGGTACTCGTGATTTCTGGAAAATCTACAATAGTGTGATGAACAATATGCAAGAGACATGCAAGTCATCATAAAATACTTGACATCTCCAGAGTCTGTGGGTCTGATCTGATACCAGTAATAATAATAAAGCTGACCTCTGCCCTCTCCAAACTATACAACAAATGACTTGGTAAATCGTGTTTCCCTGATAGTTGGAAAATGGCCTATGTGGAACCAGTATTCAATAATTCTGGAGATAGAACTGATCTTCTAAACTACCGTTCAATCAGCCTACTCCCGATGTTTGCTAAAATCTTTGAATCATTAATCAATCTTGCTATAGTCCGGAACCTAGCAAATGCGAAACTTATTTCTGATCAGCAATACGGATTTAGACAAGCACGATCAACTGCAGTTACCTTAACAGTTATCGTTGAACGCATATATCATACACTGGGCAAGGCAGGTGAAGTTAGGACGGTAGCGTTTAGTATATCCAAGGTATTTGACAAGGTCTGGCATAAAGTGGTTGCCCTTAAACTGCACTCATACGGTATAACTGGAGACACATTTAATATAATTAAATCCTTCCTAACAGAAAGAAAGATCCAGGTTGTCCTCGATGACCGTTCATCTAAGCAACGTGACACAAATGTTAGTGTACCCCAGGAATCAATCCGAGGACCCTTACTGTTCCTGATTTTCATAAATGACCTCCCTGACGTAATTAAGACTGAGATAGGAATATCTGCAAACGACACCGCGCTTTACTCTCGTCATGTTAGCAAAACCGATGCGCACATATATGAGGCAATGGCTGACTGCTTAGAAAATTACCTGCAGTCTGTAGTGGATTAGGACCAAACATCGATGGTAACTTTTGATGCTGCAAAGACAAAGCTACTTTTCTACAACAACTACAAGGAACATCTTAAACCACCGATTGTCATGGCAAGTAACACCCTACCTGAGAGTTAATCATTCAAACTCATCGGCAGAACTTTCACAGATCACATGAAATAGAACAAATACATTGAAGACATTGCCAGGACTGCTGAAAGAAGGTGGGCTGCCTCTACTGTGCTAGTAAATTTTTCACACCTGACATTATCCTATATCTCTACAAAACAACCCTCCGCCCATTAATGGAGTAGTGTTGCAACATATGGGCTGCTGCATCATACACTAGTCCCTCTTAGACATGGTCCAAAAAAGAGACGCCAACTTAATAGGGCACTAACTATCCACCTAGCTGTTTCTTCCGTGTGTCTGTTTTACAAGTAATTCAATGCATTGTGCTCAGATAAACTTGCTGCTCTGGTAGTGCCACGACGCAAATTCAGTAGACCTACCCGACAATCTGGCAAGTCCTATACATTCACCGTGGAGGTCCCCAGATGCCAAAGCCTTTCTACTCCAAAAGCGTATTTCCCTGTTTACCTGACGGTGCTGACATGCAGAAATTGAAAACTAATATAAACAGAAATCTCGCTGCACAGCTCTCAATTTAAGTTCCCCCCCCCCCAACAAAACTATCATCCTTTTTCTCTGTAGCCCCCTAACGTCTACTATGGCGGGCTGCCTGGTTTGGGGTGGAATATGTTTTTAAAAAAAAACTTGTATCATGATCCATTTCGATTCAATTGACGTTCGTGGAAATAATACATCTATTACGCAATTAAATTATCATAGCTTTTTTTATATTTAAACGACAACAACACAGAGATACATTAATCAACTGTTAAAATTACAATACACTGTTACTATAATGAGACAAAGCCGTTCTCTACCCACATCAACAACACAATGGACAAGGACACACTGCAATTCAAACTGTAAATTAACCAGGATAAGATAAAAAAAATATTTTAGAAACACACTTAACTAAAAATTGATAGTCTGATTTGAACACGTTTATTTGAAGGAAGCCTCACACAGAAAAAGTTACCAGTTTGAGTGGGATTCATAAAGTTGGTAACTACGAACAAAATCAAAATCCTGAGCACATCGCTCATTAATCTAATGCAAACAACTCCATATTTAGTAATGCAGTGTACAAAACTAACTTAATGTTGTGTCCAGGTTACATAATTGGTTGGTGTTATAGTTACTTAATAAGTTGGTTTGATAATAAATCAAAGTATCAACCTCTATTTAGATTGTAAACTATTGTTCGCAGATTCATTAAAATATTGTTTTTCTGTTGGATATAACTCAAACTTCTATTTTCTATGTTAAAGCAAGCGAGGTATTCGCAAGGGCGTTTTGGTCAACACAGCTTCCAACTGTAAACCCCCTTAAAATACAAGCGTTCATCCACGTGTTATGCGCCTTACCTACAAAATAAACAAACGGGTAAACAGGTCTGCTCACTTGCGTGTGCGAGTGCGAGGAGGAGTGTTTGTTTCGAATGACAGCTTTGTTTGTAATTTCCGGGAAGAATTAAGTTTGCGGACTCACCGAATGCGATATACGCGTATCTTATATGAACTATACCATTCTGTTTTTGTTTTGAGAGCATCATTGATCAGCGTTTAGCTGATAAAATTGGATTTTTAAATAAATTAGAGTTTTTGGAATAATTTTTTGAGCTAACAGACGCATCTATTTGTTTGTTTTTGTATTGAGAAAAAAAGTAATGCTGAAAAGGTATTACCTCGTTTGTGCGCTTCACGTTAGTATCAAGTGTTTGTCAACGTAGACGCATAGATCTCCTAAACTCCTATTTGTAGACTAGCCATACGACGAAGATGTGTCACATCCCCGTATCTACGACATATATTTTAAACAATTGCGTCAAACCCGAATGCGAATCTTAGGCATGAGAGTTTTACAAACAAGGATTAAGACGCAGGATCGGTCCAAGATATCATTAACGGGAGGTCAAGCTGTAAAAAGTTTAACGACCAAGAATATTCCCATCATCACACCAAAACAGTAGCAAATAAACAAATACACTGTCAACCCTGAAAAAGTAAGCAATCAACTTAAGATAAGTGGCATTGTTTTCCTTGCTTCTCTTGATCCGTTACGAAATTTGTTTGATTATATTATATAAAGAAATAGTGTAGAATAAATTGCTGTTTGACAAATAAAAACATATTACAACAAAATGATTTACATTAACCCAACCTTATTAAATAGTGAATATACAGGCGGATAAAAAAACATCAATCTTTACTAGAAACCGGACTATTTGTTAACCTACCTTGTAGATTTCTAAAAGGAAGAGCAGATCCAGACACTGACAAATCTCAGGCTTATAAATCTAGGTTATGATTTTACGGTGAGTTTCGCATCAGAATTGATTGCATAATATATCCAGGAAAAATCGAATATCACCTGTTAAGAGTGTTTCTAATCAATTATCACTCAGTACAGTAAATTATACTTTTAATCACGGCTGCCTG
The DNA here is from genome assembly GCA_963556195.1 of Sepiola atlantica. NCBI lineage: Eukaryota > Metazoa > Mollusca > Cephalopoda > Sepiida > Sepiolidae > Sepiola > Sepiola atlantica. Next base: position 84,263,545 of record OY744535.1, read on the forward strand.
ATGTTTAATTAAAATTAAGCAATATTGAAGACAGGCACCTGTAGAAATAGCTAACCGAATTAATCGACTTGCTGAGTTAGTATATATGGATGCCGAGTTACACCTTTATTAAAGAAGAAGTAGCCCGACCAAACCGTAGCATAGATATTTTTCTAGTTAAAAGAGATGTAACTACTCTATAAGTGCCTCTTGTTGTCATATCACATCAGATGCTATTCTAAATAATAGTTATACAAAAATGCAAAAGGCACATAGTTGCAAAAACAGTAGTAATACACACTATAAATAAACGCTATAGAATATGAGAAGTATTGTGAATTCACTTCATGAACATATATGATTTCGACTCAGAAAAGGGGAATACCAGAGTCCACTAGAAACTCACGTAATACAAAATAAAAAGTATTGTACACAGAAATGTAAACAGATAATATCATCAATAAGACGATTGCTGTACAATATTACCCTCGAGGACAGAGGGTTAGGTATCTAGTAGTAGCAATTCTACAAGGAAACCAGCGACAGGGAATTAAGCCTCATAAAAAGAAAGTCAATTCAGGATTAATAAAAGAAGTCTAACAAGTGCTTTGGCGTGGTGAATTAAGTAAACAACAGGTGAAGCGGATAACATGCACTTGTGATACTGTATTTGACGTTCCACTCATAAAAACAGAGAAATGAAATGCGACCACGGAATGGTGGAAGCATTCATATTTAATAGTGACATTAGCGAACAGGCAGAATATGTGTTTAAGCCGCATTTGCCATTTACCCATTAAACTGTGAAAAAATGAACGCTTCGTCAACGCTATATTTCGTTTTCGACTTAAATAAGCAGATGGTGGTATTTGTAGATTGGTTGAAAAAATGGATCAATTAAAATGTAACCCCCTAAACTAGCAGGTACAATACACGGTCGTTACAACAGTGGTATATTGATGTCGACGGGGTAGAAATATTTGAGTTGTCTTTCATACAGTTATTGCTCTGTAAAGTAGTCCACTACCAAACTACCGAATGCTAACCAACCTCTTTAAACGCGATTCAATCTAGGACCAACAGAAAGTGCACAAATTTAGAAAAGGTAACCCCATACTTGCTCACTTGCTGACTTCTATAAGCCTCACGGGCCTAAATCACGCTGCAACATTTCCACCAGATAAACAAGTGAGAGAGAGAGAGAGACCCAATCCAACCACGCTTATAATGTAAACCTCACACAGGCGTAGGATAAATCTGATGGAAACTCAAATCAAAACGGTTCCAAATTTATTATGCCTAAATTTGAAATAAAACTGAATAATACCACACGTAAACACAACTCATATGAACTAATGCACTTGCGCAACAGTGACAAAAAAAGAAGATGTAAACATCACTGACCTGCTAACACAGACGATCTGACATAAAATATTGATGAAATAATCTCAGTAGCCATTACCACTTTAAAGAAATATGTCTCATTTAAGGAACATAATCTTCATGACTACAGTTGAAAAATGAATAACAGCTTTCCTTTTTAAAAATGCTAAATATGTGTATTTTTAGTTTACAACTTGGTCCATTTTCTCATGTTTTAAGATACAAGAACGTTGGGAAAAAAGTTGTGCCACAATGAGCTTTTTAGCAATTACTTAATTTGAATTTTTAATAATTAATTAAAATTGAAAACAAATTATAGATTGTGAATTAGTTTTTGTAGAGTCAATTAAAGATTAAGCAAACTGGCAGCTGTCAGCATAAACCCTAACACCCTTGAGATCGATATAGGGAGGTCTGTCAAATTTAATAGCGTTGATAGTGTCGAAATTCAAAAGTTAAACAGGTTCGCTGGCTTGCCTTTATAAGTTGTAATTTTTTTTAACTAAAGCTGTTTTTTTCTTTGCAAAATAGTGTACCAGTTTTGTCGACTGCAACCGAATTCAGCAGACATTGTCTGACACGGCCTACAGAAGCCCGACTTGGTTGTCGCTAACTCACGTAGCAGTGTTTGACTAATAAAGTGGAATACATTTATTTCTGAGACACAAATAGCTCGTTCATTTTTTGTTCAGTCTATCTTGGCAATTTGCAGAATCATTATTTTTTCTCTGAAGTCCAGACAACATTTCCTGACTAAGCGGATAATTTATGGAATAAGTCGCTTCATGCGTTCGGCCCAGTTGCGTCAATATCACAGTCTGTAGAAAACGTTGAGCTAATTGCAAAGAAACAGGTCAAAACAAATGCGTTAATCCTGACCCCGGACTCCACATGCCATAACTTTATTTCACAGTTGTCTTGCGACTAAGACGTATATTTTAAAAGTCATTAAGATAACCATAATCATTACAATTGACAATACGGTGTGTTTGTATAATGAAAATATTATAGCAAATTCAAATGTCTAATTAAAATTAGTAAATTGTTATATTATTTTTCTCTATATGTGTAATCGCGTCATTAAATCTAAATTTGTATTCTCTGAAATAAAACTAGCAGTGGGGGTGTCCAATGGAAATATATAATATGTGTATACTATAAGCACCTATTTGGAAAACTGAAGATTTTGTTTCAGAAAAAAATAATTTAAATGTAACTGTGTAATGCATTTAAAACATAAGGCATATGATAGTTAAAACGTGCAAATGCACACCTATACAACATCGAATTATCTTAATTAGATAACATATGCATTGTTTACAAAATTAAGAAACTGAGAAATTAGACGTTGTAAATTGAACACGAAGAGAAGCTAATGTTGTATTTGATAGACATCTTGAAGTATTGCAGAAAGACACTTAGGTATATGTTCATTAACTTTAATAAAACTTACTTCAAACCACACCATTGTGTATTGTCATAAACAACTTGACTATGTGTAAAATGAAGTTCCGATGATGGTTTTCTGCATATCTAACATTGCGATTGGTATTAACTTAAGGCAATTCAAAAGGTATCCATTTTCATAGGGTAACTAAATATATGAGTTGTAAAAAACAACGATGAAGCGTAGTAAAATGAATATGTTGATGGTTCTCCAGACTAAACCTAGATATTTACTGAACACTTATAACTCAAGATTGAAGTTTTATTCAACAGTTTGGACCTTATCGAAGATATAGTGCTTTACATCGAAACAATAATTTATCGATGTTGACATCATTCAATCTCGCAGCACAATTTGGCAAAATAATGTCCTCTCATTTGATAGAATTCTCTAATGACAGCCATGAGAGGCTTCATAGCCACTATGAACACTATTTATTTAGAGTTCTAAACATCAAATTAAGATAACTAAAAAAACTATTCAGTTGAGATGCTGACAAGAATGTAGTTCCTTGGTCATTATGTTCACGGTCACACTACCTAGATATTAGTAGCCCCTATTAATTTTCCTCTCCACAATAGCATATTTAGACACACTGGCAGTTTTAAATGGGAAAGACACAAATCTCCATAAAAAGTGGTTAATCCTTCTTCGGGTCTAAAATAAAAATTGTACCAGCCTGGGAGGAATTCTTCTTCACTGTCAGAGTAAGGAAAAATAAAAAGTGTAGTATCAGAACCAATAATACACTTTACTTTTTGCCAAGGTTGCAGTACTAAAAGCAGGTCACTCTAATATCGTATAGCAATACTAAAAGTAGCTTGCATCTTGAAAAAGTAGCTTTCTGACCGAGTCATACAACAGTTTGAGAAGACCTTGGTAATTTTCCCTTGAACATTTTCAAATTACAAAAATAAAATCTGAACCTTAAAAATGTTTACTGAATTGTAGAATGGTAGAAATAACTAACCTGGATTCCTTGACTTTATTTTATGTACATGCATCATTATGAATAATTTACAAATAGTTCTATAGAAAAAATATTTTATTTTATTTTGTTGCGACTGTTATTTTTTTTTATGTATCTGCCTTGGGAATACTTTGCCGATAACATTATGATGTTGCTCGGTGTGGAGTTTCTTATATTGAAATGCGTCATTCCCAGCAGAGATATTAACTGTACATTCTCTATGCTGAAGATATTGAAACAAAACCATACGTATATAAAAGAGACAATCTAAAAAAAGAAAAATACATAAAAGAAACTGTAGCGTAAACAGTGCATGCATGTGATTAATGGAGAAAGGGGCAAATGTTTCTTGAGATAGAGCGAGCGAGGGAATATTTTGAAAGACGAATACACTGGCATGAGATAAGAAAGAGTAAGTTGGGAAAACTGGCATAGAAATTACAAAAGGACATCTAACCAAAAAATAAACAAGAAAATAATCATATGTGTGAGTAAAGGTTATAAAATGAAGGCTGAATTGGAAAGAGCAAGAACAGGGAAGGTGACTTACTGAGGATCACGAAAATATGAAAAGCAGATAGAATCGGAAATAATGTGTGAAAGGTGACACGCTGATAGGAAAACAAAGAAGGTTAAAAAAATTGGCAAAATTAAAGTTGCAGAAAACTATGTGACAACAAAAGAATGACACGAATGATCTTATTGCAAATACATATTTGGTGAAAAGACGAAGGAAGCGATAAAACAATGGCATTGTTAGTCCAGAGAAACCTCTTCTGGAGAATGATTATAGCAAACTATACTTACTTATGCATCCTGCACAAACAAAACACACACACACACACACACACATATATATATATATATATATATATATATATATAATTATTGTACAAGTTCAAATGTAATGATCAAATTAGCTTAACACAAATGTATTCAAACAGATAAATAAAAGATAGAGCTTTATAAATACACTTTATATAAGCATTAACACTGTCTACACGAATACATCTATTTGTCTATAAAGTAGTGGTTACAAAAGCGCTGAAATTGGCAAAAGAACCTGAAAAGTGCAAATGATCCTGAGTAGCGAGCGAAACTGTTGTTCTAAAGAATAAAAATGTACGGTAGAAACCTACTTATAATCGTTGATGCTCAGCACATTTCAAAACCATTTCAGCCGCATTCCTTTACTTTGCCCTGAACCGATGCGATGCAGTAGTCTTTTCTAATAACATACATTTGTGTGTTATGAAATTGCAGGTATCCAGCAGATGATTTTGGTGCCCATGTCAGATATTTATTTGACTTTAGACGACCGTTGATCTTTCGGTTACAGATTCCGGCGTTTATGTTCTACTTTAGCCACGTCGCATGGATGCGTACAGTAAGTTACACCACGATGTGTCCGTCAGCTGAGTGTCGAACCGAAGTATTTGAAGGCGTGCGTTCGTGGAAAGTCATGCTCGTCAACTTGAATATTGCCATGTTTTATTTTATTAGTGGTAAACTATTCCGTCTGTCTAATATTAAAGTTCAGGCTTAACTGCGTCAGCCTGTGCTGCCAGGACTGGATTTGCTGCCGGTAACATTTACTCCTTGAGTTGTATAAAAACATCATTTTCATACAAGTGTTAGTTCACCGGACCAGTGACTGTCTTTGGTGGCAACGCCCATGAAAAGATCAAAGAGCAGAGCGAAGAGACACAGACCTTGTTAAGGAAACTTCCTTAGACAAACAATCGACGGTTCGCACAAGTCTCTTCCATGCGTCGTAGAGTACTGTTACCCAGTAAACCACTTTGTCGCTGATATGATGGTGTGGTAGCACATGACAATTCCAAGTCAATTAAAGGTCGCGAAAGGTAATATACAACGCTTTCGCCCACTTGACATGCTTCTCTCTCAAGAACAGTGCGACATAATTCAAGTATGTGATGATGCTCTTCTTTAAAAACGCAGTGAACTTGCGTAATTGTGACAATCTCTACGATTCTGCGGTCACGTATTCGATCAAAAATGTTGATGTTATGCAACAGCAGTCGAATTGTTCTATAGTTGCACTATTCAGGGTAACTGTAGGTTCTCTTATACATTGACACTGTTATACTAATGTTCCAATACACCGGGACTTTCTTGTCTTTTTTGTTTTACAGCTGCGCCAACAACGCAGAAGGGGCTCATATTTAAGAGTGCAATTTGTCGCGATGTCGCCACGACAAATTACAACGTCACAGAGACTTAGCAGCTGTGATCGGATATACACCAATCTTGACAGTATTTGAAGTGGTGTTTGTTCTCGTGAAAAGTCTTCTGTTGAATTATTCTCAAAATACTCAAACCAACTGTCGACCACCCTGCTCTTGTTAACGATAAACTTGTCACTCTCGCTGTTTATGAAAAAGAATCGCCGGATAGCCTGTGCCCGTAGGTAAGTAATGATATCACATTCACCTGCACGTACGTATAGATCTTGCTGTAATTATTTGCTTCGGCAAATACCCCGGATTTATTTTTGTAATTATTGGGTTTTTACAATTTAACTGATACTTCTCCGCAAAACATCTTTATCCGTGTGTAATTAACTTAGCTAATCTGTCGACATTAACGACAAAAAATGGTATGTGCTGTGCATGAAATGGGCATAGTGTCCAGGTGAATCGATCAAAAATCATGATTTAAAGATCAACACAGAATGAACTGGAACGACGGTTTATTGTTTACCGATTGCTCTTGACATGTTTGTTTTTTTCTTTGCGTTGCTTTCTTGCAAACCATCTCGGCGTAATGATGGGTGACAAGATTGATCAGCAGCTTATACCGCAGTTTAGTTGTCTGAGCTTGTGTGTCAGATTTGACATGTAAAGGAAAGAGAATGCTTAATCCCTATGGGTTTGATACCCCTGCACTAAAAATTAAGAATAGTTATTTATAACGCGGCGTATACGTAATTCGTAACACGCTGCATGTATATTTTTATCTAGCGAATCTGCGGAACTTTTCTGTGCCATTCGATGGTATGTACGATCGATCATTCAAAACAGCATGTGCCTATGGATTGACCAAAAATGTCCGACAGTTCCAACAAGCTTTTTCTCGAATTTAGAAAATGAGCATTTCTCTGATTCTGGCACGAGCGAGTACTATATTTAATGATGCCCCACCTAGACCTGCATTAATTACTGAAACTTTGGAGGAATGCCCACCAAGAAAACCCAGACGAATCATACCAAGATAAGGTGTTTCGACTGCGATGGATATAACTACTTAGCTAGGGGTTGTCTCGATAGATAGGCTATATAGATAACTTGGGACCCCGAAATACGGATAAATGCTGCACGTTGTTCCCGACGTAAAATACTGTGCTACACTACTCTAGATTGTTGGTTAAAACCTTTCAGGGACGACAGTTAGCGCCGGCTTCTTCACCTCACAAAAAGTAAACCTGACACTTAGAACTGTAAGAATTGCTATAAATGGAAAAGAGGTAATTACACTTATATATTGTAGGTGCTCCTGAACAAAGGTGAACAAAAACGCGTGCCTATCGTGGCTAAAGCAGACAAGCAGACTATTGGCGTGAGAACCCATGAATATTACTTGAGTCCGTGAGCCTCCAACTAGGGGGTTGCCGTGCAGTTGTAATTAAGGCATTGGTAATGGTGGTGTCCTTACTTGGTATCGACTATTTTATAGGGATAGACGCGATAAAAGCTGTAGACTTATTATCCATCTTGAAGTCAGGGATGGTCTAATTTCTTGACATACCAGTTTCTAATTGGAATAATTTGCGAGCCTTTATCATTGAATAACCCTATTTTTAAGCCGAGTTTAACAATCAACATAATAAATTGACTGTGATAGTAGAATCGCGGATGGCAAGGCTGTCAACAAGCGGGAAAACGGTGTCACTGAATATTCAATGCTGGTAACAGAAATACATCTATTTGAGTTTTAATAAAAGCTGGCTAACTTCTTATGAAGAACAAAAGCTGTGACAACCGAGAAAGCTGCTCCGTTCTTTACTGTCGTCCAGCAGAATATATCGAACTTGCGCCCTGTTATAAACCTCCATGTTTATGAATACACTGAAGACGATGCTGTTTATGACAGCACACATAGGGAATCGTGACAGCGAGAATCAAATATAGCGTTGCTGTATCACCGATCTACTTACCTTCAAGTGTGAATTGGTTTGTTAGGGTGGCCCTACCAGTCCGTTGTTTTCCAAGATAAAAAGGCACAGTTTTATTAGGTTGGGATGTGTTCTGACTGTTTATCAACAACTGATGAGGGTTATGTTAACGACTTACATCGATTATGTGGATTTGGATGGAAGTGGCCTATTTTCTTCCTGTGTTGCTGAACATTTTTCGCGCCTTGGAATGTTCAGCAAACCTCCAGAGCGACCGAGGAGTGGGGCTCCGTGCTTGGCTTTACTGTCTAGAAAGTATTGAGTTACTCCTCTCCAGGAGTTAGGTACAAGGTCAGATTTATCTTACTCCCACAAGTAAGATGTGCCCCAAGGTCGGGTCGGGAAAGTGTGGTTTAAAAATTGCCTGGGAAGCACCGTCGGCATTCCCCGGTAGGGGCGCCTCAGGCAGTAAGCAATAAACTTACTCCTCCCATAAGAGGAGAGGCGAATCCTGGGAGGGTGGACCTAGAACTGCACAGGACATACTCATAGCCCGGCGTAAATCAAGCCCCGAAGGCTACAACAATACCAGTCTATGGGGTGCAGTATCCATCGGAACAGATACTACACTTTGATCTTAGCAAAAATGTAGACGATGCCCTTTTTTGGAAATAACAATTAGCTGCTGGACGTCCTAGACCTGTATTACAAGAAGAAAGGTGCTCTCTATAACTAGTTGTGTTTCGTTCGTTGCTTTTATTGTTGGAATCCACAGTATGGCAGTTGTTTATCCGACGGTATTCAGGTTTAATTGTGTCGAGTTAAACTAGTGCCACTTATTTGATGTGGATTAGTATCCCACAGACTTGACCATAAGTGACCGGAAGTAGAATGATTCTTCCGACTATTGAAACTGCCTTCTCGTTCAATCGGGACTACTTTACACATGCAAAGCAATTTTGAGCAAGACGAAGCTTTCTTTGCAGCTCCATAATTAAGATGCAGTTCACCGGGCTATATTGTGTCCAAACTGTGTCATATAGTATTACTTAAGCTTAAATGCTATATCATCGATCAGATTAATTGAGTAGAACGTTGTCGATTTCGACTCCGTGTAGATGTCGCTATGTAGACGACTCCTGTATGATCAATGTTTGAATGAGAAGCTTGAATTTTTACATTTAAAATATCAAACAGATTTACTAAACCGTTGGAAAATATATCAAACGACTGTAGACAATGCATAGCCTGTAGGCTAACTAACTACATGATAAATAAATACAAGAAAATAAATAAAACACACTTAACAATTATCTCAAGAACCAACGCGTAACAACGTGAATAAAAGTAAATATTCTAATCACGTAAACGTTAAAATAATTCAACAGTTAATTTGTCGTACACAAAGAATAATGCGCCACACCAAACAAATAAACTAAAAGGGTTAAGTAAAAATCGAGTAATATTTTGTTTTACGAAAACTAAGCAATTGGCTAATGGAAACAGAACCTGTGTGAGAGAAACACCAACAAATGTGATTGATGAGTTAGGTAGCCTTCAAACTACTTAGATATATAAAAACAGTCCTTAGCCGTTATTCGTGCACTTAGTCCGATGATTCACTGCGGAAATGAAACATACGTCATGTGTGGCTTAAATGCGATATATGGATCTCTACAGTATATATATATATATATATATATATATATATATATATATATATATATATATATATATATATATATATATATATATATATATATGAGAAGAATGTTGTAGTTCGCTTGGAGCATTGTGTATAGAGTAAGAATATTATTTTTTTTTTTAAGGCGATAACAATGCGTTGTTAGAGTGACACATACGACACGTGGAATCGTAAAAACAAAACAAAGTGACAATATTGAAAAGTCAATAATTTTCAAAATTTTTTTTTTTTTATTTACCAGTGTATCGTGACCGTGGTGTTTGGTTGGAGTGTGTCCTTTTCATTTAATTTTCGAGGGTATCCCTCATCCTCAGAATAAAATAAATACTACAACTCGTTGGAGTGTTTTTTTTTTTTTTTTTTTTTTTTTTTTTTTTTTTGCCAAAAGCCGGGGCCGGAAATGTTGGTTTGTTTTTAGTAGTAGGTCCGGGGAAGTTTCTTATTTATTTTTTATAAATTATTATTTGCTATTTTAACCGTTGCTGTTTATTTTGTTAGTAATTATACTGAGTAATTTATTTTTATTTATTTATTTATTATTTTTTTTTATATAACGTTGTTTGTTTGTTAATAATATACTGAATAATCGTATTTCGGTGACAGGGGCTGATAACTCGTGGTAGTCAAGCTTTGTTTGTGGGAGTTATGTCCCTTTAGTAATTTCGTTCTATAAATTTGTTTACCGTGTGTGTGTAGTAGCAGATGTGATTGGGTGGGTGAGGAATCCTGGGTATGGAGGTGGGGCGTATCCGCAAAGCCATCCACAAAGAACACTTAGACATTCAACTCACACACTCCGGACCTACACTAAGACAACACCTATCTAAACCTAGAACACCTTTCAACACGAACCCTTGCACCCTAGCAAACTGCCCCATCAACAACACGGGTTTATGCAACCGCACATATGCTATATACCAGATACAATGTGCGGTCTGCAATGAATTCTACATCGGCAGTACAGTGAGACCTTTGCATATACGGATTAAAGAACACGTAACCACCAAGGCATCATCCTTCCAAAAACATATAACACATGGCCACAACCCCACCAAAGACATACGAGTCAAGATACTAGCTAGCGAAAGAGACCAGGGCAATCTCAGACTCAAAGAATCTATATTAATTAGAAAGCTATCCCCTAAATAGAACAACAGAGCCGAGCTAAACTCCAACTTCTTAATATAACCACACACGACAAGCACCATCATCACATTTTACTAACAAACATCTATGATACTATGCAGACATACTATTAACAATAACAACACTAAATGAAGTTAGTTAGGCCCATATTATTAGCCCAATTACTGACACTGGTAACCACACAACCACTTGCACCTGCTGCTAACTCGGACACGTGGTTGCACTTGTTGCCCGCCTTACTTATTAACTTGAAATCCCGACCATTATATACCACGACTGCACATAAAAAATCTAATAATATAGATAAATAATAATATAGAATCGAACAAAAAAACAAAATAAATAAAATAAATAAATAAATAAAAAATAAAAATAAAGAAAAAAATAAAAAAAATAAAGAAATAAAGAAATAAAATAAAAGAATTAATAAATAAATAAAATAATATGTATGCATGTATGTATTTTACATATACGTATATATATACACATATATAGACACACACCAACACACACACGCACACACACACACACATATATATACCAAAGGCTCTATTAACGACGCCCCACCTCCATACCCAGGATTCCTCACCCACCCAATCACATCTGCTACTACACACACACGGTAAACAAATTTATAGAACGAAATTACTAAAGGGACATAACTCCCACAAACAAAGCTTGACTACCACGAGTTATCAGCCCCTGTCACCGAAATACGATTATTCAGTATATTATTAACAAACAAACAACGTTATATAAAAAAAAAATAATAAATAAATAAATAAAAATAAATTACTCAGTATAATTACTAACAAAATAAACAGCAACGGTTAAAATAGCAAATAATAATTTATAAAAAATAAATAAGAAACTTCCCCGGACCTACTACTAAAAACAAACCAACATTTCCGGCCCCGGCTTTTGGCAAAAAAAAAAAAAAAAAAAAAACACACTCCAACGAGTTGTAGTATTTATTTTATTCTGAGGATGAGGGATACCCTCGAAAATTAAATGAAAAGGACACACTCCAACCAAACACCACGGTCACGATACACTGGTAAATAAAAAATAAAAAAATTTTGAAAATTATTGACTTTTCAATATTGTCACTTTGTTTTGTTTTTACGATTCCACGTGTCGTATGTGTCACTCTAACAACGCATTGTTATCGCCTTAAAAAAAAATAATATTCTTATATATATATATATATATATATATATATATATATATATATATATATATATATATATATACATATATATATATATATATATATTAAACACTAATTACTGCAACTTCACCAAATATTGAAAAGGCGTGACAACATGTCCGTGCAGTGACAGACTGAATTTAGAAACAAAATTAATTGTGGATGTTGCAAGAAATGGTTTCATCTCAAGGGTGTCGTATGAAATGGATTCACAAAGTCGATATGTGAACACATAAAGGAATCCAGATGTCTAAGTTGTTTTGAATTTGGAGGAAAAATATAATTCTATTTAAAAATTACTGGAACAGGAAAGGATAGAAAAAGGTATGAAGAACGTAATAAAAACAAATGATTGACGTCATACCGGAGATAATAAAAACAACAATTCAGCTGTCTCAAACACACAGTTTGTTGGAAAAAGAAAGAAATGAATAAACTCGGTCAAGAAGAAATAATAGAAAGTACATCATAACATTGCATTTTAAAAACAGTATGAACATAATAGAAATACATATTTTAGAACAAAAAAGGTGATAACGATGTCATAATTTCTAACATGAAAGAAAAAAGTAGAACACCTAAATGAAAGGATGTTCTGTTTAATAAGAAATAGAAAGAACATATCACAAAAAGACATCATCAGAACGGTTAGACTTGGAAAACATGTTACTAATAAAAACCGATTGATAATTGTCACACAAAGACATGAAGAAGATGCAAAGTTGTTGCACAACTACAAATTTAGTAGAATAATATAAAATGAAAGAAAAGATGAATCTAAATTTTACGACAATAGAAAGGGAAGCTTTTTCCGAAAATAGCAGATAAGATAAAGAAAAGAAAATAGTAAAAGAAAAAACGGCTGAAAAATAAACAAAACTACGAAACGGCGTTCAAAGAAATCAATTTACCGAGCCAAAGACAAATAGAAACCATTTCAATATGCTGTATACTAATGCAAACTCATTTAGAAACAAAATGCCGAAACAAAAATACCAAATTTTATATTAATACAGGAAAATACAGAATAATACAAGGTTGCGAGGTCTGTTATTTATGTACGTAATGCGTTAATTTCTTCTCGATTTGATTGGTTTGATACAACTAGATCTTTGGCGTTAATAATAATCAATGCTAATAGAGAGTTTTCGTCGTAGTATGTATATACAGACATCCGAATTTGTCCAGAGAGAAAGATTATAGATAAAAAGAACACATGAGTGATATAGCATGTACATCAAAAAATCTGAATATACAATAATGGACAAAAATATAAATTGGACAAAAGGTTTAGTTGTGTCTCCTATAAATTCAATTAGTAAACACTTTAGAGTGTAGAACGAATAGTTGGAGTTATTTACAACAAAGGTTTGCATTGGTATATAGAAGAAGATATTAGATATAAAATGCTTGATAGAATATATAAGTTTCAAAGCACCGTTATGTAAATCTGATCATGCATGTATTGAAATCGAAGTTTAAATTAAGGCAGAGTTTTATTATATAAACAGAAACCAGAGGTATCAGATTACAAAGGATTTTGTCTCAGAGATCAGAGAAACCATCGATTTGAATTATAGCTCGAAAACATCTAAGGTTAATTACATGTGGGAGGAATTAAATGGAAAAATTAAATCTCTAAGAGATAACATTCCAAAAGTTGTTATGACATACTCCAAAGAAGGGGATCCATTAGAAAAATTAACTTGGTACAGTACTTGGCTATGTCGTCAAAGGAAAGAAAAAGATCAAGCTCTGAGAAAATTTGGGATTATACCAAGTATAAAATACTATATAAATTATGTAAGTAAACAAAATGAATATGAAACACTAAAAGTAAAAGAAAAGTTGAAACACGAAAACAAGATTATTCGAAATATTATATAGAACTGTAAACCATTGTTCTAATATATTAAAGAAAAAAACTTAAATTTTAAAAAGCGTGAGTACAGGTAGAGATCATAAAACCGGCGAGTAAACAGACTATTAGAAAGTGTGTTTCAACCTGTTTATTCATTTGAAGAATTTGGTCCACTACAGGAAGGTTGGTATGGGGGTGATACAACATGAATTATGGAGGAAAAAATAGAACCTAAAGACATAACACTATTACTGTCCAAGTTGGATGTTAGTAAAAGTATGGAACCTGATGAAATGTATTCTAACATATTCTAACATGAAATTCATTCTAACATTCTAACATACTGAAATACTTATCATAAAATAAAGGATCAACCAATTTGTCTAGGAAATGTATAGAATATGAAAACATTCAATATATTTGGAATGCAACTGTAGTAATATCTCTACATAAAAAAATGCTTAATATATTTAAAAAGTAATTACAGACCAGTTTCTCTAACATGTATTTTGTGTAAGGTATTTGAACAACATAATTAGAAACCACATATGCCAGTGTATAAAGGATGAAATGAATTGTAACCAACATGACTTTTTCCATGGTAAATAAACATTATCTAATATTTTTGAAAGTATTGACGTTATAAATCAATATGTGATGAAGGAGGATAGTGCCGATATCATATATTTGGATTTTAGCAAATCATTTAAAACGGTAGCTCATTATTGTTTACGAGTGAAAATGAAAAGTGTTGGTATTACTGATAAAATGGTAAATATTGTGAGGGAGTTTTTGAAGGATAGATCTATGAAGGTAAAAGTCGGAAACAATTATTCTGAATCACAGTACATACGTTCCGGTGTTCCGCAGTTTTCAGTATCGGGCTCTTTGTTGTTTTTGATATTCATAAATGACTTACCTAATAATACAAATTCAGAAATAAAACTGTTTGCTGATCATGTAAAATTACTTGTGAGACCTTTATCAAATGAAATAACACAAATGGATCTTAATAAATTATCATATTGGGAGGACATTTGTAAATATGGATTTAACCTAAACAAATGTATAGTACAAAATGTAGGAATGTTGGAGTTTATATGTACTAAACAACAGAGAAATCATAAAAGTAGATTAAGAGTATGATTTTGGGAGTGGGGTTTGATAATACATTTAATTTAAATAATCATACTTTGACCATTGCATCGAGAGCAAATAAAATGATTGAGTGGATGGTTAGGAACATTATTTCGAAGTGGGCTGATGTTGTGTTAAGGATATATAAACTGCATATAGAATACTGCACCCATGTCTAGGCTCCATGGGAATTGGAAATTGATATTGAAACTGGTAGGCGTACAAATAAGGGTGTCAAAACACATAAGTAATGCAAAGGAGTGCAGTTACATGGAGAGATTGGACAACTTTGGAGTGCCTACTATGCTGGAAGGATTACTGAGACGTGATATACTTGAGCCTTTCAAGATAATTATTGGCATTTCTTACTATGGTAGAAATGTTGCATAGTATTTCTCCTAGATCTGAAAGGTTATTGTCTAAGGAGTTTTCAAGAACTAGATGTGTTAACCAGTTCATTTTTTCTCACAGAGTAATATGTTTTTGGAATAAGTTGCAAGATAAGATTAAGAACAGGAATAGTGTAAATCAGTTTAAGATAAAGTTGGATGTATTCAGAGAAAGTAGTAGGAAGAGCAATTAGGGGAGCACTTTTACAGTCGTCAGATGAAATATTCAACAGAATTTGATGTGGATATCGATACTGTACTAAGAGTTTAATTGGTGATTTAACAGTTGAATTGAGAAGATAGTAAAGAAGATACGCCAAAAGGGACATAAAAACAATTACTACTACTACTACAACTACACTTACTACTACTACTACTACTGCTACTACTACTACTACTACAACTACACTTACTACTACTTATACTGCTACTACTACTACTACTAATGGTAATAATGGTAATAATAATAATCACGTTTTACGTTTCAGGTACCAAGCTTATGAACACACCAGATATTTAGCCGATTCCTTCGGTCGTTTAAAGTTGTGTTCATCTAGTTAAACAGTTGAGGAGCAATATAAGAATGGATAGTTCAGGTATTCAGGATCGAATCATGTCGACTATTCTTATTTTTTCCTAAATGTTGTTAAACTTGTGTTGTTCGATCTGTGTTAAATATTAAAAGGTTATAAATTATATATATATATATATATATATATATATATATATATATTAAAAGTGATTGCCGGTTTCATACTAGGTACTTATTTTCAAATGTTATACACGCAAAATATATACATATATATATATATATATATATATATATATATATATATATATATACATACATACATATATATATTTACACACATACAAATATATATATATATATATATATATATATATAACATTTAAAGTTTTTTTAAGCATCTAATTGAAAATGAATTAAGTATAAGGCAAAATAAAGGAAAACTCAACTCCAATAAGATCAGGATATATAGACACACTGAAGAGGCCAAGTCTTCAATTGGTGAACTCATTTGTATCACTATCAACTAAAAAAAAGAATGACAGTTTATGAATAGAAAACCAAATCGGGTTCAGTTTATTTTTCTTTTAAAATTGATATCGCATCTTTAAATGCTTAAAAAGTATTTATTTTACCCTATTCTTTATTACATTTCAATTAGATGCTTAAAAAATGAACTTTACATTGTTTATCTATCTCGTGCTCATTCACTTTCCGAGATCACATACAATGGGAAGATTAATGTAGTGCGTCTTATACTTAGAGAGTTGATATAATAAGAGTGGGTGATTAATAGCATAAAGTGAAAGTGATAGAGAAGAGGTTTAAGAAGGATAAGTCGGCTGTTTAATACATTGTTGGTGACGCTTCATACTAACACCCAACATGGGCGTGCATTTAAACACTAGTTGGCAGCCTCCGTCAACAACCTGGGGAAATATTCCGTAACTCTTCGCATAAATATTAATATACAATCGTAGCATTACGACAGTAATGTAATTTTTCATATTTAAATGATCATCATAATTTCTGATTATCTCAACTAATCACACGCGAACCGTTGACTTGTTATTTTAAGCGGATGATTTATTTATGAATTCATATCAGGCGGCGGCTTTCTGGCTTGATATTTTCTTATACGCAAGCCCTCACAATAGGTTATGTTTTCGTTCGAAGACTTTAAATAGGCACGTTATGTGTTCACTAATTTTGTGGGTTGTGACAAATCCATAATTATTTACAAATAAATACATTTCTCCTGTAATTTTTAAAGTAAAGATAACGTAGTACATACATTTAAGTATATGTAGCATGTATTTTGAGTAAAACAAAATATACGTATAAACGCTTAGTGCAAACTGTTGCGGAGTCATATCAAGCATACTAGGTGTACGTCGACGGACACAGCCCAAAACATTTAAGAACATTGTGAGAAAGAATGGTAACATACATTAAGTGTTGTGTGGTTAATGTAACGGATATGGCTTTAAAGATACATGTAACTAAACTAATGTAAGAAAATATTAAAATAACGCCAACACTGTTCATGTTCAATGGATCATGCTCATGTTTTAAGTCTTCCACCTAAGCATCTCCACGCCTGTTCCCGCAAATGGTTAACAGTGACACAATTTCGGAATAAAAGCTCTCGGAAATGTCCGCTCATAGTGCTTTGGCAGGTCTTATGTTGGGCTTGATGTCCATGTGTACATATACTGAGAGCCATAAATTGTCGTAACACATAACTTTACTTCCAATGGAATACTCCATCCATGTAGTCATTATTGTTTTTGCAACAATTATTATTAAATCAGATCTAAATATCGCTGCCTAGTAAGCAGGACCTCTCAGAAATTCGCGTTGCCATTTCTAATAGTGGTTGTATTAATATAAGAACAACATTATGAACATGCAATTGAGAAAGTAACACACTTCTAAATTAATTATGAACTTTACGATGCAGTGGGGCGTCCTCGAATGTGGAATAGCAAGATTTCAAATGATGCATTTTATATTCCCTTGACCCATCTAGATAGCTCACTCAAACGATCAGTCTATTGCTCATTCTGTAACGTTTAAATTTTAAACTATTATATTTGATTTTTTTTTCTTTTATCACAATTACATTAAATTGTAATCCTTGCAAGAGCATATACATAGCTATGTATGTCGATCTATATGTCTATTAAGGTTATGTGTATGATATAATTTTCATCAGTCGGTTATTTGTAAGATTGAAACAATTGTCATTTTCTAGCAAGCTTAGATTAAAAATAAATTGTTTACTCATTTAATAACTCTTTACATTTACTAGGTTTGTTTTGATTTATGTGCAGGGGTGCGTCACCAAACCTTTGACAAGACATGGTCGATCATTGTGCGATATCTATGTCTATCATCAAGGTGAAAATATAGGAAAATAGTTGTAAGTCACATTTGGGGGGGGGGTAACTTCAGTGTTGTACATTCTGAAAGTTTGCATTTAATATAGCATTGACCTAGACTATTTTACTTGGCATTTACAATAACGGTTATGTTCGAAATTTGACCTAATACTCACTTCCAATTTCTCAGACTTTGATGTATGTATCTGCTGAACTTTGATTACAATAAGCACCATGTAAAATGTCAGCCTATGAAGATGCTTCATTTTGTAGTTATCAATGTTTATTCTGGTAATATTTCGGGAATACTTAATACAATAT
>OY744535.1:84287140-84317140 GCA_963556195.1 Sepiola atlantica
TTTTTCCATGCGTCAAATGTAGAGTGTAATAGTTTATGTTTTTTAGCCATGGATGCAGTGAAATTATCTAACGCTTTATTTATTTCCTTAACACATTTCGCATAATTTAAACATTTAAGTTCTCTATAGTTTGGGCCTTTACTTAAGAGTTTTCTTAATTTAGAATGTTTAACTATCGCTAGATTACCGATAAGTATATGCCCTATGTCAGTATTACATAAAGGGGAGGATTCACATTCACAAGATGGTATATACATTTCATCATTATCATTAATATTTAAATTCTCTACAGTGTTTTTATGGTTAAAAACCTTATTCTGGATAGTTTGCCATAGTTTATATGTTACTATTGGTTTATGTTCCTCTTTTTTAAGTTCATTGGGCAGTGACTGAATGATTTCTGGATTATTAAATATTTTAGGCAGATTTATATCATCAAATCCTTTATTTTCATATAGGACTACACAAACATTTCGAGGTTTATTTTTTATACCCTCAGCAGGTGGCTTGTATAATTTTGTATCGATTATATCCATGATATACTCATACCATTGAGGAAGTTCTTCTATCCTATATATCATATCCGGGTTTAATAATATCTTAGATGCTATGTCTTTTAATACCTTTTTTTTGGTTTTATTAAGAAGTTTTCTAATGTAATTAAAAGACTCGGAAATATTAGTCATGATAATCTCTTTAGTTTTCTTAAAAAATTCTTCGCATGAAACGGCAGATTCTCTATTGTTCACATTTACATGTGTTCTATCTCTAGTACCGTAGCGAGGAAAAGCTGGATACAATCGCCCTACATTTTCTGATTCGTCTTGTAAATTATCTTTTTTTATTTTTACATTTAGACCATATGGATAAATTACTCGCATTTTCTTAATTATTTCATCTTCTTTATTTAGATGCATTTTAAGCATATTATTATCTACCTTACCAGAACTATCATATCCATTATCTTTAAATTTTTCAATAATCTGTATTGAAAAAACGATTTTCCACAGGTTTTTTCTTTAAAGTGGTTTACTACATGACACACCCTTTATTACTAGTTCTATGTAAATTCATTCGTCTATTTAAAGGTAGTACTGTTTCGCCTACATATTGTAAATTACAATTTTTACAAGATAATAAGTAAACTAAATTTTATGACCTACACGACAAATCTTCCCCCGAATGATTTAGGACTGGATAGATTCTTTTAGTTACAATAGATTGATATTCTTTAGATGTTATTAGAATATCACAAGTTTTGCATAACGAAGCTACACAGGGAGCAATGTTAAAATTATTATCGGTCGGACAAGTCCCATTTGCCATTTCGAAAGAAGGAGCTCCTACTTCAGTGTCTCTAATGACAACGGCTTTACCCTGTCGAAATCTGCCCGACCTCCTTGGGGGATTAGCCCTAGGGGAACTCACTAGTTCTGAGGGCTGCCCAGACTTAGCTTGCAATCTCGTTTTAGTAACAATAGTTAATACTATTATTTTTATACATTATGTTTTATCAGGATGAAAACTTAAGCACCTTTATATATATATATATATATATATATATATATATATATATATATATATATATAATATATATATATATATATATATATTTATATATATGCATATATATACATATTTATATATACATATATATTCATATATATATATATATATATATATATATATATATATATATATATATATATATATATATATATATATATATAACGACACCATCAGAAGTTATTTTTTATTTATTTAACATTTCTTAACGGCATGATCAGCGGCTTAGATTCACCAGCAGGCAGAGATAGGTACAATCTCCAATTAGAAAATTCAAATAATTAATTGCACTGTACCTCTTAACTCAGTTCACTCAGTTAAAAAGGGAAAATTCGAGTGATTCAAAAGGTTTCCTTTTCGATAAATAATACCCAGATGAAAACTTCAAAAAAACTTAGTTAAAAAATTATAGTACACACCTTGTGCCTAAGCATCGCATTCGTTTAGAAAGAGAGTGTGTAATACATACCAATAATGGATAGACCACAATGTCCTTTTTTGAATTGAATTCTGAAAGTAAAACATGTATATATATATATATATATATATATATATATATATATATATATATATATTATTATTATTATTATTATTATTATTATTAAAAATAACTGACAATTTTCTATGGTTATTTTAGTATTGATCATTTAAATTTTCCGGATTTAAATCTTTATCTCGGAGGAAAATTGGCTGATGAAACTGCCGTAATGTACATGTTGGTCTAGAGTACTTTCTGACCCGTCTGGGTCCATCGTCTAGTAGAATAATGGCAAACAGGTAAAGACCTGGAGTGAGATTTATAATTAATTATGGCGGGAAAATTTAAATATGAAACTATATATATATATATATATATATATATATATATATATATATATATATGTATATTTTGAAAAGTCACACATTTGAAGCGTTGGCGGAATGGCAATAATAACGAGGATATTTTTTATAAAATATTTAGAAAACCTTGCACAACGCAAATTATTTGTTTTTCAATATAAATTATTTATTTATCTTAAAAACATTATTTTTTCTATAAACTTGAGTACTTTCGGTATTATATACCATCTTCAGAATATTTCTTTTTTTTCTTCTTGGGTTAGACATACTTATCGCAGCCCAGTTGTAAATCCGTCTAGATGTTAGGATTAACAGTAACTTTTCAAAATATCCTTCCACGCAACCACGTGACACACAGCCATATCAACACTTTTCGTCCTAAAATCTAGAGGGATTTCCAACTTGGCTGCGATAAGTATGTCTCAACCAAGAAGAAAAAAAAAAGAAAAAAAAAACAATATTCTTCTGAAGATGGTATATATTACCGAAACTAGTCAAGTTAATAAAAAAAAATGTTTTTAAGATAAATAAATAAGTTATATTTAAAAACTAATGATATTTGCTGTTCAAGGTGTTCTAAATATTTTATAAAAAAACATCATCGTTATTATTGCCATTCCGCCAACGCTTCAAATGTGTGACTTTTTAAAATATCCTTCCACGCGACCACGTGACACACAGCCATATCAACACTTTTCGTCCTAACATCTAGAGGGATTTTCAAGTTGACTGCGATAAGTATGTCTCAACCAAGAAGAAAAAAAGTAAAGAAAGAACTATTCTTCTGAAGATGGTATATATTATCGAAAGTACTCAAGTTTATAGAAAAAATGTTTTTAAGATAAATAAATAATTTATATTTAAAAACAAATAATTGGCGTTGTGCAAGGTTTTCTAAATATTTTATAAAACAATATCCTCGTTATTATATACATATATATATATATATATATATGTATATATATATATATATATAAATACATTTGTATATATATGTATAAATACATATTTATATATACATATATATGTATACATCTATATACTTATACATATATATATATACCCTATATGTACACACATGCAGCTATATACGCATATATATGTATATATGTATATTTATATATTTATATATATATATTAATATATATATATATGTATATATATATATACATATATGCATATACACACACGTGTATATACATATATATATATATATATATATATATATATATATATATATATACAGGGTGGGCCAAAATAAGGGTCCTATCTTTAAATTTGAATAACTTGAATTTGAATAACTTCCACAAAATAAAAGTTAAACTCACCTAACTTTATGTGTGTGTAGACTGACCCTTCCGAGATTTTTTTGAAATAAACAAAACAAATTTTAGCCGAAAAACACTTCTTAAAACTTACAAAAACTAAAGTATTGTTTTTTACACGGTTTTGAGTTTTTTTAAGCAAAAATAATGTTTTCTAAATGAGGGTACGTTCCTTAGGGCTAATACGGCTCATGCTTGCTTCGGAAGGGGTCCTTTACTTATTCTAAAAAAAAAAAATTTTAAATCAATAAATAAAAAAGTTATGAATTTTTAAAAATAGGACCCTTATTTTTGCCTACCCTGTATATATATATATATATATATATATATATATATATATATATATATATATATATATATATATATATAACTAAAAGGTAAACTTTTAGAGAGTTGGACCTATTGTGAAATAAGGAAAGCTCAATATACTGGATAGAGCAAAATATGGTAAGTCAATGAAAATTGATTAGACCTGCAAATGGAAGCAAATCGATATCTTCAGTTGTTCAACACAAGGAGCAGTTTAGTTAATAAAACACATTTCTTCTTCTTCTCTTTCATTCCTAAAACCAGGCTTTGATTATTACGGTCTGAGTAAATTTCATTAAGAGGTAAAAGGGGTGCTAAGGGACTTTGAATCAATATCTATAAATATATCTATAAATATATAATATATAAATAAATCGAAAATGTAGGTTGTTAAAAATAGGGAAAAGATAGGGGTGTTAAGCAGATGCAAAACAACTTAGACTAATGAATAAAAAAAAAAAAAATAATAAATAGTGAAAACCAAAGAATAGGATTTAAAGATGGGCGTAGATAGTTTGATAGTTGCAATGCTTCCTCCACCCGCTCGCGGTAGTGAACTATTGAACATCCACAGTAATCTGACATGAATTGTGAATAAAGCACATTTAAACAACCACGTGAATAAAGCCGCATATACACACACAAATGCACATATAGAAAAGCCAAACACATACATACATACATACATGCATATACATATATATATATATATATATATATATATATATATATATATATACAAAAGACACAAGCACCTAAGCGTCTTCCGTACACTTGCACAGCAAAAACAGCTTACACACAGAAGCGCAGCATCAGTACATGCAATTGAGATCCCAGACAACTACATATATATATATACACATGCTGAATGTATACAAAGCAATTATTCATACACTCAACAGTACCAATACATGCACATGAAGTCTCAAACCATCAATTAAACGTACACATGTACACAAGTGTAAAAGGAAATTATTCGATGTTATTTAATTTAAATGATTGCATGTGGTTTGAGATTTTTATCTTAATTAAGAAAGCGCGAAGACCTATGTATGTGTGAATTTTGCAAGGTGCAGAATTTGCATTTGAGTAATTAGGGTCATTGGTAACTGTTTGAAAGGATGGATCTGAAACTATATTAGCTTGAGGTTCTGGGGTAGGGTCTAGAACAACTGGGGTATTACTGCCAATTTTAAAGGGTTCAAGATTACTCGGTGAAGATGAGGAGTAAGATCTAGGGAGGGCGTTACTGGTACTTTGAGTTAGCGGGGCAGAGAGATAGGGAGCAGTATGTAAAGGTGACAGGGTTGCCGAGGCGGAGTTCGAATTATAGCCAGAGCTCTGTCGGAATGCCTTAATAGTGCACGCGTATATAACATCACTATGAATGCAATCACCATTAAGGGGACAGTCTCTGAGTCGCGTGCTATTACATTTATTTTTGGGAGATAGGGAGGGAAATTGTTGGGTAATTTTTATTTTTCTATTATTGTAGGAAATTATATTTTGCGCTATGTTAGGCATAGTGGAGTAGGATATCTTAATGGAGTTTTTATTTAGTATTGTGCAATATTTATGGGGGTACCTAAAACATTTGTCTAAGATTTAAAAAAATTATTTCGGGACGTTGGTTTTTACATTGCAATTGAAGGGAGGGTAAAATCAGATATTATTTTTCCTTCTTGACTTTTTATCCCGCTCAGAGTTCACGTTAGTGTTTATAATCTCCAAGCTGTCTGTATTGTGACGGTTAGGGTTCAAAGGGATATAAGAGTTACCCCTTCTTCTGGAATTTAAAGCCACATTATGGGTAATTAAGCTAGTGAGATTATTTTTACGGGTTGGGGGTGTATTGTTGTACTTAAATTTATCGTTGTATCCTGAGGCAAGTAAGGCGTTGTTATAAAAATTACAATTCTGCTAAAAAAGCGGTTTTTGCTGTGCAAGTGTACGGAAGACGCTTGGTGCTTGTGTCTTTTGTGCATATATATATATATATATATATATATATATATATATATATATATATATATATATATATATGTGTGTGTATGCATGTATGTATGTATGTGTTTTGCTTTTTTATGTGTGCATCTGTGTGTGTATATGCGGCTTTATTCACGTGGTTGTTTAAATGTGCTTTATTCACAATTCATGTCATATTACGGTGGATGTTCAATGATGTAATGAGGAATATTTACCTACCGCGAGCGGATGGAAGCAGCATTGCAACTATCTACCTATCTACCCCCATCTTTAAATCCTAGTATCTATTCTATGGTTTTCTCTATTTTTTATTATTTGTTTTATTATTCATTAGTCTAAGCTGTTTTGCATCTGCTTAACACCCCCATCTTTTCCCTATTTTTAACCACCTACATTGTCGATTTATTTATATATTATATATTTATAGATATATTTATATATATTGATTGAAAATCCCTTAGCCCCCCTTTTACCTCTTAATGAAATTTACTCAGACCTTAATAATTATAATAAGACAGACAATTCCCATTGTTGTTAAAACAAGAAATGGGAATTAACCTTATTAGCGAAACCAGTTCTTTTCCCTTCCTTTTCTTTTTTCACATCCCCATAAAAAACCCTGTCACTATATTCTTTCCCCATCCAAAATTATCTCAGCTTAACCTTCCTCAATAGCCAGTTTTTGTTTTTTATCTGTATTTAATCTACTTACATTCCCCATGGACACATAATTTCACTGTGCTCACCAGACATTTTGTATTTTTGTATTCGGCCACCTTGGAATTTATTTTTATTACTTTTTATCTTTACTTTTATCTTCCGCTCCCTTTTTTCTGCCTAAATATCATTTTGATTTGAATCCCTTAACCCCTCCCCCACCTGTTAGATTGCACTTGTTTTTCACTCGCTTTTCTTTTTCTCTTTATTATTTTTATTTCTTCTTTGTTTCCTACCCTCTCTTCTGTCTCTATATTTTTCTAGCGTTTTTTTCTTTTCCCTTTCTTTTTCTCCTCCCTTACGTTATGCTATCCCACAATTCCAAAATAATTTATACATTGCAACAGTTCGCTTTGACTCCATGGAGATTGTGTCATTGTTTTTGCCTTGGAATACGCTTAACTGAAAACAAGAAGAATATTGTTTTCCTTAACATGGGCAATCTTATTTGATCCCTTCTCCGAGGACAACAGAGCTGGGTGGAATCGCCGTCATTGGATGTTAATACAGATTCCTCTAGATTTACAAATATTTCTGAGCCCCACACTTTTTTGGATTTCATTATTGGTGATTTTCATACCCGTTGTAACTTTACATTTTTTTTTAAAACTCTTTCAAATTTAGAACTTTGACAGTCCTATCCTGTCAACTTATCAATCATAATTTTTTCTCTGATGATAAGATTTTAATCTTTGAAAAGCCTGGTTTTAGGAATGAAAGATAAGAAAAATAAATGTTTTTTTTATTAACTAAACTGCTCCTTGTATTGAACAACTGAAGATATCGATTTACTATATATATAAATATATATATGCACATATATACATACACATATACAGTTGATCTCTGGAAGATGTGTAATGTAACCAGAAGCTGGAGATAATTCAGTAATTCTGATTCAATTTTCGTTGGTATTTCGCTAATGACGGTGCTAGAGGTAAACGTCTTACTAAGATTGACGTTGTCAGTGTGATAGTCCGAATACACGAAGCATGGAGTACAGACTTAGATGGTATATTCCTGAAACTATTTCATACTCGCCGAAATAAATGGAACGAAAAAGATGCACTGTGGATTAACTTTAGCCAACACTACAATTCCTGCAGATGTAACAGCTTTATTGTCATTTGATTAATATGCTCAGTAGTTGATAGTATTGCCATATCAATGACAGCGTCTTCGGCTTATTTGTGTTTAATGCTTAATCAAGTATTTTGTTTGTTTACCAATTCTCTCTGCAGTCTGCTTTAAACTTATTTGATTCCCTCTTCCAAAAAACTACCAATCTCAAGTAAACTAACACGAAAAAGCGTATTCAACTAACCGCAACTTCGTATGTAGATTTCTACTATGAGTGTTCCTTTTCCGTCATCACCAGTCTACGTTCAAACCTTTCAAATATAAGAATCTTTTTTACAGGAGACAAACACTGAGATCTTTTTCTCTGCAACACCGCCATAGGATTGGCAGTTCATAATGATTACGACATGATATCAGAATCCTCAATATGACCTTTAAAATCGACCTACAAGATCGCTATAGTCATTGCATTTGCGTCTATATAAGTAAGAGTTCTTCCTGTGGCAGGACAATTTCCTATACATCCCCTGAGTTGCACTAGATATGTGTCTTTGTTGCACTTACACAGACCATCGCTTTTGATCATTTCTCTCTATAGTACCTTCATCGATGAGGTTGCTTCCATTGAGTAAATCTTTAACAAGATTACATGACAATGCCTCCTCAACTTTTTTTGCTAGCATTCATGTATTTGGGGACTTTAATGTTCACAATGTTGACGTGTTTGCTCACTCAAACAAGACTAGAGGAGGGAGAGGTAAAGCATATTTTGTTCTACTAGGATTTGTTCGGAAGCAATACATGTAAATAACAGTATGACATTTAAATGTTTTGGGAATATGTTCATTATGAACATCATTTCTTTTCCATATTTTTGTGAAAGTGGGTAGGAGAACGAAAAAGAATGTCATTGGAATTTCCTTTACTCGGCGTTATCTAGACACAATAAACGTAAGATTACACTAATCCCATTAAAAAGTAATATTTCCAATAAATTAATTACGTTATCTTATCTCAACACATCAAAACAAAAGAGACAAAATAGTAGCCCTGCTAGTTATGTTATATTTAGAACACCCTTGACAAATCAGTTATGAAACATAATCAACTTATTTCGAAATTGGAGCAATACTTTGTTTGATTTAAACGTATATTTTAAATTCCAAATATTAAGTGCGATGTGACATTATATGCAAGTACTATTTAAGCATTTATTTAATATTATCTGTTTAATATATGACATCAACTGATGTAATACATTATCTGTGTGCATTTTGTCGTAACTGTTAAATAATAAGCTTTATGTCTCATTTCAAACGTAACGTTTAACAAGTTTTATAATTGTGGCATGTTTCAATGCTGAACTTAATCATGATGGCTCGCAGAAAAGGGCTAACAAGACATTTAAATAACTACATAATAAAATAAATTAGTAAAAACAAACATTATTTTCAAATTGCAAAGTATCAAAAAGGGATCAAGACACAATCAAAAAAGAATTTAAGAATGGAATTACACCGAGAAGAAAATGGCCTTAAGCCGAATCAAAAACTCTAGAAAAATAGAGAAGGCACATAGCCGGAGAGAAACCATTATACGTCATTATGCCAGCAGTCCATTTATATATCGGGTCGCTAGAGTTTCTATGATTTCAAGAGAAATAAGTAGCAAAACATTCCGAAAAATACTGATGTAAGCAATTGAATCAAGAAAGTAATATTAACTAAGAAACATACACAGATTTGGATTCAGTAGGCAAAGACATATATTAGAACTGATTTTGAGAAATCCTAGTTCACATACAAGTACAGATAAACCCTTGATATGTGTTATGGGTGGCACGAGTTTAGGTATGTAATCAATATCATTCCAGACAATTTGTTAAACGACAACAACGTGCGGGTGGGATGATTATATCGGCTTGTATTCTTGACATTGAGCTTCTGGGTTTCTTTATTTTCACTCAATCATCTACTTTGAAGTAGAGGACCGCGTGAAACTAGACGTTAAAGTTACTGTAATTTCTGTAGCAAATTCTATGTGAGTAGTAAAATAACGAACCTCTAGCTAAATGTAAATTGTTGATATTCATACACAAGGTCGCAATAAGTCGTGATGTGAAGTTCACCAATCATCGTAACACAAATAGGGAGACGTAACAGGTTGATACATTGACTGGCCACTCAATAGATGCAAGTGAAATCTATGTGCAACCTGTGGAGTACTTTTATGTGAGATATGTATTCCAATCGTAGGCAGTTTAACAGTAAGTATGAACTCTAGCAAGCAGTATGAATTGCTGCATCTAACTTATCAGTTGGTACAATAGCAACTCTCTCATCAGCTGTGCATAATAGACAGCTAAGAGTTTTCGAAAAGAAAACAATCAGTGCGAAAAGTTATGCAACCGTTACCGTTTACTTATTTCTTTGTTTAATGTCAAGTTTGTAATATTTTTGGTGCATAACACTGCAAAGTTCGTTCTTTATATGCTCTTCTATTCATATATTCTTTCAAATTAACAATTTCTTTACATAATTGTACAAAACCTGTACATGCAATTAACATATTGACAGTAAAATGCGGTTATTTTATCAATACCAAAAATAGTAATACTCTATAACTGTGCATACAAGTAAAACATATTTCATGCACTATATATACACGGTTATGAAAAAATACTTTTTAAATGCGTGATGTTTTATTATTTGCATATAATATCGAGACACATTTTACATTTTCGTAAACATGTTAAAATATAACATAATACAAACGATAGTAAAACATGTAAAGACAGAAGGTGATCTTATTGAGGAAAGAATAAACGCACCTATCTCCGAAATGTGTATGGAAAGATCCAGTGTTGACACGCATTTATCGAGAATAACGCAGGCAGAACTACATAATTATTTATTCAAGCACATCTTTAGAATTTAATTTTAGAACAAAAAATGTTATATTGTATGAAGTCAAAATATCTGTACCCTAGCGTATGTTCGATCGTGTCGTATTTGATGATCAGGCGATCTCATTTTTAATTTGGATTCACGATGATGTAAGTACGAACACCTAATTCCTGTAAAGGTTTATTCTCACAAATAGAGGGAATTGAAATAAAATGTTGAAAGTAGAATTGATAGTTTTCGCTGGGGTAAGTTATCTTCCTTTTAATTAATAGAACACCTAGACCGAACAGAATATTGAAATATCACAAACATAGCGTGTGATATCACAAAAACAAGTGGTTGATGAGAGTGGAAACAGCTTTAGAAATACGAGAGATCGTATTTATGAGAAGAGGTATCAGCATACAACATATGCACAGTTAACATACGTCGCTTAACATATCAATGCAGGCTAACGACTCATCATGTTGCTCTATAACATATACACATATCTGTCTTCCTCGGGATAGAGCAACGAATATTGAACTGAACTGACCTAGCATTATTGTTTTCTATTTATTAAGCGATATTTTTGTCAGGCAATATATTCTAGCACACAGACGGGATAGTCTACGCAAAAACCAATGCAATATTGAATTGTAACCGAATATAAATCAAATTTTAATTAGTATTTCTTCCGTCTTATGAATCGGCATGCTCATAAAACTAGTTTTTATGGCAAGTTCACTGGTTTGCTGATTTTTATTGGTAAGAATCGGCAAAATCTAAAATTGAAAAACATCTGCGATTTTATTACTTTCTGTCGAATTACAATATTTAATTAGCAATAAATCCACCGTTTGTTTATATAAAATAAAATGTGAGATTTAGCTGCGAGAGTTGAAAAACAAGTCGAAACTGACATTTTTTAAAGCAAAGAAAAATCTGGTTCGCCCAAAAAAGACATAATAGGAGGAATGGCACATAACGTACTGTTTTTGAAATCGACTTACTCGAGTTCAAATGAGGCTTGCTCTACAACATTGTATTAAAAGGATGCTATTGGGAAAGCGAAAAATGTTAGTAAAAAAAGAAAACTGGTGTTCAGTATATCAGTAACAGGATATATAGTGTGGCAGTATTTAATCACCTAAACGGCTGATACGACTTAAACGTGTAAAAATAATGATAACCGTTCATATTTGATGAAGCAAATTATTACATTTGTTATAAAATATTTTCCAAGGATATAGGAGCATAGATTTAATGATATATGATATAGATAAGCACGATGTAATATTGTTTATAGTCGCTTATGTTGTCTTCATTATTCTTGGAAATGTTGGGTGCTTGTTTATTGCTATTAGTATTACGGTTGGGTAATCACCCTTAGCCGGGCGTGTTACTGACTTTACTCCGAGAGAATGTGACTGTATTCTTTCAGCTCGAATTTTCCTTACGTATATGTTGATACAGAATAATGGACAAGTACTGATACGTCAAAGAACATTAATATCCTGACTGGTTTGACTGAGTCTGCACTGACGGTTTATTCCTATGTAATATCCATTCCTTTTTCTTATTTACTAATTTGTTACCTACTAAGATTCTTTTAGAATAACTATTAACAATTCAAAATAAAAAATAGTGTTTATTATTTGCTTAATTATGTTGTTTTAAATCTGCTCGTATAAAATCGTATTAAATTAATACAATTAATATTTAAATTACACTAAATGTTGGCTTTATTTACAATAAATGTGTTTTCAATTTCTTAATTTCAGCAAGTATGCACTCTGCGAAGAAATGTTAATTAAATAATTAAAAACTAATAATCATACAGTTGATTTAACCTCCACTTGTATTTGGATTGATAGATGAATAATTCAAATAGATTCATTATCTTAATAATTAGCCTGTCATTGTGACGCGATGGTAAGTCGGGGAGTGTACACTCGGTGATTTGCTCCGTGGGGGTGTCTTTGGATATGTAGTTAACGTGCTTAGACGGTACTCAGCCCCCCCAAGTTGCAACCATAGGCACATCCTGTTGCCTGGCCGGACGGGTATTTGGTCGGTTTGCAAGAAGGCGTCATCAGGTCTGCCTCTATTAGAGTATCAATGGTCTAGCGGGACCGCTTCGCTCGAATAGAACGCTCGGTAATTAGGCAAAATAACATATTATATATTAACTAAATATAATTGTATGTTTGCCGAATAATGATAATATAAACTTGCGTTTCTGACTGCCCGAGCAACGCGTCTTCTCATACACAGTACAAACAGCAGACTGACCATATTTCGTTGCAATAAGGCGTTCGGGAAGGAGCGAGAGACAGAGCCGGAGTAACACAAATGCATGAAAAAAAAGTAAAACACAGAGAATATCACCGACGCTGTCAGCCTAACATGCAACAGTCAATTTTACCTTTAACTCCAGCTATGCGCGTGTCAACCCCAGGATTTCATAAACTACTCGTTAAATGACACTGCCGTCTCTCTGACATCATTGACACGTTTGAAGTACAGATTAATCACGATTGTCTCACCAAGAGGTCAGCCTATACTAGGAAAAATAGTCTTCATTTCTGTGGAATAGCAGCTCACTAAAAAAAGGGTGACAAACCTTGCGACACCATTAGTAATGTTATATCGCTCATATGTCAGCCGTTTTTAGAATTCCAACTCACTAACATATGCTTCCACTCTAATATACAGATGATAGCGAACAGAAGTGTATAACGTTCAGTCTCAACTAGTCATCAAAACACGGATTGTTAATCACACGATTTGAATTGCTTACAAAAATCAACTGATTGTAAGATATAACAATATTAACACCATTTTATGTTTAGTTATTTAAACAAATTGGTTAATTTCTAAGTAGTACTTTTAAGGTGTAAAGTTCATTACGTAACCAGGACTCTCCTCTTTCTATAGGTATATTGCGCCGTACATGAAATATATTAATAAGAGTAAAAAAGCAATATAAATAAAAGTGAATGTAAACCGACTCAAGATAATGACCGTATGTTATTTCTTAGCTTATCGAGCCGTGTATACACTTATAAAGCCTTCTCCTTCTTTCGTGTGAATCAGATGATTCTGGTGGTGGCATTAGTTTCCCCGATGTTTTTCTAGTTATAAATTTTTCTGGAAAGATATCGGGTACTTACGGGAAGGATCACGAGAAGGTTGCCAACATCCCTAAACAAAGGGTACTGTGGAACCGACTTGATTCGAACTTGGCACACCCAGGTCTTCAGTCCGTGTTGATATCCACTTAACCAAAGTCACCTCCCAGTTATAAAACCGATGTATTTGGGAAGCAAAGTGTTTGATCGGCTGTGGATGCAATCACTGGGACGCTGTTGTTTTGATGTTTAAAGACGATTACACATGCATGCAACTTGGCACATTCACATACATGGTGAAAGATCTCTGAACTGTAACAAGTTCGTAAAAAGAAATGGAGATTGACATGCAGATGGATAGATGGATACATATCCTGTCACGCTAGAGACTTCATACTTTGTGTGCAACTTCTCTCATCCTCATTGCAGCTGTTTCGGTTGCGACCAACTCTAGCGTCCGTCTACTTGAGTTGTCATATGAAAAGAGAAGGCCTCTCTTATCCTGGCATTTACGTGGTTTCGTCAAATTCGGTTAATTACGGGTAAAGTTCTGACCTCCAATCTGTCACTCACTTCTGCGTTCACCTGAGGGTGTTCGTTATGTAACAAATAATGTGTGATTTAACGCCGGTTTATTTACAAAAGAAAATTCAAATATACACATAAGATTTAAAAAAAAAGTAGATTAATTAATGCAAACGACCCACGGACGACACCATAAACATTATAATTAATTATCATTAACTGTAGAAAAGATCTGTTGGTCATTAGAAGAAAAAAAACACGTTTATTGTCCGTGTTCCCTTATTTTCGAACTATACTGGTTGCATTCTTCTCTGAGCCCATTCCATTTAGTACATTTCTCATGAAATCTCTCTCTATATAAATCTAAATGCCTGTCTGTGTATTCCTTATAGAAAGATAAGTTAAAGAATATATATATACAATATAAAAATGTATTTTGTGTGTATAAATTACCGGCGAAAAGAATGAAAGTTGTTTTAAATCTGTAAATGCAAGCCTAGAGGGCTATGACAGCTTCATCCTTTCAAAACTTTGAATATGCTATTTTTATTAGATATAAATCCTATGTATAAATTGTTGTAGGAAAGACAATGAAAGTGCCTAATCTCTAAGTGCTTTTCTAGTGTATAAGAGTGATAGGGACCGAACCTCTTTTAAAATGTAAAACAATTTTTTTTTTATGAAATTCATGTATAAATTTCTCCGTGGTAGAAAACCTACATGATTCCGTATATCCATATCCATATATATATATATATATATATATATATATATATATATTTATATATATATATATATATATATATATATATATATATATATATATATATATATATATATATATATATATATATATATATATATATATGTATATATATATATATATATATATATATATATATATATATATATATATAAATATATATATATAGTAACGTGAATATACGGAATCATGTAGGTTTTCTACCACGGAGAAATTTATACATGAATTTCATCAAAAAAGATATATATATATATATATATATATATATATATATATATATATATATATATATATATATATATATACAGGGTGGGCCAAAATAAGGGTCCTATCTTTAAATTTGAATAACTTGAATTTGAATAACTTCCACAAAATAAAAGTTAAACTCACCAAACTTTATGTGTGTGTAGACTGACCCTTCCGAGATTTTTTGAAATAAACAAAACAAATTTTAGCCGAAAAACACTTCTTAAAACTTACAAAAACTAAAGTATTGTTTTTTACACTGTTTTGAGTTTTTTAAGCAAAAATAATGTTTTCTAAATGAGAGTACGTTCCTTAGGGCTAATACGGCTCATGCTTGCTTCGGAAGGGGTCCTTTACTTATTCTAAAATAAAAAAAATAAAAAAATCAATAAATAAAAAAGTTATGAATTTTTAAAAATAGGACCCTTATTTTTGCCCACCCTGTATATATATATGTATGTATGTATGCATATATATATATATGTGTATGTATATATATATATATGTGTGTATATATATATATATATATATATATATATATATATATATATATATATATTAGATTCCTATGATGCCTCTACGAAACTTTTTTCTTCTCCATTGAAACCCTCTTCCATTGGAAACCTTATCGGCGGACAATTACCAACCAGACAAACCCAATATTATTTTACTCGAACTTTTTTTCTCACCCATCAATTTCTAAATATTTTTTTCAAATTGCCAACTTATCTATCTGTAAAATTCCTCTGATGATAAGATCTCGATATTTGAAAAACCTTAGATTAAGGAAAGAACAATAAACATGCTTCTATTACATAATATACCTTGCTTTGAACATTTGAAGTTTGAACTAAATTTGGACATTCGTGCATGTTTATCACTCTTCGTCCATTTAACTTTATATATATATATATATATATATATATATATATATATATATATATATATATATATATATATATATGACAGATACCTGTGCATCGTTTATGTACCGACTACCGACGTGCATTTACCTTATACGAAAGTAATAACGAAATATATCGTGGTGATCTTCATTGAATTGTGTGTAACGTCGGATCTTCCTTCCAGTAGATATATGAAAGGTTGGCTGTTGTTTACTTTTATCATGAAACTTTGTACCTGTAAAATATATTTCTGATGCTATTGATTACATTTAAATTATTTATTTTCTACGTCTCTTTTCAGAAAAAATATGCCTCAAGTCGTGTTTACTGAGATAACCTTTTTCTGATGAATTCATTTTGATACACGCACAATTTTTTATATGCATCCGGTTTTCCAAGTATGAATAATTCCTCTTAAAGACACTGCCCTTCATTAGAGGCGAATGCTTTACAGACTTTTGGACTGTGAGAAACTACCGTATTTTCCGTATCGTTTCACACAGAGCCTTCAAGCATGGAAGTGTCGATGTATTTTCTGTTTATCGAAACACTCCGATGGTTATTATAATAGTTGAAGTAAGTGCACCTAATAATGCAGGAGTAAACAAAGCTGAAAGAGAAAAGATAACGAAATACCAAGCTCTAATGTACGACATGAAATGAAATTGGAATATAGGAAAATCTCCACCATCCCTGTAATTACGGGAGCAACAAGACTAATTAACAATAATTTAAAAAGCTATACCCGGTGAACCGAGAGAAAGAGAAATACAAACAATGCCACTTAAAGGGACGCTTAGAATCTTAAAAAATATCTCTATGCCGGAGTGTCGGAAATAGCCGGTGAATGTCTGACATCCGGTAGGATGCCCTTATCCCCAGCAAAAACAAAAAAAAATAAAAAAATAAAAAAATAAAAAACTGTTTCCATTCGTTTATTGTGGGCGGGAAATGCACCTTCTCTTAGTCGCTCACATCATCGAATACGGTAACCTAATGGACTAGAATGTGATGACAGAAATACTGCAAACCAAGCAATGAAAGGTACTGATGTTCACTCAAATAAATGGACGCATATTGCTTACAAAAATAATAAATACC
Source organism: Sepiola atlantica (assembly GCA_963556195.1). Taxonomy (NCBI): domain Eukaryota; kingdom Metazoa; phylum Mollusca; class Cephalopoda; order Sepiida; family Sepiolidae; genus Sepiola; species Sepiola atlantica. The sequence goes on from OY744535.1 coordinate 84,304,523, forward strand.
TCATTAAACGAACAAATCATAGGTACACATTCTTAAAAATCATATCACCAACCTACATAATTAGAATAACAGACATAAGTCTCTAAATATTTAAGATAGGTTTGCAAATTCAAGTATTTGTATTAGCTAGGCTATTCTTCTTATCTTAGACGATATTGTAATAACGTATCGCGAGATGGACACTCTGACTATGTTGAGATGCATGTTGTCGAAATCGGGAATCTTAATGTCGATTCTGGCAATCTATACGGAATTTCACCCGAAATATTCAATTAATTCACAGAGAAGATGGTGTCTATTTCCCCAGCCATAACAGCGTAGTAGTCTTAAGTAATTCTTAATTGTATTCTTGTTATGGCTCACACTAAGGATTGCCCCTTTAACCACCGGCAACATTAACGTATATCTAAGTATTACTTAGCACGTGTAATTGTTTGCGCAATGGACGGCAAGTTTGAAAAGACGTACCTGAAAAAATGTACAATGTTACATCAAGACTTAAATGTTTTGACAATTCACCCCAAGATTGAATAGTTGTCCGAATAATACAAAACTACATGTATCAATACAGTATAATACTAGTACAATCGTTTACATTGGGTCATCAATTTTACTAATTTGATTGGTTGAAACAAGACACAGTGATTTCCCTGAGCTAGTTACATGAAAGTATAAAAATACAAACTCCTAACTTGGTTGAGTCTGCCCGTTATACGTCAGCCTAACTTTCTTATTATGTATTGTGCTTCTCAGATACGGATTAAATCGTAGTATTAATTCTTCTGTTATTGATTTTGATTATAATGAATGATTTCGATCCTATTTGTACATTCCTGTATTTCCTTCGACGATTAATAAAACAGAGATAGAGAAAGAGAGAAAAATGGAAAGAGAGAGAGAGAGAAAAATAGAGAATAAGAGAGAGATAAGGTGAAACAACACTGAGAGGAAAGGGTAATGCTATAAATTAAGGGCAAGTAAGGAAAGCAACGCAGTCGGAGGTTGTAAAATTAGTAATACTTTTAGTCACTATAAGTCACTGTGGAACTTATGCGTATATTATAGAAGTTCATACGGACTTCAATTGCATTTTTATTTAATTTAAAACAATTGTAAACATGAGTAATATTTAACCGTGTATGTTCTGCTTTTGATTTATACACACACACATACAAATGTATATATATATATATATATATATATATATATATATATATATATATATATGTGTGTGTGTGCGTGTGTGTGTGTGTGTGTGTGTGTGTGTGTGTGCGTGTAACGCAGGCACGGTTATATATACATTTTATTAGTCATTTATTACAGCACTAACATCAAGTTACAAAATAAAAAGCTTAAAAAAATATGAATTTCACGTACCTATACAGAGTTAGTAGTTTTAATGAATCAGTACATAAGTTCAGACGAATATAAATCGTCCCCTTCAGAAAAATATACTCAGTAAATATGAACTAAAAACGAATTCAGGACATAAACACGCCTGGAATTACCATCAGTAATTTAGCAATTCAAATCGTGTGATTAACAATCCGTGTTTTGATGACTAGATAAGACTGAACGTTATGCACTTCTGTTCTTTATCATCTGTATATTAGAGTGGAAGCATATGTTATCAACGAAGAGATAAACTGCCAGGATTTTAAAAAAAATAAACCGTATTGATAAATTGGAAAACAAGTTGTGAATGGGAAGCCAGTCGTGCAGTTTCCGAAAGTGAGTTGGAATTCTAAAAACGGATGACATATGAGCGATATAACATTACTAATGATGTCGCAAGGTTTGTCACCCTTTTTTTAGTGAGCTGCTATTCCACAGAAATGAAGACTATTTTTCCTAGTATAGGCTGCCCTCTTGGTGAGATGAGCACAATCGTGATTAATCTGTACTTCAAACGTGTCAATGATGTCAGAGAGACGGCAGTGTCATTTAACGAGTAGTTTATGAAATCCTGGGGTTGACACGCGCATAGCTGGAGTTAAAGGTAAACTTGACTGTTGCATGTTAGGCTGACAGCGTCGGTGATATTCTCTGTGTTTTACTTTCTTTTCATGCATTTGTGTTACTCCGGCTCTGTCTCTCGCTACTTCCCGAACGCCTTATTGCAACGAAATATGGTCAGTCTGCTGTTTGCACTGTGTATGAGCAGACGCGTTGCTCGGGCAGTCAGACACTCAAGTTTTTATTATCATTATTCGGCAAACATACAATTATATTTAGTTAATATATAATATGTTATTTTGCCTAATTACCGAGCGTTCTATTCGAGCGAAGCGGTCCCGCTAGACCATTGATACTCTAATAGAGGCAGACCTGATGACGCCTTCTTGCAACCCGACCAAATACCCGTCCGGCCAGACAACAGGATGTGCCTATGGTTTCAACTTGGGGGGGCTGAGTACCGTCTAAACACGTTAACTACAGATCCAAAGACACCCCCACGGAGCAAATCACCGAGTGTACACTCCCCGACTTACCATCGCGTCACAATGACATGTCAATTATTAAGATAATGAATATGTTTGAATTATTCATCTATCAATCCAAATACAAGTGGAGGTTAAATCAACTGTATGATTATTAGATTTTAATTATTTAATTAACATTTCTTCGTAGAGTGCATACTTTCTGAAATTAAGTAATTGAAAACACATTTATTGTAAATAAAGCCAACATTTAGTGTAATTTAAATAGTAATTGTATTAATTTAATACGATTTTATACGAGCAGATTTAAAACAACATAATTAAGCAAATAATAAACAATATCTTAAATTTTGAATTGTTAATAGTTATTCTAAAAATATCTTAGTAGGTAACAAATTAGTAAATAAGAAAAAGGAATGGATATTCAATAGGAATAAACTGGCAGTGCAGACCCAGTCAAACCAGTGAGGAGATTAATGTTCTTTAACGTATCAGTACTTGTCCATTATTCTGTATCAACATATACGTAAGGAAAATTCGAGCTGAAAGAATACAGTCACATTCTCTCGGAGTAAAGTCAGTAGCACGCCCGGCTAAGGGTGATTACCCAACCGTAATACTAATAGCAATAAACAAGCACCCAATATTTCCAAGAATAATGAAGACAACATAAGCGACTATGAACACTATTACATGGTGCATATCTATACCATATATACATCTATACTCCTATATTCTTGGAAAATATTTCATAAAAAATGTAGTAATTTGCTTCATCAAATATGAACGGTTATCATTATTTTTGCACGTTTAAGTCGTATCAGCCGTTTAGGTGATTAAATACTGCCACCCTATATATCCTGTTTCTGATATACTGAACACCAATTTTTTTTTTTACTAACATTTTTCGCTTTCCCAATAGCATTCTTTTTAATACAATGTCGTAGAGCAAGCCTCATTTGTAACTCGAGTAAGTCGATTTCAAAAACGGTACGTTATGTGCCATTCCTGCTATTATGTCTGTTTTGACGAAACGCTTTTTTCTTTGCTCTAAAAAATGTCAGTTTCGACTTGTTTTTCAACTCTCGCAGCTAAATCTCACATTTTATTTTATATAAACAAACGGTGGATTTATCGCTAATTAAATATTGTAATTCAACAGAACGTAATAAAATCGCAGATGTTTTTCAATTTTAGATTTTGCACGTGTTATGAGAAATTTTAAATCAAGGTTTGATCCCTTTCTCGGTTGGAGTCAACAGCGACAGAATCTCTTTACTTTCTTATGCGTCATTATGTGATTTAACAACGCGGATGACGTTGCGTGGTAATGGTAAATGTTTGCCTTTCACATTTTCTCTTACGACTCTGAAAACATATGTTTATCCTGATTGCGTTCCGAGATTTATAAGTAGTTATTTACGTATAGATTTTTGTCTGTAAATATGTAACCCCTTTTTTTCTGTGTATTACATTATCATATTATTCTTAAAAAGAAACGTTTGGGAGAAAATAAATGGATGTTTAATTGTGTACAGCTAGCCGTCTCTTTACCTGTACCGTATTCTTTTCGTGCTAATTTTCTTGTGTATTTCCGATCCTCATGTGTACCATGTAAACCACACACCTAATATGGCGGTGCTCGTGCTGGAGAAAAGAGCCGAGGTTTCGCGTCGTGATGAAAAGAAAAGAATAAGACATGTGTTAATGTTTGAACGATGTTAAAAAGAGTGTGAAACGAAAGAAATTTACATTTAACCAAGATAAAAGCAAATCCACATTTAAGTAATAAAATGTTTTACAAATAAATGAGACTCTATGTAAGTTCTACGTGCGTTGCCACTTTTAACGCCTCTAAAACCGTAAGTGTAGATAAGACTCAATCCCCTTGGCACGAGTTATATTTCAATCCCAATCGGTAAATCAGCAAGGGATTACTCCTATTAAATTGTCGTAAAGTGTTCAACTATTGAAAGGGTCATTGTATTTAAGTCACGATGACGGTTGTGTCAGTACTTGTCACTGTACAGCCCAGTCTTGATACGGGGGCGACAACTAATTATAAATGTGTTATTTTTATATGCATACGTATACGTTTCATCCTTATCCGTCAGTGTAGAATTATTTTCGGGACGCGAGTAATATTTCAAACCCAAACTCCACACAACCGTTGTCAACAACTCGCTAAATCAGCGAGAAAATAATGCTACTTAAAGGAAGTTGTCGTAAAGTGAGTTACAATCTAATATAAAGTAACACTCCCCCGTACACACACAGGCACACACAGGCACACATACACACACATACCCCCATACATACAGACACCCCCCCACACACACATATATATATATATATATATATATATATATATTTGGATGATTTGATCGATAGTTGTTCTTAACAATATCAATATTTCCTATAACTAATTATATCATTTTATAAATAAATATTCAAACATGTTATACTTAAATGTAATATATAGAATGTGTTTCTTCTTAAAATCTCTTAACAACATTGTATTAATGAACAAGTGTTAGAGACCTTCGGAATTCGGGAATATTCACGTATGTTTATGGTACGCGTAATTCAGTCTTAATTTCGCCCTAAACCAAATTTATATGCAAGCATCAGTTAAAAATACATTCAATAATTTTAGTATACTTAAACAAAGTTCATTATCGCATTACAAACACTCAGATACTGTTGAGGGGTGAGAGGGGAATGCTTCAGTTTTCTAAAATTCATTTTCGTGTATGAATTTTTAAGTAACAAGATTGTGTATTAATTGGTACTTTTATACACTAAATAGGTGTCCTATTTCTACGGGCATATTGTACTAACATCTACATCTATATCTTCTTCAGAAATACACCCACATAAAAAACATATTTCATAAATAAAGAAGAGCCAGACTGATTTATTTCAACGTAAATTGCCAATGTTTTTCTTTTGGAGTCTTGTTTATTTGCAATTAAATATATTCTGCCTATGTTTATGTTTATAGAGTACTTATTAAGTCTTAGAACATTGTTAAACGGGATGTATTATTGACTCACAAAATCTACAGCATCAGCTGCTAACATCGTTTATATTAAACCCACTTAGATGTTGTATTACCGTAAATATGGGTTTTAAAAACATATCAACAAATTAATTTCTCATAATTGCGTATAAAACACAATAGGAAGAATACTTTGATTTCTAAAATCTAGTGGCAATGTTGTCTCAATGAAATGTAAAATTTACATATTTGATTAAAATATTTCGCTGATGTACAGTGGTTGAAGCATGGGGAGTATTGCTTTTTAATATGCTATATTCTGAAGTATTACATTTGTAGATGGTTCGATCCTTTGCTACGAGATCCCACTAAATAATGCTTCAAACTATGTTGTACTGTTGTACTAACTACATATTATTTCAGAAACATACTGAGAAAAAAAACATATAGTAAACACAACTATAGAATTTACATTGTTCACATATACCTTCAGAGCAATATTTATAGTTAACAAACTTCAATGTGTGATTAGATGACATGGGTGACAGCTGAAATGTATTAACCCCTCAATTTGTTTTATTTATTTATTTAGATGTTATGAGATTGTAGATGGGCTCGTCTCTTTAACATTATGTTAACTCATCGTCCACGTCTTACATTTCCCTTACACAAACTAATCTTATTTATTTAGAAACAGTGCACGGCCACAATAATGTCAGATTTGTAAACATGGCTAGTTCATCTTTCACATCTATATATCTCATGGCGCAATGGTAAAGTTTGCTAGGGCAAATCTAATTTTTCATTAAATTATTAATTTAATCGAATGGTTATGGAACTATTACTAAATTTAAAGGGGTAATCGAATCGTACTACCTATTTTTAGATTCATTGATATAATTGAAATCAGATGAGTCAATATTTTGATGGGTAAAGTTTTTCTACGGGGTTTAAATCAAGTAATATCGTAATATTCGACCGTCTAAATGATTCAAATCATGTTTTTTTAAATTGGGAAGTTTCTCAATTGAAGGCATTATTAATGTCCACAATCTGTTATAATGATACACATGTTTAGAAAATGCATTTAGGTGAATTTTAATTTAATAATTTAATTAGATTCAACATTTTTTCAATTATCACATTCAGTTTACGTTATTTCATTTGTGAATATATTTAAGTATATAATCAAGAATAACATCAAATAAGTGAATGTATGATTATAAAATATACGTTTATGTGAGAAATACACATAGATCAACAGTTATCTCATAATTATATATATATATATTATATATATAGAGAGAGATAATGTAATACTACTACTACTACTACTACTAATAATAATAATAATACCAATAATAATACGCTATCTGTCCAGTCAAATTTCTTTACTTTTTATTAATCTGCAGACGAAATCAGTGAAGCAAATTTGAATTCAAATCCAGCTGTTGGCTTCACAGTGCATTACTTCCTTTTCGCAAAAGGAAAACTTTGAACGCAACTAAAATATGAACGTATTGAAAATGATGTGGAGGCCAGGTCAGTTTCTTTATACTGTTTAGCAAATCTAATGTCAGGAACACCTGTTATATTTTACGAGCAACGGTTTTTAGAAAAACACATAGTATGTTCTTGCAAATGTTAAGGTCAATATCAATTATGTTATATCGCTAGAAGGCATATAGAAAAACAGGGTATGTTACAATTCGTTTATTCAGACCACTATTTCACCGCTGTGTGTTGTTTCAGTGATGAAAACATTGACTATCTTCAGCTGCGTTATTTCTAATTTTGGAACTTACTCGAGCCACTTGAGAATCTTTACATTGAACTAGAGAATCTGCATGGATACATAAATAAATACTATCTCATAATCTATAGAGTATTATGCTAAAACACGTCATATTTCTGACATATTTCAAACATTAAAGCATTAAAATATGATATCATCAGATCATAACACATGATCATTTGTAGTGTCACTATGGTAAAACAGTAACATTTGAAATAAATGATTTCAGAAAGTGGCATGAGTTTTATTAATTTAAAAAATTGTAGCTGAAAAATGTGTTTACCGTAAGAAGATAGAGATATATTTTTAATAATAAGCTTACTACAATATTCAATAAAGAAAGAAACAATGGACATATTCGGTGTATTTAGTTATCATACATAAACTTACATGGCACTACTTCAGACTTTTAAACTGTAACCTCTGATGTTACAAACAAATATTGCACTCTCTTACAGTTTCACTGTGGTCATTGTAAAGTTATATATATATATATATATATGGATGCTTTTATGCACTGTTTATGTACGTATGCATATATACATACACACATATATATATATATATATATATATATGTGTGTGTGTGTGTGTGTGTGTGTGTGTGTGTGTGTGTGAGAGAAAGGAAGAGGATTCATGCGTGTGTTTATTATGCGTTCGCGCACTTCTGTTGCGGATTGTACACATTATTTAACTTTAATAATCATTTATTGATTGATATTGAAGAATTGATCAATTAGCTGCCAACTCTGTCAATATAATTACATGTTCATGCGGTATTCGTCTAATGTCAAAATTAAAGCAATTATGTAAACCCAGAGAGGCCACCTTGGTATTTTCATCGCTGATTTCCATAGAAGAGAAGGTATTTTAAACGTTCCTATTGCAATCTCGTTGGTTCCTTCGAGGTGTTCCTAAAGTGCGTTGTCGGAATATACTAACACTCAAACATCGTCTATTATTAACAATCGAACGGACATGTATGAGAGACACGTATTTGAAACGTTCTCATTCACGGCCAATTAATTTACAATTGTTTTCGCACCAAGAAACTTTAATATATATTTTTAAAATATGCAATGTAAACAAATTTGATAATCACCGCCGACTGCAAATAAATTAGTCCAAAATGAGGCTTATTAATATATTTTCAATTGAGGCAATTATTGAAAAACGGGCAAAAAACATAATGGACACTAATTTAATCATACGTTGCACCTGAAACTCAATATTTTAACGGATCAATTGAAATACGAACGGCGCGTTTTTATATTAGTTTTAGTTTACTTCCAATTCCTATGAAATAGTCGACGTTCTCATCGCTAAACGTTGCGAATATGACAAATAAATGAGAATAGTCTGAATAATCCAATTGTAGTTTACTTAACTTTTTAAATTTATTCTTTGACGTGATATAATATAAATGGTGTTTGTCTTAAAATTTGGTGTAATGCACTGGTTATTTATGTATTAAATGTATTTTCAAAATTATTGCGGTAAATAAATAATATTTTTACACTATACATATTAAGTTTCATATTGTACTGGAAATATTTGAACATCTTATATTTAAATCATTGTTTATAAATGTGTACATTGATACCCTCAGCCTCCCTTCCCTAAACAGAACGAGATTATCTTTTTTAGGCGATTACGTGTTCAGAAATGAAAACAATGATTTCAAAATTTTGAGTTTTGCATATAAATTCAACGTAAACTTATCAACTATAAATTGTATTGTTTTACAGAGGATGAGAAGAAAACACTCCATTAATCACATCGCCAGCACTGACATTTATGTTGAAGCAATCCCCCTAAAACAATCACTTTAGTCTATTAATTACCTTAAGTAGAGGTAACAACCCAATAACTATTACTAGAACGGTAGCATACTTTCTTGGCATTTTTGCTTGGATGAAAATCAAGTATCCATATTTGTATAGTGTTGTATTTTTGTGCAAATAAATATTGCAAAGTATAGTACATGTGTACGATAATGAAGAGTGGCAACATTAAACGTGGGTGAGTCCGTTGTGTGCGAGACGTCGAGAAAGAAAGAAATAGCCTTGATAACCGGTAAAAAGATAAGGTTATGCAGTGCAAACGAAACTAAAAAGAGGGTCGGTTTCAGAAACGCGAACAGCCAGAGCGCTTGGTGATTTGAGTATCGACGTACCTAAAGAATGGGAGGTTACCGATGTGTATGGCACGAATGAGGCTTTATTGGCTATGGTACACAACCATGGATCCGGAAGTTTAAATCGCATGACCGGTAGTTAATAGTCATATCTCTATGCTGATTAGTCCCGATTGTGAAAGACGAAACGTTTAAGCATATAAATAGTTAACAAGACAACTATTTATTATTTGTAGTTCCTAGTGAACCCGTTTAGAATGGCACAGTAGGTGTATTGTTTACACCGCATGACGTCGCTAGCAATATGTGCATCGTTGTTTCCATTAAGTAGAACGCTCTTGTGACGACAAGACGCCAGATAAAGTGTTAAAATTATAACTTTTTATGCGCAATTTACCATTTACCAAGTGGTTCTGGGCGTTTCGATTTGAGATGAAAACTACTCGGAATCCGGGGTTTACGAATCGCCTCACAAGTAGTTAATAGTAGGATCTGTATGCTGATGAGTCCCGATTTTAAATGGACGACACGTATACGTACATAGATATTAAACAAAAAAATATCATTTGTAGCCCTTAGAAAACCTGGTTAGAATGGCACTGTAAGTTTAGTATTAACACAGCATGACGTCGATAAACATATGTGCATCGTATACGTACATAGATAATAAACAAAACAAATATTATATATGTATATATATATATATATATATGTATGTATATATATATATATATATATATATATATATATATATATATATATATATATATATATGTATATATATATAAAATAAGCCTGGCATGGAAAACATCTACAATTTTAACAGGACTTATAGCAAGTGCTAAATATCAAATACAGGTTTTATATATGAGTATTTTAATTTACACACACACATGTACAACATCTGCGACTCTGGCATGTCAATGTTATCGATCAACAGCTATTATAAACTGAGATCTCAGCAGGAAAAATACGTAAATCCTATTTGGAAAGAATGAAATTGGAAGAAGATAAAATAAATTTAAAATACAAATTTTGAAAGTCCCGTGGTATATACTGTTAAAATCAAAAATCATAATCAAAAAATAACATAAACATAAAAAATGAAATCAAAAGAAAGAAAAAAGAAAGAAAAAAGGAAGAAAGACGAAGAAATAGAAAGAGAGAAATACTAGATAGATAGACCTATATATATATATATATATATATAGGTCTATATCTATATAGATATAGATAGATAGATAGATATGTAGATAGATAGGTAGATAGATAGGGATTAAATAAAAGAAAATAATATTATACGGAATAAAATAGAAATGAAGTAATTTAGGATAGAGAATATGTGTATATATATATTAAAATAAGATCAATAACACCCACTGTCTGTGTTGACTAAGTTGATCAATCATAAACTTGTTTATGATAATAATAATAAATGTAATGATGATACTTTTCTAAACTATTTATTCAGAATAATTTTTAAAATTAATTTTGATCATTAGACACAAACACACACACACACACATATATATATATATATATATATATATATATATATATATATATATATATATATAATGGTAATAATCTCTACAGGGTGGTAATAATCTCCACAGGGTGGTAATCCAGAGTATTTTAACCGGGTTTATAAAAAGTGCTCAATATCAAAATAGAGCTTTATATATGATATTTTTTTATTTACACAGACATGTACTAAATCTGCGACACTGGCATGTCGATGTTATCGATCAACGGTTACTATGAAGTGAGATCTCATCAGGTAGAGTTAGAATCCGATCTAAGTTAATAGTAAGTGTTGATCGATAACATCGACATGCCAGTGTCGCAGATTTTGTACATGTCTGTGTAAATAAAAAATTATCATATATATATATATATATATATATATATATATATATATATATATATATGTACTTATATGAATTAATGTGTGTCTATGTGTGCATGTGACAGTTTGATATCGTAAAATAATAAGAAATCCTCAATTACACTCATATTGCTTCATGATAGTTTTAATTGATAGTTATAATGTCCCATCAGTTGTCGCCGCAATCTTGATTGTGTAACTATTAAAATTGCTGACTAAAATATTTACTGCAAACGCGTATTGATAATGTGACAGTCATAAGCTTAGGCGGACAATGTGTAATCAATAATTTTACAAGATTGATTAACAGAGATGTTGTTATTATAAGGAAGTTAAGTATCTTAATGAATAATTGCCCTTTGACATGTAAAGCTGAACAACTTTGATGGGCAAGTTTCCTTTGATGTTCAGCTTGAAAAGACCGAACTTAGACTGATTAAGAAATGATATGTTATTTCAAAAGATAATGACCCGAAGAAGAAAGGAATTGATTGTGGGTTACCGACATAATTATTTACCCATGGGCGGCGAATTAGGAACTTTCTTTTTGCCAACGAAGCGGTTTTTTATTTAATCGAGTGTTGGCGGCAATTCGCATTCATGATGGGTATTGAGTAATTTGCGTGAACTAATTATTTATTATCTTGTGCAGCAGTATTGCTATTAATTATTAATATATATGTATATATATATATATATATATATATATATATATATATATATCACTTCTTTTATAATATAGTGGGCACCATCCTAGTAGAATGCTCGATTAATTGAACATTAAAATTAAGAGTGCAATATTTTTTTTGGCACATAAAAATTTGTACAAACTTAGTACCGTCGGTTTCAAGGTCAGAAGGGCCTAGCCATCCGGCTCTTTTCAGCTGATGTTGTCATCTGTTTGGCAATGTGCAGTCACCTGCCACTCTCGTTTGACCCGTTATTTGTTTAGTGTTATGTATATTTGTTTAAATTTAGTGTAAGGGAGGTTTAATAAAGTGTTAAAAAGGGGGGATTGAAAAGTAACAATTGAGATTTAAAAATGGAACAGATTTTAAAATATTCAAAAAAATAAATAAATATATTTCCATATAAATCCCGTGAGTTAATTTTTGTAGATATCGTATATTTGGCCGTCTCTGTTTTGAGGGTTAATACTGTGTTTTCTAGAGAAAATGAGGAGATACAATGGGTGTAAGGAGTATACTCATAAAAATATGAAAAAGTTCAAAGAAACAACCATTAAGTTCATGTTAAAAGTCTGGAGTAAAGGACTCTAAATAAATCTAAAAAAGCTTAAATAAAGATTATACACGTGTCAAGTTCTGGCAGTTGGTCGATCGGTTTAAGGGCAATA
>OY744535.1:84319640-84359640 GCA_963556195.1 Sepiola atlantica
CGGTCACACTTAGTGTCTAATTAAATTTTTTAGTCGTTAACCTTTTCAATTCGTTTCTATATGTGCTATTAGGTAGTTGTATAACTTTCATCATTATTTCATGAATCTTGTTCACTACTTTATCTTGTTATTCCATACTTAGCGTCTTAGTCGGATCACTTACTTCTCAGTTTAACACACAAACTCTTAATCTACATACATATACGTAAACTCATACCTATCACATTATATATACACACACATCTATACAAAGATAAAGATACACAGATGCTCCTGTAACATACTCTGATCTCTATATTAGATACATAAATGCACACATCTGCAGATACACAAGTGCACGCATACGCACACACACGCACATATATATATATATATATATATATATATATATATATACATAGAGTAAACACCCCCCACCCACACACACACATATATATATATATATATATATATATATATATATATATATATATATATATACATATACATATAAACTAGCAGAGCCACTCAGTTTAACCCAAATCAGCGTGTGGGATTATATCATATGCAACAGCATGGTAGAGAGAGCTTACTTTAACAGCAATCTTGATGCTGCCAGCTTGATATATTTATTGCCAAGCTATTCAGATATGTGTTAATACTCTTATACTAACGTTAATAAATAGAATACTGTCATTGTGTAACATGTTTGAAAATTGTCATTATCTTCTTTAAGGGGCCGCCAAAGACGCCGATGTGCTTATACAATTTTTGGCATATAAAGTGTAGTTTTTATTTTTGTCTTTGGTTAATTCGTTCTGTCTCGTGGGCACCACTATGCTGTGTTAAACGCACAACAGATTCCTACAAAAGTTCTAGATTGCTTACTCTTGAAAGATATCGTTCATTAGTCAATTTTGAAGATGGCTACGGCTGTGAGGTTTCAGACACATTTTTGCCCACAAATACTTTTTCACAGTCCGCACAGACTCAACATTCTCTTTTTCATTTTCAGTATGTCTTCTTTCTTTACATCAAAACTTATACTGCTATCCGTATATATATTGCTCTATTTATATGTTGCCGACAACTGCTCATGAGCCAACATATTTCAAGAGAGTTGCTTAGATGGTATGTGTATAGGGTTGTACATCTGTTATATAAAACATTGATTACACTGCTGATGAACACATCCATACATTAGTGTGTGTATTGTATGTGCAGCCGGGATTCACATACTTACACCTCACCAAATATCATGATTATAGACTTTTTTATGTTATATAACTCTCTTCTTCCAGAGTTGACGTTATAATATACAAAACGATACATTTGCTTTTTAAAGACGGAGTCTAATCTCTGATTTTCCTTGATGTTATAAGCTAAACGTACTACCTAGAGGAACACATATGCAAACTTCATCTAATTATTTAGCATAGACAAGTACAGCTGGTTCATTTTCACAGCAGGACTACAAAAAGAAAATAGCTAGTATAAAAATGACTATATGCAAGCTACTGGTCCATTTTACTACATAGACGAAGTTACGCGATAAGCAGGTAGTTTTTAACAGCCGGGAATGAAGATATATAATTCAGGAGTATTTATTTAGCTACTGGTGGAAGTAAGCTGGCAAAGATTTCTTAGTAGATCTATTCGGGTGAGCGTGGCTGTTAGAGAGGGATCTGTCTTTACAGAGATGTAAACGCCGACAGATGGAGAGTTAGCTCAGTCATATACATAATAGCTAAAAGTACATAACAACACACGCACACGCAAATCAGATCCTTGTCCAACAGACGCTTGTATGAAATGTCTGTATATGCGCGTTTTTGTTCATATAAGCTTTGAAATAGTTCTTTGAAACTCTAGCAACCGATTACACAAGATAATAGATCGTTCAAATGAGAATATTGAGGAAAAGAAAAAACAACGGCACATTCGCTTGACTATCTATGAAAAGGGGTGGGCATAATAAGCATATGCTAACTTGAGAATGTGCAAATATGTAACAATCCTACTAATACAAATGGTTTATTGGTCCCCCGATTAATAAAATCAAGGGACTTATGTTTTGAGGCATGTCCGTCCGTCCGGATTTTTCTCCGCAACCATCCATTGAATTTCCCTGAAAGTTTGAATGAAGATGTAACTTTGGTCAGGTTAGAAAGTGACATTCTACGATTTTTGAAAATAAATCTGGTTAGCCCCCCAGGGGGTCAAAAGGTCCCGAAATGGCCAAAACATGACAATTCTTGACCCCATAACTTTTCATACATCCATTCAATTTCTCTGAAATTTGGCCAACATGTGGATGCAATTGTTCCCAATAGAAAGGTAGTATCTCTGACGTTGGAAAAAATCTGATTCGTGCCCCTAGGGGGTCAAAAGGCCCCAAAATGACAAAAAATGACCCTTTTCTCCCATAACGTTTGATCCATCACTTCAATTTTTCTGAGACTTAGCCAAAATGTAGAGGCAATGGTTCTTGATATCAAATGAGTATCCTTGACCTCAGAAGAAATCTGGTTGCCAAAATGTATTGCATTTTACACTCGCCACATAGAGTCACATACAGAGGGGGACCACGCACGCGCGGCTTGCCTTGTTATTGAATTCAAGCATTCTTATCTAGCATCAAGTGGCATAATGTAAGACCACTAACAAACAGTACAACACTTGATATATATATATATATATATATATATATATATATTCTACGCTGAGAATACTTAAAAAAAACATAAAGAATACAAACGAGAAGTGTAAGGATAAAAATGTTGCTGCAGCTATAGTGACTTTTTGACACCAATTCCTACATCAGTTAATACATTTTCGCACTTAATCTTTTTTTCTGCTATCGTACTATCGTCAAACAGCCAATAATTATCATAAACTCAAGGCGATTACGTGTCTTTTAAAGACATACTACAAATAAAGTATTTCAACTATATCCACACCTTTGGCAATGCCTGCAACATCAACGCTTTCTTCAATAAAGTATCATTTAAGCTGCTTGTGGAAAATCCCACTCATAAGGTTGCCTTGTTTGCCTGAACTATGTGGATATCATAAGAGAACATATTTTACATTATCTTTTTGTAATTGATCTTCCATAATTTCTGAATGGCCATGCATAGCATGCCCAGTAATTCTGTCCAACGCGAGTTAAAAATTACCTCTAATATCCGTCCCTTTGTACAAAAACACCATTAATATATATTAACACTTCTATGGTATGTATCCAACTTTCCTTAAATTAAGTACTAACTCACAAAACTGATAGTAAACATTTTCAACTGCTTGATCCATAACAGTAGAATATCGACTATAACGGTTACATGAGATTTTTTGAAATTAGAATTCAAGAGAACATAATTCATGTGTTGTACACTAGTCTCATATGTATGGCCGGAATCAACTGAATATATATAACAAGTAGTCTCTTGAGAATGTTATAAAAGTGATCACGCTATTTGTTGATAGTTTGCCTGAGGTCCTCAGCATCCAAGCGGACTCATGTATAATGTAAACTTCTTTTAGCCAACTTTATAGATGTGTGCCTTGTGTATCAGATGCATTGTAGATGGGATTGCTCTTTGAATACCACCAGTAAATTGAAACGAACATTCGATTACACTGTACTATAGTCTAAGTTCTGAAAATATTATATAGTCTTTGGCTAGTAAGTGCAACTCAATTGGAAGACACATCAATTATATGTTCAACCATCAACATTTGCACCACTTTTCCAAACAAAAAAATATTTGTTTATACGACATATCTCAATGGGTCTGCTGAAACAGCATGCAATTCACTTCATTGGCCTATTGTGTATTATCACTAAGAATGTTATCAATACGTTGATAGACCTTATTTCTTACTTATTTGTTTTAAAGAATACTACATTCTGGTGTATTTTTAAAGATATTACATATGTCTCGAATAGGTGGCTATGAGAGGAAATTAATATTATATCTCACTGGATAGCGGTATGTCTAACAATCAGCCCATGCATAACATATTCCATGTAAATATATTTGATACCCCGCTTTTTCATTAACACATATCAAATTAATTGTAATTCATGAAGCCGGAGTGCATAGAGTTTGTTTGGTATGTGTGTTACTGCTACCATAAAGTATGTCTGACCACAACATTTACTTGATCATACATTTATAACAGAACACCACACATATTATTACAATCTTTAAACAGTGCATACTTAGTTCATCCCGAATGTTATAAGAGTTTCCTACTCGAGCTTAATGTTAATTACAACATTCCGTTTTTATTGTGTTTCATTGACTCCAACAATGATGCATTCATCACCTCTCCTCATGAAAAATATCTCTATTAATACATGCATTAAAGTTATACTAGCAGATGCATATATCCATATGCCATCGCAATAATAACACATGTATTCAACTAATGAAATATATGCTTTTCAAGTAAAAAATATTATTTAACGAATAAACAAAAACATTGAGCAAATCTTAATTTATAATATATTCACAATTATATTGTAGACGAACAACTAATATTAATGATTAGAAATGTAAACAATACTTATTATAATACACATGCATCTATTCTACTGTAACCAAATGCATCCGCATTAACATTGGAAGAATAAGCTATTAAAAATATGATGCATCGTTACATATCCTCCATCATCGCTAATAATAAAATAAGATTAACCATTTATTATTAATAAATAAAACATCAAAGCCTGCAGTTCATAATAACACTCCTTGGACACGAAATGCATAAGAAAGAACTAATGTAATATATCAGTAGCAATGCACCATGGAGAAATGTATCTCCGACAATAATAATTGAACGAATTGTTACATCGTTTTCACGATAACAACACTTTTTTTCGAATACTCACCTTACATCTATCCGACATATGCTCTATGGACTAACAGCAAAACAACATGGCTTACACCTTACTCAATACAGACACACCGTAGTAAACCATGCCACACTAATACACGAAGGTACCAACAGCAAATGGTTCAAACATGTATAATACCTTTACATACATTTTTAAAATCCCACGCTCAAGAATGCAAATTACGAAACTATTCACAACATTTAAACATGCCTGGCATAGTAATTTACGTTTCCACGCTCACATAGTATGCATATTCTTTTAAATATTTCAAATAACAAGCCGTTAAAAAAACTGAAAAGAAAAAAACATATTTGTAAAAATACAAAAACTAATATTGTTGATGATCATTTGACAAATAAAATCAAAAGTACTTGTTAAATAAGAAATTAACATTTAACCCACGAAACCTACATACCCCAATTCGACCGAAATACTCAATGGATTATTACGAAAGTGAAAACAAATCAAAAAGTAAATATCAAACAAAAATATTCCATGATATCGAATAATCTTGCCTAAATTAAAATATTATGCCAAAAAACACACACACAATATCTATCTATCTATCTATATATCTATATATATATATATATATATATATATATATATATATTTATATACACAACCACACACGCATATACTATATACATATATATATATATATATATATATATATATATATATATATATATATATATATATGTGTGTGTATATGTCTGTACGTATACTTTTACGTATATACGTGTAATCAGTCCATAGAAAATCATATGCGCACAAGATGGAAAAGAAGTATAGCAATAGTGAATAAATAAACTGAGAATTGATAAAAGATAAATAACCGTGCAACTTAGAATTTCGTGAGGAAGTAAAGTCAATTTTATTTTGTTGTTTGGGTATAGTCTGTAGGAAATATTCGGGAACCATTCCCTTCTTCAAGCATTATTTGAAGTGTGAATAAAGTTATTGAAAATCGCGAAACCATATATATGTATATATATATATATATATATATATATATATATATATATATATATATATATATATATAATTGTAATTCCTGGTAGGGGCTATATAAAGTATAAAGGTATACTCAAAAAAGAATAAAAGGGAAATACCAGCAGAGTGCTCAATTAAATTAAATTAAGAGCGTAATATTTTTATTTTTAAATACAGATTTTAATCAGACATGGACCAGTGGTTTCTGACAAGAAAAGGGTTTTAAATTCCCTATTCCGTCTTCTTCAGCATAGTAAATGATGGAATTTCTTCAAAAAACATTTATAATGATTTTTTATTTAACAAAGAATTTGAAATGAGAGGCCGGCCAGACGCTAGGTCAGAAAAATAACCGTTAAGTAAGAGATTCTATATTTAGAAGTAAAGAACCAGAGAGAAAGAAAAGAGAGAAAGAAAGAAAGAAAAGAGAGAAAGAAAGAAAGAAAGAAGGAAAGAAGGAAGGGAAAATAAATTAAAATGAAATTAAATTTATAATAATAAAAAAAAAATTCATTAATTAAGAGTAAATAAAAATTTATATTTATATTTAGAGCATAGTATAAGGAACGTAACTCTAATTAATTAAATCAAAAACACATCTTTGGCTAAACGAATTTGGGAAATAAAAGAAGAAGGAACTCCCTTTTCTATAAATTGGAAAATCATAGAGAGAAAACCCATTTATTCACCTATATCTAATGTTTGCAATTTGTGTAATGCTGAGAAGTTTCATATTTTTAAGGCCATCATGAACCCAAACACCAGATGTTTAAATGTGCGCGATGAGGTTTTTAAAGGCTGTATACATCGTAAACAAGCACTCCTTATTTATTGGATGGATCGAGTGACTTAAGCCTACTTAGAGCCCTACATACATTTTTCAGACACTTATATATTTCTACTGCAGACTTCTTGTTCCACGAACCTGATCACAGTTTTTTTTTCTCCATTTTTTCCCTTTTTCTTTTTTAAATTTAAAATTTTAAAATTTTATTTTTCAAATTTTCATATTATATATTGATTTTTTATTTATATATTGATTTTTGATTGATTATTGATATTTTATATTTATATATTGATTTTTTATTTATACTTGCATACATTTGTGTGTGTATATATATGTATATATATATATGTGTATATATATATATATATATATATGCATATGTATGGGTGTGTGTGCACATACGTGTGCGTATGCATATATTTATTCTTTGAAATTTTTTTATATATTGATTATATATTGATTTTTTATTTATTTTTTTTATTTATATATTTATTTATTTATATATTGATTTTTTTGATTTTTTATTTATATATTGATTTTATTTATATATCGAATTTTTATTTATATAGGTTTTTTTTATTTATTTATATATTGATTTTTTTGTATTTATATATTGATATTTTAATTATATATTGATTTTTTATTTTTTATTTATATTTTATTTATTTATATATTGATTTTTTATTTATATATTTATTTATTTTTAATTATATTTATATATTTTTACTTTAATTTGACATTTATTAATTGCAACCATCGTGATTTATATATATACATTTATATGTATTTTATATAACAATAAATAGTTACCTCCCCTGCTTAGATAATTTAATTAATTAGAGTAACGTTCCTTATACTATGCTCTAAATATAAATATAAATTTTTATTTACTCTTAGTTAATAAATTTATTTATTATTATAAATTTAATTTCATTTTAATTTATTTTCCCTTCCTTCTTTCCTTCTTTCTTTCTTTCTTTCTCTCTTTTCTTTCTTTCTATCTTCTATTCTTTCTCTCTGGTTCTTTACTTCTAAATATAGAATCTCTTACTTAACGGTTATTTTTCTGACCTAGCGTCTGGCCGGCCTCTCATTTCAAATTCTTTGTCCAGAGCGTTTTATAACGGTTATAAATGTTTTTTGAAGAAATTCCATCATTTACTATTTCAGACTATGCTGAAGAAGACGGAATAGGGAATTTAAAACCCTTTTCTTGTCAGAAACCACTGGTCCATGTCTGATTAAAATCTGTATTTAAAAATAAAAAAATATATATATATATATATGTATATATATATAAAGTGACATTTAGATATAGATATATGTGTGTGATTTTGTGTGTATATTCGTTCTTAATATATTGATATACTTTGATATATATGCATTTTTAATAAATGGGCAAAGAATAAAAAGAAAGTCTCATATTCCAATTCGTGGTTCTATTTACATTAGTATAATTTTTTGTATGATTTACTTTTATCTAAATAATAAATGTCAAGACACATATTAGTTTCGTAATTTCGTGCTCGTTGTTGTAGAAATCATATTTGTTTTAGCGATGTCGGTAAATATTGATGACTAAATCATTTCTCTCGCATATGAAGTATATAAGCAAACAAGACAGAAACCGAAGAGTAAATGGATTTCCCATTTTCATAAAGTGTGTCTAGAAACACAGACATACGTATATACATATACATGTAGATATTACTATATATATATATATATATATATATATATATATATATATATATATATATATATATATATATATATATATATATAATATGAAATTAAATGTATACTTTTAGAGAATCGAACTCATAGCGAAATCGTTTAAGCTCAATATACGAGATAGAGCAATTATAAACCAAATTCACTAACACACCCACCGCTACACTTTTTCACTCACAGCTACCACATTCATTTCACTCTCTGCCACTGACTTCTCTTAGCCCGGACCTTGGTTTAGCGCTTTCACTTGCCCCGACTACTACTTTTTCTCATCAACCAATCATGACAACCCGATATTTCGATGTACTTGCATGACATTTGTCTTAAAATTATCATCCTGAGGAAGTATTTAAAATACAGACGAAACTTTGATGAATATATGAAAACATGTATCTTGGTTTTTCCTTGGTTATTTCCCATATATATATATATATATGTATATATATATATATATATATATATATATTATATTGAATTTCGTCGAGCTCCATTTATAAGCAGCTGTTACTAAAAAACGTGACAGAAAACCAGATTACACGATGCGAGTTTATGTTTCAAATAAATGAAACATTTATTTTATATTTTTATGCAGATATTTCCGAAAAATGTTTCTTTTTTCAGTAGCACATCAATTTTTTCTTCTGTAGTTCGACTACTTTCAATACAGACAGACGTGCCAGCGTGAACGTTACACCTATCTAACCTCTCTATTAATATCAGAAGAAATTGAATATCTATTACGTCGACGGTGATATAATCTGACAATGGACAAAACTAAGAAACAATGATTGTGTCACTTAGACAGGAAAATTCTGCCGAAATATTTTGATTCAAATTAAAAAGTGTATGTTTTATTTATTTAAAAACAAACTCGCATCGTCTAATATGGTGTTCAATCATATATATATGAATATATAACCCTATAACGCTATAGCAGCGTGTGATACCGTGATCAGAAGAAACACAATAAAACAACGACACCAAAGAGGTTGGAATATCGCATGGAAGTTGTATTCGAACTGATTATAATAAATAATATATCTCTCATAGTCCGCAAGTCTTTGTTAATGATGCTATCATATTTTGAAAGTAATTGTTAACTCTTATTACCTACAGATACCCATATTTCATGATTACGCAATCTTCAGTGTATGGATGTATAAATCATGTCGCAACGTTTTGTCTTTCGTCACGACCGCCGCCACGAGGAAAAATTACATTATATGACGCCAAATCATATATATTAATACGTATATGATTAATATATATATATATATATAT
This sequence comes from Sepiola atlantica, assembly GCA_963556195.1. NCBI lineage: Eukaryota > Metazoa > Mollusca > Cephalopoda > Sepiida > Sepiolidae > Sepiola > Sepiola atlantica. The sequence continues at coordinate 84,329,321 of OY744535.1, forward strand.
ATATATATATATATATATATATATATATATATATATATATATGGGTGTGTGTGTATATATATATGGTATAATATATATATATATACATATATATACACATATATATATATATATATATACGGGTTACAATATATAATATATACATACATATACATATATATACATATATCTTCAGTGTATGGATGTATAAATCATGTCGCAACGTTTTGTCTTTCGTCACGACCGCCGCCACGAGGAAAAATTACATTATATGACGCCAAATCATATGTATTAATACGTATATGATTAATATATATATATATATATATATATATATATATATATATATATATATATATATATATATATATATATATATATATATATATATATATATATGGGTGGGTGTGTATATATATGGTATAATATATATATATATATACATATATATATATACATATATATACGGGTTATAATATATAATACATACATACATATACATATATATACATATATATGTCTATATTATATATGTATATGGTATATATATATATATTTATATGTATATCATATATGTAATATCTATAATATATATATACATATATATATACATATATATATATATACATTTATATATACATATATATACATATATATATATGTATATGGTATATATATATCTATTTATATGTATATCATATATATAATATCTGTATATATATATATGTATATATAATAAGTTTATATATATATTTTACATGGAGATATTTATATGTATATGATGTAACATATATATACATATATACATATATATATATATATATAATTATATGTATATCATACATATATATATATATATATATATATATATATATATAAGGAGATTGTAGTTTGCTTGAAGCATTGCTGGTAATAATAAGTGCAGCTTAGTCGTCCGAGACTATAGCAATGCGATGTAGTTGCCGTAAGATGGAACAGTGAAAACAAATAAACGAAGAGAGAAAGTGAAACTCAAAACGATTTATTAATAATTTCACGAAAAACTGATTAAATACCAAAATAGTAAATACTGTCTGGTAAGAAACAGTTCGGCAAAGGGTAATCTTAAATTTTCGAAAGAAAAACTTTCATTTTCAGAAGACAACAATAAAAGACCGAGTGGGTCGAAAAAACGGGAAAAACCGGTGTCAAAACATAGAAATACGGCAGCAGACAATTAGAAGTAGTAGGAACGCAGAGAATGTCAAAATCAACTAAAGTTAAAATATTATAAACATTTGCTTATTAATATACTAATTATTATAATTTTATTATATTTTATTTAATATGATTCATTTTTTTTATTTTTTTATTCAATTCAAATTTAAATTTACGTGTGAGCTGTTATTATTGTAATATGCGTCATCAAAGGGAGATAACTTATGGAAAAATATATTTAGAAATGAGATTTGAAATTTGAAAAAGGATTTGATTCATTAAAGGGATCAAAGCCAAGGAGGGAACCGTTGGAACAGAGGAAGAGGGGGGAGGAATAAGAAGAGACAGTTGGGAAGGGGGGGACTAGGGATAAAAAAATAAATAAACCCACAAATAAAAATAAAAATAAATAAATAAATAAATAAAAATAAAAATAAAAAATAAAAAATATACATACACACATGAAGTGTAAATATCTAAATACATATTTATTTATTTATTCATTCATTCATCCATTCATTTTTTTACTTCTAAAGTTAATTTAAGAGTACTCTAAGGGTAAAATACTCCTAGAAGTAAATTTATATAAATTCATTCTATTTATTGATTTATAGATTGATTTATTTTACATTTATTATTCTTTCTTTAATTTTCCTTTGTTATTATGATCTATTCATATATTTAATTTATTCTTATATTTCTATAATTTCTTTTTTTCTTTTTTTATTAATTTTTCTTTTTTCTTATCTTAACTTTTCTTTTACTATTATTTTATTTTATTGAGCATACACATACACACACATAGGAATACACCCATATTCACATACATGTATATATACATACACATACACTAGGTCTAAATACATGTAGATAAAGTGCATATCATTCCATTCCACAATTATAATATGTAAAGCGTAAAAATGTGGGGTGGGTGGCGCTGGCAAATACCGAGGAGACAAAGGCAAGCAAAATGTGGGGTGGGTGGCGCTGGAAAATAAAGAGACAAAGGCAAGTAAGTTGGGGGTGGGAGTGTGAGGATGTAAGAATCAGAGGATGAAAGGGGAAGACAACTCGAATCTGTTATTCAGGGTTGGACGAAATTTAGAGATTAGAATAGCTTCCGAAATTCGAAGCTGACCTATATTGCAGACGGAGTTGAGGATGCGGACACTAATGGAGCGATGTGTGTTGCCACATGATATTAAGTGTTTATGGAAGGTAGAAATGTGGGTGTTTAGATGCTCTTTAATGCGTTGGTGTAGAGGCCTAACGGTACTACCGATGTAGAACTTTTGACACTTAGCGCATTGTAGGGTGTATACTGTATAGGTGCGGAGGCAGAGACCAGAGTTGGGGATGGGGCAACTAGCTAGAGAGCAGGGGTCTGGGGTGTAGTGGCTTTTTTTGATAAATGTTGTCGGAGAGAAGTGCCTGTGTGAGAAAGTTGTATGTTAAGGTTCTACCTACGTATGGCATTGCGGGTAGCAGAAGTGATACGGTCGCTAAAGAAGGGGAGTTTAAGGAAGCAAGTGTTGGTGAGAATGTGGTGTCTACGTCTTCTGGTGTTGTTAAGGCTGGATATGGTAGTTAGGGGGAAACCGTTGGTTAATAGGGTTTGGTGGAAGGTTTCGGTGTGTGTTGTTTTATCGGAAGTAGAAGAGCATTTCGGTTACATAATCATCCGAATCCAATCCCACCCTCCTTCTACTGGAATTAACTTGTTTCAAACAAATTGACGATGTTCCTAATCCTTACATCAGTAATATATGAAATTGTCGTATTTAGTCACACATCTAATATTTAACTAACGTAAAAATCTTAAAATTATTTAAACATTAAAGTCTGAAATACTATAATGGTCCAGATAATTACATCTAAAACATGTATCTTCCGAGACATTCAATCGTTAGCCTTTATTCCTAATTTGAACAGTTTTTAACTTTTTGAATTAATATGAGTTTGTCTAAAAACAATCTGTTTAACTACTCCTCTCCTAAACTGTTTACTTACTGATCAGAACGCTATTGTATTAGTTTGCTGAACCCCCACCCTAACTTCTAACCGAAGCCAGTTCAGGCCTAATAAATAAACTATCAGTAATTACATCATACTGTAGCTTACTAGCAATTAGCTGTAAGTAAACACTCCCTCATACTACCTTACTCAAAGCATCAGCAAGAGTTCCACCCGCTAAACTTTATCCTTCCCCTTCCTTTTATTTCACACTATTTTCCCACATTTTACTAACTTCGTCTTCGACCAGAAAATTATCTTTTATTCATTGCAAGTAACTAACACTTTCCACAGCTGACATAGAATATATACAAAATTTTAAACTCAACTCTTTGAAAACTTTTTTTCATTTTCTGCCCACGGAAGTATTTTATCTTAACTCTTAATATTACATCCTAATAAGTGCGTTTTACTTAGGGTTGAACTGAACATCATTCTATGTGATTTACTACATTTTGAACATTTTGAAAGCAGTCTCCACATAATCCTTTTTCCATCTTAACATTTTTCGTTATCGGACTGGACGGACTCTATATTTAAATAACCTTTTTATCCACCCAGTCTTACTTTCCATTACTTTATATTGTATCTTAAATTTTAATAAATGTTGAAATGTGTCTATTCCCCTGCCAACTTATATATCTATGTAATTCTTCTGATGATAAGGGTTTAATATTTAACTTAAGGAATCGAACATACACATGTTTGTTTATCGAGTACACTTCGCATTGAACAATCGAATATTAAATAGAGTTGTCATCCGAACATACTTATCTCTCTTCCTTCATTTATCTTTGTAATTGCTCTATCTCGTATATTGTGATTACATCATTTCACTATAGATTTATTTCTCTAAAAGTATACTTTTAGTCTTATTCTTTCTTATTACATATATAGATATATATGTATATATATGTATATATATGTATATATATATATACATATATATATATATATATATATATATATATATATATATATATACATATCAGATAATATGAGCCGTTGTGTATCACATTAACTTTGTGTTAGAGTTTGAAACAATAAAATATACTTTTTTTGCCAAAAGATTCCAACTTTAGTTGTCCTCTCATCTTTTGTTGTTTTTTTAATTTTTGCTTTTGATGTAATCAAATTAGTATCATTAGTTATTAGTGGTTATATGACTTGTTGTTTTTATTGGATTATTTGCATAGCCTGTTCTATATTGTGTTATAAAAATACCCCTCTTCATAAACATAACAGAACACAAAACAGAAAGAAACATCTTTAGAGAGTAGATTGACACTGTTAAAAATAAAAGCTGATTCGAAACAACATAAACTGAAAGAGTTGGATCGTGTTAAAGTGAATCTTGTTAAGCGATTGGTCACTTAGCGAGTGCCTTACAAGTTACAGGTTATAAGAAAAATTAACATTTTAAAAATAACTCAATCTCAAAACAAGTAATGTCATTACATAATTCATGTGATTCAGTTGGATAGAGAAAGCGTTTGCGAATCAAACGTTGATTTAAGCATTCATAGTATAATAATACATATGAAAAATAACATCGTTGTTTCAAACTCTCCAGAACGCGCATCAATTTAAACAAGCAAGTTTACTTACACACTTATGTTACTTTAGTTTTTAGAATGTTTTTTTCAAAATATCAGAAAAATAATAAATTCTTAAAGCAATTCGTTTTTTAAGCCCGCCGCAAATATCGACTCTATTTACCATACATTGTTTATTTGAATTGTTTTGCCCATAGAGTTTTATATTTTTTACCAAGATAAAACCTATTTGTTTTTTTATATTTACCATATTCCAGCAGAGTAGTAGTTTTTATAATGTAATCTTCTTTCTGTTCAGAGAAAACGAATCTTTCTAATTCTGATGACTGTACTTTATTCTGTACTGGATCATATAAAAACGGCACGAACCAGCATTTAAAAAATATACACAAATCGGTTATTTACCAGAAAGAAGCCAGCACAGAATATACGTAAACTACATCTTAGAGTGCGTTTCTTTAAACATATAAATATTTCTTTAGAGAGCTGCTTATCACGTTCTGAAGTCACATGATAACACATCTATTCATGCATCGTAAATTGTACGAAATCACATAATCAATCACCTACATGGAATCAGTTGTTATACATTTTATATATTAGTATATGTTATCGTACTGTTGTTAAACCAAATCGTAACATGTGTCCTTTACAAATGTTTGTCTACACATTTTAAAATGTTATTAATTTAGAAAATCACTACTGCTGCAGTTCATGACACGTGCTGAACCCGACGTTACGTCGGCCTCTTATGGCTATTTATATAAACCAGCGGCAGATGTCGAAAAGCTTAGCAGATCAAATTTCAACAAAGGGCAATTGGCAATCGCTAATCAAAAATAAGTTCATATTAAACACATTTATCAAATTTATTAAAGTCATCATGACTTTCATCGCGTAAGGGGAGACGCTGTAGTCTCCGGAATAAATTATTTATTTTTGTCAGAATTGAAAACTTATAGCATGAACATATGTTGCAGATAATCCTCTTTTTCTTCCAAAACCGTAATGCTAACCCTATAAAAACACAACATAACCTATACTCGTACCTAACTCTAACTAAACCTTACCTAAGCCTCACCAACTTGGCCAGCTTCAAAAGCTGGACCAGTGAAGAAAATATAATCATCGAAAAGAATATAAAATTAAAAATTGCTTACAGTTGTTTCATTATATTTTCTTCACATAATAAAACATCGTTTGCCATTTAAATTATAGTACAATAAATGTTTTTTCTTTAATTTTTCTATTTTCATACTGTCTTCCAGTAATTTTCCAGTTAGCTTGTATCATTTTGTTTCATTTTGATAAGATACAGTTTTCATTCCGTATTTCCAGGCTGTTTATGTAAACTGCCGTAAGATTCTGACTTAAGCACGGGTGGTAAACTGCAACAGTAGAGAAACATCGGATGAATGCGTTATTTACATTACGGAAATACCCATACTCAACTCAGCAACTATACTTTACTTAGCTGAAATATATATAAAAAAAAATATGATTGTTTTAAATCAAGGTAACAGTTATTAATAGACAGTTATTGAAACATACATTTAATATTGGTCACGATAGTACACACTAATTAGTGCATGTGTACGGATTCGTACACATAGTTAATTTTTCCCAAATTAAAAATATGTTAATATAAAGCAATATTTTCGAAAACTGTGGTATACATATGATTTCAAAATGAAGAAATACATACTAATTATAATAATTATTATAATAAGAAGAAAGAAAACGAAATAACGCCAGACATGAAGACAGCTCAAATAGAGAGTATATACAGATTCAGAATAAACATGTTAATACGTCTCGTAAACGTAGTTTCAATTGAAAATACGTAAAGAAGCAATTCTTAAATTGTTCACGTTTTTCGTGTACAATATAATACCAAATACAGACTGAAATAATTAATATTGAAGCTCTTTGTGTATAGCTCTGCAAAATAAGGCAAATACTACAAAAAGTGCAGCAAATTCTTCGAATAGCATTTTGTTGAAGTACCTGTAAAACAAGTGCATGGGTGCAACAGTGCGTCAATATGACAGGGTGTAGAGCTAGGTAGACAATGTGGGGCATATTAGTTTAGATACTCTTCTGTGGTATATCCTATAAGGATAGATTAAGGGGCAGTGCATGTGTCTACATTAAGCACACTACTTTCTATTTATTAGCGAATTGTGGCTTCCTCACACTATACTTCGCTGCCTTTTATATATTTATTCTAATGCATATTACCTTTGTATTTTAGTCTAATAAATTTGAATATTCAGCTCTCAAGAAAAGTGATATCACCAATGGGGTTCGCTGGTTGTTTAGGTTTCTCATAATTATTGAAGGATATGAGCTTTATTAGTCTTCTTAACATTAAATATAACTGTTGCTCTATTTTACTATAGACTGTATGTGATTTTGCATATATTCGGTCATTATATTTGATATGTGTCAATTTGATTTTCTCACATATCGAGAATACAGAGTAGTGACCTCAGCAAATATGCCCATCTCGTACGCGTTATCATCAGGGAGGTCGTTAATTAAAATGCGAAATAATAACGGGTTTAAGATCAGCCGCATTCGCAAAGCCGCATTCATGAGATGTTGTTTAGATGGTCAGACATAAATCTTTCTTGTATTTCATAAGTGTATTATTACTATGAGTCCTTGTCTATTAATACCGTATCAATTAATTTTCCTACGAAGAATATCATATCATTCCTTAGCAACGGCATTTGATGTATGAAGCGGTACGGCTCTAGCTTTACCGGTTTTATTGTATCTGCGGTTAGAGATGTCCGTTATAACACCAGCTGGAGAACGTGATTGCCAAACACAATACTATTTGTCAGAAAGAACTTTAGCATTTTCGTATTGTTTTACTCTCGCTAGATTGTTTGATGATTCAACATTGTTTAGCTAAAAGTTGGAAGTTACTTTTTGAGTCTTAATGTTGTGGGTAAGTTCGTTCATTAGTTATTTAATACTGGTAGCACACAATGCCTTTTCTATCAACTAAAAAAAAAAGAGGGAAACTATTACCGAAGCTAGATAAGGCAGATCATTATTTGTAGAGTTTAGAAAATATTACTCAGATAATGCTCTCTTACGATAGAAGGAATATCGGGTTTACAAGCTTTTTAGATGTAACGAGTTTTCATGATATCAAGCTCAGATAGACTAGCGTGAAATTATGGATAGCGTTGTTTGTGGAGTCCAAGGAAGAACTAACGGGGAACCGCTGGAAAATAATGCAGGCTTGTCCGTTACCGTTAACCTGACATGAGAGTGGTTTAATTGTGCGGGAATTTTTGCTTGCTTATTGTTTAACACATTATAATGGATTTTCCAGAAATCGCGAATCGAAATTTTTGCGACTCCAATGGTTAAATATACATCTCTGCATATTTACATTTTGCTGCGGATATTACACGCTTGCAATGTTCTCTTGATTTTATAAATACTTGCTTGTTTGTAGCTGAATTATTTCGGTTTTGTCGGTGGATTTTTTCTCCCTATGTGCAAGTGCAGCTCTTGAGATCAAGTTAAACATGCGGAAGCGTGGTCTTTTATATAGGTTTTGATCTATTCTGTTAACTAAGTGTTGTTCTTTTCTGCAGATCGAGAAAACATTGCACTCATGAGGGTTCTCTGATTAGGTCAATGTTAATCCTAGAAAGTGCCTTATCAATATGTATTTTTCCAGTCCTCTAAGTGCACACTTTGGAGAAATAATCCTAAGTAATACCAAACACGAAACTGTGCTACGACGCTCCAAGGGAAATTGAGAAGAAGCAATTCATAGTATACAATATGAAACTTTAGAATGTTTTATTATCTTCGGTGACATAGCGAATAGGCATCGATATCGAAAAAATGACATAGGTATCGACCTGTACGTTGACTTTTTCGTTCTTAGTTTTTAGTTGAATTATAATACGCGTCTAAGACAAACAATGAACGCATGACTATCTTAAACACTTTGCCACTGCACGGGTCTGCTAATATATGTTTTGTTTCTTAAATTAAAGAACATTAAATATCAAATGTATCTTGAACACAGCACATGGAGCGACATAACCAGAGCTGGTCACGAATTATTATGTTTTTTTCGAAGTGTGTGATTTTCAGGATAAACGTATTACAAATCCTTAGAGATTAAAGTTTGCAACTGATTACCTAAGTCTAAAATTAACTACATTCGAAATCAAAACAATCGGTAAGATAGACTGTAAGTTTGAAAACGCCGTGTTTTCTTAAAGTTTACTAAACTATTTGCCGAGCATTTACAAAATATAAATGTACCGTTTCATCTGCTTGTTCGTTATTGTTTGATGAAAATCCCGATATATCCATATTGTTGTTGGCATCCGCCAGTCGCAACGACTTGTGAGCATCTTGCGTGACTAGGGGTCAATTCTTGATTTACATGGTCTACTACAGCCTTGACATACACAAACTGATGCATAATGCGTAACTTCTTCGTGTTCGTTGGCCTGTTGGCTCGCGTTTGCCAGCTCTCTTCACAGCGTTTTTTAATCGTGGAGGGTGTTCTCAATGATGATCGTTCCCTGGCGTCTTCAATTCTTCCAGCCAGCTATGTATTGATGTATATTAAAAAAACTTTCGTATCACGCTCATCAGCATCCTTGAAGCTGAGATAGTGACGACCCTTTTTTAGTCTGAGACAAGATCGTCTTAGAGAAGGTATTTAAGGATGCATCCATCATTAATCCTACGCACATGTCCCAGCCAGCAAAACATCGATCCTGCAGTAGAGAGTAGAGTGATAGAAGACTTGTTCTTTGCATGATATAATTGTTGGTTACTATGTGCTGTCATATGATACCAAGGATCCTTCGTAGACACCTCATATGGATTTCCTAGAATATCCTATCCTCTGTTGAGCATGGGGTATCGGACTCACTCCCTATACAGTAAAATACTGCGACAGGACACGCTGTAGACGGTCATCTTGGAAGAGGTTGTAAGGTTGCGGTTTCCCAAGACTCTTTTAGTTCGTTTACAGAGGGGTGTGAACGAATTAGCCCACCTTTTGTGTAGCACATCATCTTATAAGTAGGTGTCTTAAGCAGTGGAACCAAGGTACTGCAAATAGTAGTGGTGTGCCTTGGATTAAAAATGCAGGGCGGGCAGGCGGTTTCTTGTCCCATAACTTACGTGGTATTCTGATGGGGACACCAAAATGGTGCAAGCATCAGTAAACCTGTCCATCAGTTTTGGAGACTATCTACATGATACGATGTTATTGCTGCATAATTAGTAAACACCATGTCTCTGATCTGGACTGACCTGGCCTTAGTCTTGGAGCGGGATTTTTCTATGTTGAAGAAACTACCGACAGATCTGCAGTGATGGTGTATTGAAGCTGTTGTGTCCTTGAAAGCATACTTAACGAAGAGGGCAAAGAAGCTACCGTAAAGTGTCAGAGACAACCCACATCCTTACTTGACACGATTACTCACAACAAACTAAGCACACATGTTGCTGTAAAACTGTACAGTTCTACCTATGATATCGATGGCACGTTCTTATGATGGTGAGAGGTTTAGGGGGCTTACATCTATTAAGGCGATATGCAAAGGCTTGTTTTGCTCTTTGCACTTTTGAAACTATCGGAAGGATAAGATTCTTTCAATGGTGGATCTCTCTAACCGAAACACGCATTGAGATTACAGCTTAATTCGATCGACCATTACTTGCCGTCGAAGTAGTACTACGCGTGCGAATAGCTTGTTAACACACCTCCACAGTGAGATATGATGGTAGTTGTTGCAGGCAATGCGGTTACCTTTGTGTGTGTAAGATGTTGCGTACGTCATGTCATGAGACACTGAGTCTTTTCTCCAGATCTGTATTAAAAGGTTGTAGATGGGCTCAATCTGATTCGATTTTTCACTTTTTAAGACATATTCTAGAATATAGTCCTTACTTGGCGATTTTCCAGATAGCAGTTAGTCTATTGCCTAAAATATTGATCCTATGGAAGGCTGCTTGTCAAGCTCACACATCAGGGGAAGACGATCAATGGAATCTAGTGCAGACTGATGTACTACGTTTTCACTAAAGTAAAGCTCGAAGTCGTGTTCTACCATTCCATCCAGCTGTAAGAGGTTGTCTAGTATATATTAACCTGACCTGGACTTAAGTAGTGCAGTTTTGTTAATTGTTGGCTCAGTAGCCTTCCTGATCCAGTCATGCATGGTCTAAAACGTGGCCTGTATAAGCCGCCCATTGAGAAGTATTGGAGAGCTCCGTGTACGAATTGTTTTCAGCTTCTCTGGAAGCCTTTTGCTCGGCACTTCTTAAACACCTAAGTGCAGCCAGCGATGTAGGAGATAGGTTGTCCTTGTATGAATGTAACGATACACGTTTGACTTTAATTAGAAGTAGTAGCATTTAAATCATACCAGTCATTGCGTTTGCAACCTGCCCTCCTCCCAGAGGCCTTGAGATCTGTACAGCGGGTTTCATTCTTGAGTTTACCCCATTTCATCGATGCAGGATATCAGTGGTTTCTTTAGCAGGTGGGGAAAAACAACGTTGACTTCCACCATGCGGCCTGCGTCTTGTAAATCTCAATACGAGCAATACCATCCTGTTTAGTACATGTTAAATACTGATTTCTATCAAAATCGACACTGTGGTAAGCTTCATACATGAGTAAATATTTGAGGTACTTCGTCTTGTGATGACAAGGTTAAGCTGATGCAGGCGTATTTATCTTGGATGCCTCCAAGACATTATGTGATGCGACCTGGAACCTAGTAAGGTATTGCTAATGCAGATGAGATGTTAGGCACTATTTCTCATAGCCGCTGGTGATTGTCATTGATTTTACTCAATCCAAAGTTACCGAAGCAGATTGGCCATACATCGTTGTGATCTATTACACGTGAATTGCCGTTCTCAATCATGATCAAGTCTTCATCCTGTGGAGTTGCCTTAATGGTGCCATCCAGCCAGGTTAAGAAATGCTCATTTGTGTCGTCATGTGCCGCGAGTGTGAAGGCGTACACTCACACTAAATTAATTGATCCATATGCTGTGTTAAACGCAGTGGGATTAAGCGTTCAGTAACTGAATCACAGAGTTCTAAATATCTTAGCAGTGAGTTTCTTGACTGCGAAATCCACACCGTGTGCGCGGATATCCTCTACCTTCTTTCCCTTGTCAGAAAAACATATATTATAAGTCAATAAGCTATCCACAGTCAACAGAGCGCGTTTCATGTACGTCAGCAAGGTCTACCTTGAGTCTTAATTGATCATTTTTATGATGGCAGTTTTTCGGACATCGGGGATGTTGAGTATGTCATAGTACGAACATACAAACACCCTAGCCTAACTATTAGTTTCTTTGTACTTATCTTTTTTTATTGGTGCAATCGTTACTGAACACTACTTGCAATGATTATATTCCTTTACACTCAGTAGGGTATGTGGACAGTCGCGGAAAAGCACCTAACTGGCTGAGAACTGCTCAAATTTATGGAAGGCGGTAGGTGTCCAATGAGGTTGAATAACACCTACAACCGCCTGGAAAGACCCCTGCCGCCCAGCTGTACGCCAATTGATATGCAGGTTTATAACTTGTAACTGTCGCTTCCATGTCTTTCGAAAGCGGTCGCACATACTTTGCCCACCGACCCATCGACTGCCGGACACTTTTCTGACAGTCTGCTCTTAGAATGGTGTTCATCTCTGCGGTCGCGTTACGTATAATGTGTTTCTTCGCATCCTCTCAACAAAAAGACCCAATCCGAGCAAGTTAGGGCCTGCCAAAACGCTGGTTATTCTTCGCTGAACAACTCGTAATTGTGTGTTACATATCGCATCTTCTCCAAACAAGTGCTGAATCTAACACGAAGCATTGCAAAAGAAGCATTCTAAATCTGGTTCCGACAGGGAATGGATCGGCAGGCCAAATAACAAATAAATATAAAAATTAGAAAAATAAATTAATTAAATCTAAATAGTTATATTGAAAATTAACCATATCAATTAATCTTTATAATGTATTGCATATATTAGCGATTTCATTATCTGCCGGCGTTGTGTTTCTGTAAATCTCATGCTTTAGTTGTTTTTGGTTTAATAACAGCCCGACTTGTGCTTTATTCAAATTTGACAGGGTGTGTCAACCGGTCAAATTTGTGTATTCTTTCTGAAAGAAAAAGGTTTTTACTCTCGAAATAATTAAATGTTCTATTCCAGACTTTTAAATATTTAGTAGTAAGCCCACTAATTTTAAAAGGTGCTGTCTTTATATTTAATTTTTGAAATATCAATGAATTTATCTTATATTTACCGTCTCTTGTCATTTATTTTGTGTATCCTATATTTCACCTTCCGGCCCTCAACACTGTATTGCTCCTGTCTATGAATTATCACCTTCATACTTACTTAATGCAAATGGGTAAACAGATACTACTCAAAAGTACTCAAAGGTAAGAAACAAGCACACGATAAAATAGATATACATTAGTTTACTAACAAAACATACATTTCCCCCTTGTTTTAGAAACATAGCTTATTGACTATGAAGGATAAAGGGCAAAATAAACGAAGCGAGAGTTACGAGGCGTCCGTAAATTAAAACACTATATATTAACTCCAAATACATCGTATACAGTAAACTGCGCCTAATAATTCAATGTTCTGCATCTTACTTACTTTAGCAGTGGAACAATAGAAGTAGTAGTTATCAAATAAAACAACACGCTCTCATACAAATACATCACAAAATACATTTTATATCAATGGTGATACCAATCTTACGTATTTCTAGACAGTGTGTATTGGTCCGAGTGTAACACGCTGGACTATAGACAAACATATCGAAGGTTCGACCTTTGTCGTAGTGAGCGATGCCAGAAAAACGTGGCCATGGATTACTTTTATGTACGTATAAAATAAATATATATATATATATATATATATATATATATTAACAACGTGTACGTCTTATACAGTTAAGGGCAACTAATAATGTATTTTCTGCAGTTTAATCACTTAAGAAGTTGGGCAATCGAATAATTAGTTTGTAAATAAAAACAAGGACTCTGCGATCACTTTTACAAATAATTACATATAAATACATTACATATTTAGGGAATAAACATCGTACATATTTCTATTTCGCGTATTGGTCTGATGTTAAACGCTGGACTATAGACATCGACATCAAAAGTTCGATCTGTGTCTTAGTAAGCCATGCTGATGACAGCTGTGAGCCAGTAAAACACGTGTCCATGTATTACATAAATGTACGTATAAAAAATAAATACACACATATATATATATATATATATATATATTTATATATATATATATATATATATATATATATTAACGAAAAATACGTCTTATGAATAAAGGCGACTAATAATGTAATTTTTCTGCAGTTTAACAAGTTAGGAATGCAGACAATCGAACTAACAGCGAGCAAAATAAACAACGGATGCTGCAAACCCCAATAAATAACATTACATGAAAATAATATATATATATATATATATATATATATATATATATATATATATATATGTCCACACAACTTTCAGGATGTAATTTATCTGAACGAAAAAAATATCAAAATGGCGTGTTAGTAGGTTTCTTCTAGTGTGAGTTTGCTCTTTACTTTGTTATTTGTTTGCATTCACACAGAAATGAACCACTGTATAATGTAGGTTTTTTTCAATACGCTTTAATCCAATAACCTTTTACTCTTTGTAAATTCTTCTGATGAGTTTATAATGATACAGAGACGATATAGACGATATAGACATACAAATGTTATGTTTTCGGGGCATGTGAAAAAATAAAAATTAAAATAAGAAAATACAAACATGGTTGTTCGAATATAATATTAACGTGACTTATATTTGCTCTGTTACTACTAATAGACAATCATCCAGCTGATTCTCTTGAAAGCACTTATACTATATGCTAATGCGCATATAGTCATTTATATATATATATATATACATATATATATATATAATATTCTATAAAAACATCCGTCCTAACACGGGTAATATTAAATACCCGAACGCGAACATAACAGTAGTTTTTAATAAAGTTATACTGGTAATTAATTGTATAATTATCGAATGTTTTAAATGTAAGGTTTAAGCTTTCGAGGTTTGAAAAGGGAATTGAAATTTAAGGAATCTTGCTCAATTTGTTTACATAAATCTGGCTACAATTTAATGAAAATGTGACCTTTTTCAATTTTCAAATCGGTAATTCGACCCATGCTATGCCTCTTTAATACTCTTAAGAAACGAGTATCTGAGGAATATTTAATAATGGGTGTGTCTTATTTATTTTCAAAAGCCCACTATTGTCAGCAGCATGGAAATTGTTACTTTTTACAACATGTGCATGAAACTTAAATGAACTAAACATAGACTACACTTTAACAATTTAAGCTTAGATAATTCGATCCAGCTATTTAAAAAAGGGAATGCTTTACATAATAAGTATACAAGCATATCTGACTTTAATATACAAACAAACAAAACGTATATACATATGAAGAGTTCGAATGCAAAACACGATAAATCCAATTAGTTCAAATTGATACCTTAAACAATAAAAGATCGAATATCTCAAATATAGCTTTTGACTAAAAGCTTATTTTTAATTGAAACCAATAGGAAATATGGTGGTATCATATTATGTAAAATGTTACTTTGGGATATGGTCGAGTGTTCACATGTAACACTTTTCGTAATGATAGTTTCGTCATTTTGATGATGGCGTTTATCGAATTTTGCAGTCGAACTCTTCATATATAAGTAATAAGTTTTAGCATGAATAGTAGCGACACTGGCAACTATCTACATAGTTTGCTTGTAAATATTTGATAACATATAATATATAACAGAGAGTCATATCCATATACGCCGTTACTTGTGATTGTCATTATGTAATGTATAATTTAATGTGATGTACTAAATATATTAATATCCTTTTTGCATCGCTATAATAAAAACTTATTTTATTCACATACAATAACCACAAGTTAACTGACATATTTTCGAAAGCATACTATTTAAACAAATGTGTACACGTGTTATTTATGCACTTTTATTTATATTCTTTTCAACTTTGTTAATTATTCTGGAAGCTAGTGAACTTAAAATAGGTCTATGTAAATTAGGCATATTGCATAAATTTTTTTAGCTAACATCTTACTCGGCATTACTTAATTTAATTTTCAATTTTCGCATATTAAACGAATCGGAAGTAAAACATTCAATCTTGGAAATAAAAGCTGCTAATATGAGAATGAAACTGAAATAGTTATCAATAAAACATAATAACCATTAAATAAAGAAAGCATCATTCTGAGTCCTATTAAATAAAAGAATCGGCATAACTCGTACGACTTTAATAAAACTGAAAATCAACTTTCAAATGTATTGCTTTTGGTTTTTAAATGTTTAATTTTGTTATTGCCGAAACACGTAATAATTCAGAAGCTGTCAAATCCGAGACAACATTACATTTATATTTAAAATATAGTTTTCTCAAAAGCTAAAATAAATAAGTTATAATGGAAGCATTAGTCGATCTACGAAACCAGATTATATAATGTTCGAATCTTTAGACTTTAAACTTTTCTTGATTTTAATGATGTTCTTAAATCAATATACATTTTTTGATGATTGTCAGCGGCTCAGTCGTTATTTCTGACATATCCACTTATGAACTATCAAATAGATGTCGTGATCTGTTATAATTCATGTGGTTAGTTGGACAATTGGTCGGTTTTCGGATCATATATGAGTTTAATTAATTACTCGATATATATTCTATACTTTTGTTTTGAAAAATTTGAATTGTTTTAGGTGAGACATACGTGTTTTAACATGTGATTGCTCATAACCCTATATTAAAGTTGATGTGTATCCATCAATACAATAAATGAAAATAATTGAATAAACATTCTTTTAAGCATGAATAACTTTTGAGATCGACCTATAGTTAATGTGTTCGCTTATATGACGACTTTAATAATTGTTCCATCAAACCAAATACTAAGAATTCGGGACTTTATGACTCCTAACACTCCACTGCGACATCCTCTTCTCGCCTGTTCCTAAATGTCTAATAATAATAATAATAATAATAATAATAATAATAATAATAATAATAATAATAATAATAATAATAATAATAATAATAATAATAATTATTATTATTATTATTATTGATGACGACAACGCCAATGATAATAATAAAATACTTTTAATAATGATGTAACAATTATGCACATAGTCACGGAAGACCGCTTTTTTACGATTGTCTTTCTCGTTGGCATTAGCAATTAATTTTACTAGCAACATTTCAGCAACGTTCACATCAACAAAGTCCAGTAATAGCTTAGGAAGTCGATAAAGATTTGGCACAGAAAAAAAAATATGACAGTGATTTGTAGTTGCGCATTTAACACGCTTTCGCTTACAATACCTACAGTACAAGATGAGCAGATGACGAGATATACACTTCCTCGATCAGTACTATTAGCAAGGTCGCTCTGATATTAACCCGTACTACAACGATGACGATTTTTTATATCTCGGGTGAATGCTGCTGTTTTTACTAAACCAATAAAAACATGTCAGTTCAATAACTATAGGTCATAATGTTTGCTAAGTTCACACGAATCAGAATTGGTGTGTTATATAATTCATAGGGTTTAACATTAAAATGAATATAACTTCAATAATGCATTTATTTGAAGAAAAGTGTGTGTGTATATTCATACATTTTTATGTATGAGACTAATTCCTAAAAATAATTAAACCAGTTTTAAGAGTTGTATACAGCTGCTTAGCGGCAATGTCAACTATATTTACGTTTATTTAATTTTACACAAAGTGGGCAAAGAGGGAGCAAACCCCTTTAGTGAGAATTCACATACTTACGAGTTATCCTTAAATTCAAGCAATAGGTATAATTAAATATCTCGGAAAACAGGCGCAGTCAAATCAACAACGAAATGATATAGAAGTTGATAGAAGATGCTTTAAAATAGCAAGAACAGTTCTTAGTTATATAGTAAAAGAATAATAAACGAAATTTAAAAAAAAATTGCAGTATCTTTAGGAAAATTACCTTGATCCCCATTAGGCAGGATCAAATAGGGGCTCAGTCACCTGGAACAATCACATACTGAAATAATGACAACCTAGAAAACACGATTAATGACATAGTCACTATGCCATAGTGTACTGACTGACTCTCCATCAAAAACAAATTTAAAAATTCATGAAAAAAAACACAAAACGGATTTAAAAAATCAGCACAAAAATCACCGCCCAAACATATAACGTGAAGAAACCCATCAAAACTAGTAACAATAAAACGGGCAGAGAATTGTCGGAAGAGAAACGGCTGCGTGGATGAATTATAAAAGTGACCAGAGAATAAAAGAAAGGCACACACTTAAACTTAGCTTTGAAAAGGGGAACTTCAGAGTGAAGCGGAATTGCTCCTAGTAACCGAACAGATCAATGCGACCATACTCAACTATATCAAAGCTACAATAGAGAATAGAGATAAGCAAGTCGAAAAGATACGATAGACTCTGGACAAGAACATGACACTGTATAACGCATACACGCTGGATGCAGCAAACTTTCCATAAGCGAATACTAAAACGGCACGGATACATGGGGAAATAAATAAGTAGACACTATTCTATCGTCAGCACTTTGAATATGCATAAACTTATACAGCAGTGGACAAGGTACTATTTAAAAAAAGCACACACTTCCTTTGGATATTGAGCAACGCTCATACGAATTCATGCAACCGCGGGAAACGAGTTTGATAGTAGACACTAAGAAGGAATTAACCTGCCAACTTGTAGTTCATTAGATAACAATAAAAAATGTAACAAAATTGAGACAATACATCGAACTTAAGAAAAAGCTAAGTGAATATGATGTATGTAGACACTCACTACAATACCAACTACTGTCGAACTTTTAACATTCGTTTAAATCATGGAAAAAAGAAAAGAAATTTGAAATGAAGGTAAGAGTTTGACTATAGAACGCACACAAATGATGCAAACATCGAAATATTCCTGAGCCTACACACATAGAAAATATACATTAACTAGTCACAGAAAGTTGACAACAAAATAGACACAGACAGAAAATAAATAAAACATTAGACGCCCTAAAATAAATTAAACTGCCAAAATGCTGATAGAATGACAACATGAAACATAGTTAAATCGACATGTGGTGTCAGCAGCTTCGGTTGTGAAGGTTCAGAAGAGTTGAATAAATCAATGAATCCTCTTCCGATAATCACGGAGACAACCAGACACTTTGGAAGGCATAGTGTAATTTTCATATGTTCGAATTACAGAGACTGCAATAGTAGTTCCCATGACAGGTCAATGGTAAATGTATGTGGCGATAACGTAACGTGATATGGAAGAAGTATCGAGAGAAGGGGAGAATTCTCAAAATATTCTTAAGAAAATCACTGCTTCTTCAATAATTTATAACTACCTGTGAAGAAAATGTCACAGTGTGAAAAATAATAAATAAAGAATAATGAAAATCCATCAAGAAAGAAAACCACCATCGTTACCTACACAGAAGCAAGCATGAACTAAGTAAAGAAATGTACCAATTGTAGACTTTGTAGACAAATATATGAACAATTAAACCACATCTTAAGTTAATGTAGCATGATTGGGTTTGGTAAGGAACTGAAAAGCAATCCGCCGTCCCAGCAGTTCCCAACTGATGGAGGTAATGCCTGGAGAGGTGTTCATCAACATAAGAGATTATCCAATCTGAGGAAAACGGTGGTGCTAATCATAATAGTAGCAGAGGATTACAAATGAGCATGGAATGCCAATCAATTATAATAAAAGACAGGGTGACAAAACCCAAAACACAAAACACAAAACACACAACACAAAACATGAAACACACTGTTAACAGCTAAAATATGAAAAAAATAGTCTTGCGCAACATTCAACCTACACTTGTTAATTAAACAATAATTCATAACGACACAAAAAAGACTGACAGTAATTTTACAACAACATATACCTACTATTTTTAATTCTCACAATATATATGTATCTCAGATATAATCAACGAAAATAAATACAACAGTAATCCTTAAAATGAATACAGTTAAGTTAGGTTCGGATATATATATATATATATATATATATATATATATATATATATACCTTGCTTAGTATATTGGATTCAGAATTACCTTAATATAATAAAGTAATAAGGCATGGTGGAAATTTCACGGTGTTGTCTACACCAATATGCATAATTTACTGTTAAAAATGTTGATCGTTTTGAAATTATGTCCTTAAAATTACCCTTTCTTCTTCATATAATAAGTGTTATTTTAAGCAAACTATTATTTAAATAAATAAAACGAATATGTTTTCATTTATGTACTCATAAACTACGTTTACACTTTGATCACATAATAGTAAGTAGTATTTGCCTTACTGTAAAATAAATATTAGTAATATAGTCTTGATATATTCTTACACTGTTTCCAAGAGTAACATGTGAACATATGTCCCCCAACATGTCACGCAATGTAGTTTGTATCAGGCATAGGATATATTACTTATAAGTCATATATAAGATTCATTGATGGTGCTGCTTGTCGTAAAGTTTGTGATCTTTATCGATCTAAAAACTTTCTCACCCTGAATCCATCTTCTCTCCCAACATATTGTCTTTCAGACATTCTACGTAGTACTGTTGCAATATTTGGGCTGATGAATCTCTGTCCAATTTGAAGGTTATCATAAGTTTCTAATTTGGTTGGTTTGACTTGTTCTTCTCTGAACCCTGTTCTAATAAGCACTAATGCCAGTTCTTCTATGTGTATTATAATAGCATCTATTCTTACAACTTGTTTGATTTTTTAAAATGTATTTGGTTTCAGTTTGTTTGACTAGTTGGTTGAGTGGTATTTACCAATTCGCTCTTCAAGTGCATTGTTTTGCTACATCTTTTCAAATAGCTTTTTTCCAAGGAAAAATCGTATGTAGAACTGTTTTCCTGATGAGTATTTTCCCATACCTATAGTCGATTTTGTTTCAAAGTTATGGCTAAAAAGTACTACTTGAATTTTCATTATTCAGCGTTTGTTCACTTAAGCTTATACCAACGTACTGAATATGTTGACTGGAACAACTTCCATAAAAAGGAAAAAAAAAGATACGTAACATTGTTTAACTGTCGCCTGCTACATTCTCAGTCATGTAAAAGTCAGAACAGTATGCGTCTATTCAACCATATTCGCGTCTGAGAATTAATTAAATTAGAAGAAAAAAGTGTGTTCTTTCTAAATAAATTGTCTTTTATGTACACGACGAATAAATTTGTTATTTTTTGTAATCTTAAGCAGTGTCTGGGGAGTACTTCAATCTATTACCTTATAGAATGATTTTAATAATCATACATAAATCAACATTTTTACATTCGTTCAACGTGTTGAAATCTACATAATTGGAATTATTCATTAACTGACTTAGTATTCTAATTGAGTCTGGCCTACATAGTAAAATGCTTCATGACAAACTGAATTTCAGAAACGATTGTTTGTCTTATTTGTATAAACCTAGTATACTTCATGGCAAATAGCCTGAATATTATAAATGTGTTTTCGCTTGTAATTAACACACCATATTGCGAAGACTTACTTGGTATTTCACATATATCACAATCGATGAAGTACCTAGCAATGCTTGTTCTCTCTACTGTTATTGAATGTTATGTTATAAATGAGACATTACATACATATATTTAATGATTTTTAGCTATTTTTATTAAAACGAAATTATTCTGTTTCATCATTAATATCGGTAAGGAAACAATTAGAAAGTAATAGCAAAACTTATTATCTAGCTTGACATTGTTACACAAGATTACATAAAAAAGACACTGATCAAACCAACCTCGTACACCTTTTTACCCTGTCTATATTGCTTATAGGTTCGAGGTAATAATCTATTTGCATCAATTATAAAAGTGTTTGATTTTCGAAAATAAATAAACACAAAAATATAAATGTCAGATAAATATTCTTACTTAGTAACATAATATTAGTAACATTAACCCATTCGTTATCCAATTATAATTAAAAAGAAATAAATGTATTCCCGTCAAAGTAAACAATACGTACTTTGTCAGTCGGCGAGAAGCTAACAATTGGAGAATATTTGTGTCTAATGTTATTTTACATACTTGATTTATTGAATAATTCGGTGTTAAAAATGTTTTTAAATTTCTCACATAAATAAGTGTATAGGTCAGAAGAAACTTTTTTTTGTTTTAGATGAACCGATAAACTCTCATGCCATGACACATATGAGGTATGTCTACAAATTATATGACTTTAGCCAGAAAAAATATTTCAAATACCTGACGGGGTTTCAACTCAAATCCACTCTAAAATTGGCCCCTTGTACTTGCACACACCTAGCCCACCGATTCATCCACTACCGAAAACACCTCTCGAAGTCTTTTTCAGAATGGTGTTAATCTCCGCCGTCGCGTTCTGCATTATCTATTATTTTAGTCTCAAAATAGGAACCTTTCAGTAACGTATTCAAGTTTCGAAATAACCAGACGTCGCAGGAAGCCATGGCTGGAGGATAAAGAAGTTCGCAAACGACTGGAATTCTATGTTTGCCTAATAAACTTGGATCAATTAGGATAAATGTGCGGAGACGTTGTCGTGAGGCAGTTGCAAGTTTTTGGGCGTCTACATGCCTGGTCTTTTGCGCCGAACTGCGTCAAGGAGACGCCGGGATACATTTTGATAGTACTCAGTTGCCACTGTTTCTACCTTCCGGGGTGTATTCGTGATGCACAATTCTACCGATATCAAAGAAGACAGTCAGCATTACCTTGAGTTTGCTTCTCACCTGTCGAACTTCTGTTTAGGCTTATAGACTCGGGAGGTTTCTATTGCGACGACCGTCTATTTGTTTCTGGGTCGTACACGTACACTTATGACTCATGTACAGTTAGCATGATGTTTAGACACGCGGGATCATGGTGAGTGCTTTACAGAATGTCCTGTGCAACTTAAAAACAGAGCCACTTTTTCTCCTTGGGCATACATTTCCAAATTGAGTTTTGCAGGGTACAGCGCGAGGGTCGAAAGTGAACGGTATAAGGAATATAAGTAACTAACGCTGTGATATAAAGTCAATCTAAAGCACATGTAGACTTGGACATTTGATGCTAACCTATGTTCTCTAGCTAGGGGGGTGTTTCGAACATACACTCCTAGCTCGTGCATATCTTTGTCAGAGTCTTTACAGTAGAGATGGGCGTAGTCAGTCATGTCAAATTAGTGAGATGAGGTTGAAGATTGAAAGTTCGTTTCACTAAGTGCTAGGATATCCGGGGTATTTGACAAAAGAAATGTTACTACGTCGTTAATGCTGGTCTTAAGTCTCCGGATATAAGTGAATGCGAGCCTCTGGGGCAGAGGCGAAGATGTTTTGTCTTTGGTGTGTGGTTTAGGTTTCATTATTTTTATTTTGCAATGCCATGCTTTTTTTGATAGGGTAGGATGGACAAAGTGGCTTCATGTTAGGTGCCAATAAGGTCAGCCATGCCCATGCTAACCGAAATCTGCTACTACACTTGTTCATAAGTAAATGATATTTTTGGTTCTAGTACTTATCGCTGAATATAAATACCATAAGGTTGGTAATGTTATTTGCAGTAATCAATGATTGCTTTCACTAAGATGATGAACACGATATTTCTTTAAATGTGTTTAGAGTTTAGACCAGAGCTAACGTTAACTAACTTACAGTTTCCAAATTTCACGATGAAAGCTAGAAAAAAACATCCGTGTTATCAACAGAAAATCCATTTAACGGCGTCCAAACTTGTCTACTTTCATGTCCAAGTTGATATAACATAACAGAAAATACATATATTTTAAATGCATACACAACATACATGTAAACATAACACACATAAACATGCACACAGGTAAACATAACACCCATTATTAATAAGTATCATACATTTTGGCTCTCTAAAATAAATGTTCGATAAATGTATACACAATACCTCGCACATAATGTAATTTACATTCTATCGTTAGCTCATCAATATAAAACGAGGATATGTAATTTTCCACAACTAAAATGTCCTAAAAGAATCTGGTATTATAATATAATAAATTGGTAGGCGCCAGTATCTGTCGGCTAAATGGGTCAGAACCGAAGTATCACTGAAGTATATCACTCCATAAACCATTTATCTTTAATGCTAGGTATAAAGATCTGCGAATCTTCACAAGCAATACAATCGACCCTATTAACACTCCCATATAATCGTCATCTGTACGAAGAAACACACTCAAACATGTATTCAAGCATCTAATTATTGTTTAACTATAAACATGTCAATCTACTTCTCAAACAATAAGGAAACCAATTCAACAGTGCCAAACACATTGCCACTCCAACCATTTCACAAGCATGACTATGTATTTACAACGCATATGTAACAACCTACATTGATGAAACGACACTTCAAGAAGAGAATCAATGGACCCCATAATAACAATTAAGCTTAAAGACAATGTAAACGCACTCGTTTTGCACATTCTTCAGGATAAGCAGAGTTTAGTGTTTCTAAAGAAGCGTTAATAGAATGCAAACATGCAATCTAAAGAAGACGATGTACTAAAGTTTGTTTGATGGCAATTAACACCAAATAATGAAGTTATTTTCAAATTCACCCTTGCAGAAAATAAATTATAAAAATTAACAATGGTCAACCATCCTTTCAATCATTCCATATTTCAACCGAACAATCCCTCCCACCCACACATCCAGGGCCGCCGTTAAAGCTCGAGATCCGCGTACACTTTATGTCCTTTTCTAACGAGCTTACTTACCGACATCCGATGTTTTATACGACAATTAACATATAACTCCTACAGGCTAATTCATCAATTACCTGAAACTTAAGTTTTTCTGCGTATTTGCTTACCTTATTATTCCATTCCCTTTTGTAACGATGCCGACACTCTATATATGTATAGCCAGTTTATTTTCTGTGCAATTCAATTACACTTTAAACTACTTTAATTAATATGAGGTGAAATAAAGATTACAAAACGCATATTTCTGTGTTTTTTATGCATTTCATATAGATTTCCTCGTTTAACTTTTTTATTTTGATTATATATATATATATATATATATATATATATATATATATATATATATATATATATATATATGTATATATATTCACTGATAAATATTAAATGATATTTACTTCCAGACGGCGTCGGTTCGAGCTTGTTTTCTCATCAGTGCAGGGAGGTTGTAATGTTAGATGGTAACGAAGCGAAACCCGGTTCACAAAGTCACTTCTGACTCCGATCACGTCCACACTATCCTCTCAGTCAGAGAAAAACATCACTTGATACAGTGACATTCAGCTATATTTATCCTAAACACAGCATACACATCAACACAAACTAGAACTCATCAACTTTACCTGAGGCGTTGCAAGAGTACACTTAAATAAATATTGTAAGGTAACAAGTTCATCATTACAAGTTTGCTACGATGGGAAATGTAGTGTGAGTTTGTGTATGTATATTAATGAATATTTACGTATATAGGTATATGCATGTGTATACATATATCACATTCCAATTATAGTGTTTATCGTAGTTAGAAATAACTGTTTTTTTTCACTCCTCGCCTTCCCCCACTCCGTCTCTGCTGGCTTCCCTATTTGTCTTTCCTTTCAAATGGCTATAAATATATAAATATAAATATATATATATATATATATATATATGATATACATTTATATATGTGTATATCTATTAATAATTGAGTTTATGTATATGTCTGTCTGTCTGTCTGAAGCCGAAACTCCATCAAAGTAGTATGACTATTTACTAAGTCCGCCAGCGTTCATAATATGTGTATACCTGTAAAATTCGGAAACTATTAATCAATTAATTTAGATTAGATAACAATAAATAACATTAGATAACATATGAACAAAGAAGAACGACATTTCAAGACGAGGCTGCCCTTAAAACGGAAATCGTGTCAAGAATCTAACTTAAACCATTTATTTATCTCAAAATTACAATTGTAATTTAAAAGATGTGGCACAAGGCACAAAAATGGGATCGGAGGGAGGCGAGGGTCGTCCACTTGGTCTATTTCCTATGCTAGTATCTGTCACCGCAATACCGCATTCACTCCAGGGGCTTAATCTATTTAAAATGCCTCAAATGACTATTTACAATGCGTTTTAAACGTAAGAGTCTTTTGGTTATATACAAATAGTCTCTGAAAAAGTGAATGATATTTACAAAAGTGTTTTGTTTTTTTTCCTTTTTGTGTGTGTGATATTTTTTTTTTTTGTTAGGGTGTGTGATTTTTTAGGGCCCTATAATAAGATCCCTCAGAATGCGAGCAGCATGGCTTTGAGAGCTCATGCCCCTGGTATTCAGGTTAGCTATGCAAGTTCGTGTCCATTGTTCTAGTCAGTGTCGATCAACGGCTTGAAGTCATCAGGGACTAGGATGCCGCAGGCATGGCCGATACTGCCGGTAAGCAGTTCGGACGTAATTAGTCCATCTCGGGCAATACCTCCGACATTCAAAGGAACGGTTAATTTAAGGGCCCTATAAAACGAAGGGTGGACGTAAATAGGAACCAGCCTAGTGCACATAGTTCTCAGCTCCTTGAGGGAATCGTGCTTCTCCTCCACCAACCTCAGACCCGGGATTGCCCCCTCCGCTTATTCGATCATGTGCCACAACGCCTTAGTCCGGCCCACTCTGGTATCACGGACAAAGGTAGTTACGAAGGGGACGTCTGGAAAGTGTTGTGGCTTGTCTATATCAAGCCCCCGGGCCCGAGTAAGAAGCTCCAGCGGTCGGATGGATTTTACTAGCCGTGCCGATAAGTTCACTGCTGATGTTTGAGGCTCAACCTCACAAATCCGGTCACCTGGAAGAAAAGGGAGTTTTCGAGTCCTCTCGGTTCTCGACAACGGAGAAGGAGAGGGGGAAGCAGATCTGACGTCGATGAAGACTTCCTGCTCTGGCTCTGGCGGGGGTGTTCTGTTCAGTTGAAGGAGGTCGGGATTGGGTGGTTGGGGACTGAACAGCAGAGATAGTCATCTCTTTTTCTACAGGGGTAGGGGGTTGGGCCCAGCCTTTTAGACTTTTCTCAGTTTTCTGGGTTGTTTTTGGACTTCTTTGCCAGAGCAGTAGATCACTATCAAAGTTTTGTTCACATCCCCTTCGGAGTCAGACGAAGTAGTGGTGACCAGAATCTTCCGTTTAAGGCTTTCTCCCGCTTCGGAAGAAGTAGACGGCACGGCTGGGGCAGGGTGAAGCTTCTGGGTGGGTAGCTTGGTACCTGACGACTTAGTGGGAGGCTGCACTATTCGGTCATCTGGGTGACGCATCGATTTATCGGAGGGAACGGAGCTGGTTTTTGTAGTGTTTTTGCTGACTACAGTGTTCCACCCCTTCTCTGCCGGAGCAGCTACTGGAGTCTGCGTTGAAGAAGCTGCTGGTGCCACTTTGGTTATCCTGGCCTGAGCAGCCGGCGGCTTGTTGGGGGCTCTAGTTGGTTACTCTTTAGCCATATGCCCCGACTGCTCACAGTGCCAACAGATGGGTGGCCTACCTTCGACAATGATAGACATTGTCCAAGATTCGTACCTGAGCCGCGGTGGAATGGCTTTGACGCTGGCCCGGTCCAGGCACATTTCTATCTTGTAGTCCCCTACGATTAGGTTATGGGGGCCCAGAACCGGGATGATGGCTTCGACGTCTCCATACTGGCTCATGACAGCACCCAAATGTTTGGAGCTGATATAGCAGGGGACGCCGAGAACGGAGACTGTAGTTCTCCTGCGGCTCAGGTACTCCTGTTTTATTTTGATGCCGGTGTGTACAAAGTCTGAGTTATTCAGTGTTGTGGCGATCTCCGCTGTTGGGAGCAGCAAATCCCATAAAGCAAACCCCTTTTGGCAGATGTAAGTTGCAGGGATCTTCAGATCCCCAAGGTGCTTGGCCATTTTTTCTTTTGGGACCCTAGTCAGTCCTTTGGTTGTAGCGTCAGACGTGACGAATGTTATGATGCGCTTTTTAAGCTCTTCCACAGAACCTTGGTCGGGTTTGATTATGTTTCCGTCCGTCAGGTCCTTGTATGTGGAGTCAAACAAGTCTCTGTACTCTTTTGGTGACAATTGTGACTGGGGCCCCATGCTTCTACCGTCTTCGCTTGAGACATTGAACGGGAGTTTCTGGTTGAGGCGTTCTCTGATAGATTTGTCTAACGACGCTGCGGGTGTCTTCTGAGTAAGAGGGAGGGACGGTCAGTCGGATTGAGACGCCACCGGCGGTGAATTTTGTTTCGTCACGCTCCCCTGGGTGCTGGCGACACCAATGCTACTTTTCTCCTCTTCAACGTAGCAGCAGCCCCCTTTTTGACTCTGGGCCGAGAAGGTCTGCTTCCAAGCGTCGGGAAAGATTCGTCGCTGCTGCTACCGCTGCTGCTGTACAGATGATTGCCACTGCAAGAGAGACTGTAGTTGCTACTGCTACAGCTGAGTCGCAAATCTTGTAAAGGTTCGCGTTTAACAGCCTCCCTGTCGAAGAAGCTTCCCGCCGGTGGCATCTGATGCAGGTGGGTGTCCTGCTCTTCTGGTCAGATCCAACGACCTAGCATTCCTTATCCCTTCGGGGGGGTGCGTTCCTCCCTCTCGAAGGGAGGCTGACAGTAGAAGCCAGTCTTCTGGGGTTCATTACGGCTTGGACGGTGGCGATGGCATCCGACCATCCTGGACTACCCTTAGGAGCTGAGCTAACCTTGCTGCGGGGAACTGCAGCAGAACTAGTCGGAGTGCCACCTAAGGCAACATCCCCGTGCAGGGACATTTTGCTCACTCCAGCCTTCGGGGTGTTAACAGCCGCCCGAGTGCTGGAGCCCAGGTCGGGCGAAGCAGAAGAACCTGGACTTTGGCATATTTGGCCTAGACCAGCCTCCATACAAGTATGGAGATTGATCCCCGAGTTAGGCTGTTTCAACAGAACTCGGTCTGCTCCTCCCCTCTCGTCCTAGAAAACCAATTAATGCCATCCGATTCGAAATCTACTAAACGTCTGTTAGATGTGACTCTAACTGTTCAGTGGAAGTCTGCCAGCTGCTTAAGCCGAAAAAGAGAACAGAACCTTCCTGCAAAAAATAGAAAACCTTTAAAGTTGATTAATAGCCAAGGGAGGCGACAAGAAATCTGGCACCAAAGGGAGGCCGAAGAGACAAAGCTTTACTAACGGGGAGCTGCCAACCCTCAACGGGGGAGGAATTGGAGTGGGGCATAGACAGTAACAAAGAAGAACAAAATAAGAACAAAATGCGAAAATAGAGTCCGAGTAAAAGTAAGATGAATCTTAATTAAACTAATACTTTTTCAATTTCTTTATTATCTGTACAAAAAGTCGTTCAGACACTAGACGGATTCTGTGATTTACATAATTCATTCCTTTTAAACTACAATTAAATTTATATTTACAAATATACACTTATAACTGCTATTATCAAATTTACATATGTATTTACATTTAAAAAAATTTTTTTAACTGAAAATATTACTATGTATGGGGGAGGGTAAGAACATTTTTTGGGGGGTGGGGGAGAGAGTCAACATTTTTTTTTCCTTTCCTTAACTTAAAATATCACTATGTATGGAGAGGGTAGAAAGAAAAAAATTGGCAGGGGGGGGGGTCAAAAATATGTTCTGTTTCGTTTCATAACTAAAAGTATTTCTATGTATTGGGAAAAGTTTTTTTAAAAGTGTGGGGGGGGGCGGCAAAATAATTTTTTTTTAGTAAAAATATTTCTATTTATGGGAGAGGGTAAAAAAATTGGGCTGGTGTCGAAATTTTGTTCTCTTTTTTTAACTAAAAATATTCTTGGTCCGAAACAAAGAAAATCAATGTCTAACAACCCAAGAAATATGACTGATGCTCCATCGTTTCTGAGGCGGCAGCCTAGCAAAAATATACGACCGTAGACAGGCTATTTTGGCTAGTATATATAAATATATGTATTATATATATATACATATATATATATATATATTATATATATTAACATATGTATTATATATATTATATATATATATAAATATATTTATTATATATATTATATATATATAAATATATGTATTATATATGTATATATATATGTATTATATAGTATCTACATACATGGGTTATTTATATATATATATATACATATATAGTACATATATATATATATATATGTTTTATATATATACTATATATATGTATGTATTATATATATAGTATATAAACATATGTGGTATATATATATATATATATATATATATATATATATATATTATATATAATTATATGGGTTTTATATATATTTTATATATACATAAATGTATTATATACATGTTATATAAATAAA
>OY744535.1:84364640-84439640 GCA_963556195.1 Sepiola atlantica
GACTAATTTATTGCTAAAACATACACTTTTTAGTCGTTTATAAATATAACATTTTGAATTTCATGAAAGCATGTACAAGTTAACACATTCTTTAATAAGTATTAGATCTTACTTATACAACTAAGAGTTTAGTAAAAAGATCCGAGCTAATTCAGAAATGCACTCTCCTTCTTGACAGATACAATTATTCCAACGCTCCTCTAAATATTGTATGGTGTTTACTGTCTTTAGTTATACACTACACATATGCTTATAGTATCACTACTTCATTGAAGCCAAACATGTTTCCATAAAGAAATCGTGTCAGGTCTAGTAGCTGGGGTAGATCTTTTAAATAAGGAAACTATTCGAAACGTATGCCATAAATACGGCCGACTTGTGATACGGTGTATTTTCCTGGAGCATCAGCATGTATTGTGTCCTCTATGTATGCTCGTTTAGGAGGCGATGTGTTAATGTAACAGCACCAAAAATGCTATATAATATTCGTTATTGATGGTTCTTCTATTCTTAAAGTTTTATACGAACAAAATACCTATCGCATGCCAAAATTACCTAGGAAATACACTTACCTCTTGATGTTAGTGTATGTAGTCGGTGAATGTTATTCATCATGACACTTATTATATTGTTTTTATTTAAAATTATTGCATGGAATCTTAAATGTGACACCTCACAAGTCGGGTTGGCAAAAAATAAACTGAACATATTAGAAATGTGTGTTTTAATAGATGAATAAGTTACCTAGTAGCTAATGTACAATTCTCTACAAAACAATGTGGACACGGTTTGAGTACCTAGTAAATACATACATACTAATTAAAAATTATACCAATATAAACATTTTTCATGTCTGAATAACACATGTTCTCGAAATTCAAACACCGGATAGTAAATGTATGCTCTTTCTGATCGCATATTTTTACTAGAATACATGACAAACGAATATACACTACACTGCCTACAAAAGATAAGTGAATGCCAAGACGTATGCTAAAATGACGAGCGAACATATGTTACAATCCCCTAACCATGCAACCATATTTTATAAAGTTAATCCATGGGACGATTTTATGATGGCAGAAGTGTATGTAATGAAGAACTTTCACCCAGAAATGGAGAAGGTAATTCCATGGGACATAGTAGCATGGAAAGAAGACATATCACACACTACTGCAAGTAGCTTATACATATTCTACGTTAGTCTTAAATGGTTTAGTATATTCAATTGTTCATTAAAAGATAGTAATAGTATACTTTCCGATTCAGTCAAAATGATCATACCAATGTGTAATAAAGATTGGCTGTGTGATGATTACGTGTTTGATTATTATGTTAACGCGGATATTAAAAGGCTAGATACATCTACTCCAAGACGATTTAGTTCAAGTACGTATAATTAACTTTACTCCAAAGTACCCATTGCTCGTTGATCATATTCCTGTGGGTGTCTATAATACGTCTGAATTGAAATTGACAATTCAATACTTATAACGCTATACTGTGTTTGTTTTATTTTGATGATTGTATAATTTCTGTGTAAATTTATGCACACACACATTATTATCTATTATTTTTCAATTTACAATAATAGCTTTGATTTTATGTGTACATCATTTAAACTCGGCTATGAAAGAGTTAATGACGAAACAAATAAGTTTTGTAAAGGATTTCTTTAAATGAAACCTTTGTTAGACGAACATAAATGTTATACCTGATGCAATGTATTTTACTTGATGCAATGTATTTTAGTGATTATTTTTGTTTTATTTAATAGGTTATTTCTCGTCTATTTCCCATGCAGCAAACGTGTTTCAGGAATTAGATATGTTGATATATAGTAACTATTTCGTATTCATGTACATATTTTGTGTAACAATACATTATAAATATCATTACTAATATTAATAATGTACTGTTATTATAACTAGGGAGGTGACATTGGTAAGTGGAAAACGCTACGGACTGACTATGTGTGTCTTCTAAGTTAGAATC
This sequence comes from Sepiola atlantica, assembly GCA_963556195.1. NCBI lineage: Eukaryota > Metazoa > Mollusca > Cephalopoda > Sepiida > Sepiolidae > Sepiola > Sepiola atlantica. The sequence goes on from OY744535.1 coordinate 84,366,636, forward strand.
CAGTTGATAACATAATGCCATAGTTTACTTCAGATCTTGGCAACAATTGTGTGGTCCTTCCCGCAAGCATGCCGACACCAGAATACCACCAGTCAACTACGTTAAGCCATTCTAATTCATACGAACTTACTTTATTTTACTAATATATTTACTTCATTAACTATGTGTACAAATATATTGCAGTTGTGGGAATATAAATAGTAATAGTTAGTGAGCAGAATTGTACATGTTATAACACTATAAATAAATTCAGTCGACAATTTCCTGTGGGAGCAGTTCTCATGTGGCGTATAATTACACTTTCAAATATTACTGTTATTTACTATTCATCGAATATTTATTGGAGGCAAACGGGTAAAAGTAACTTGCATTTTAAAATATATGTAAAATTAGGTGAATTACGAAATTACATCATCCAGAACACATAAAATGAGATATAAAATATAAGTTATGCTAATTAATTATCAATAGCTGAAAAATAGGTTAGTTCGTGGCGCTTTTGAAATGTTAAAGAGGGCAATTAAACAGCCTACTAGCAAGCAAGGTATCGATTAAAACTACTCAACAAAGCTAGAACATTAACATCAATGCTCGAAGCTATTTTATGTATATAATGTATATACTTCATAGATATAATAAAACATCATCTTAACAACCATATTTATATATTTATAACAAGTGTGTAATTAATTATTCAATTACCGAATGATAGCCCACTAGTTCAAGTTAACTCCTGGAAGACCAATGATTGGTGGTGCTCTCCATGTCATTTAATTCAAAGTTGATCTTAGTTTGTTATGATAAACAGTTTTATTGTGAGTGTATATTTTAAACATTTAAATAAGTAGTTATTGTGTTTTATTTTTCTGAAAGGGGATATATATATATATATATATATATATATATATATATATATATATATATATTCATGAATATAATATGTTAATTATTGGCTCCAACTAAATAAATTAACACAATACTCTAGACAACATTGAGTGATTAAAACTGTACTTTACTAATTTATAAAACATTTTTAAAATAAAAATGTAAACATAGTTTTCCGTGGAAAAATCTTAGAGACCCAACACTACGTTGTTAGACTCATTAAACGCATTGTTCTTATTTAGCTTATACTATGCTTATTAAGTGTCTTGAAAACTGTAGACTTCCGTTACTGGACAAGAAAACCTCTCACACATGCCAGTATGTTATATTGTTTTGAAGCTACAATTCGCTCGCGCATGATGTGCTGGTCACATGCAAGATAGTTCATCAACCACCACTTGTTTTTTGAAAGGTTGCAAAAGAGAATTTTAAACCTATGACCTTACTACATATCAAAACACTACACGAAAATACCCTTGACAACCCCAATAAGCTGCTAAACTCCACTCTTGAGTGTAGTCTTCCTTACATGCCGGATGATTATCTACTCGAATAGTTTTGGGTATCAGACAGCTTACTTATAGAATGGCCTCAGGCAGTACCATCATATATAACATGCTAATATAATGTCAACAACAATCTTGCTGCCATATATCCGAACCAATTGTTTCCTCCTATAGCATTGGCCCATACCATTATATCCTCTTACACTTTAGTGGTAAATTTGGAGGTGAATTTTTATTTTAGTGTAAACCTAACTTTATTAGTTAATACTAATTTGTTTTCATATCAGATCTTCTATTTCACTTTTAAACTGGACATATAATTTTCTATTGTCTCAGACAATTGAATAAATGTTATACTGAGACATACACCGCGTCGATGAAACAGATTTCACCTGTTATATTAACGATTTTTCATTACATATTCATATGGAATTTACGTTTCGCAGCATTGATTTATCTCGAAAAAATGATAGTTTTTAAACATATTGTTCACAATGATTATATAACTGACATTGTTGTGAAATATTTGTGCGTTACAGCTCCATGGAAAAGGCTACCAATGCCTCAATAGCATACGGGCACAATTGATATAAACATTAAAATAAAGATACCTGTTCAATTTAATAACGATCTCTAACACGCTACAATGGAGGTACTATCTCTGAGTATAGATATATGAAAAAGCAAGTTTAAAAACCTCGTTACATATACTTTAAATTGAGGGTGTCAGCAATTATTTGCTTGCAATATGTGGCATGCGTCAAAGTTTGTTTTTAAATTCATCGTATTATACCTGTCTCCAATTACAAAACGTAGTGGATTCACCACTACTTGATATTATTTTACCCAGATTAAGACTGTTGAGCAAAGTTGTCGTACTTGCCTACATAACACAATCCACCATGAATTAAATTGCCCCCAGCGCTTACTATGCTTTCGTATTGTTTGCAATATTTCCCAATGTGATCAACTACATCAGCTCACTACACACATCCATAACATGTATAATACACATCTGCATCGACTGCAGTACGGTAATTAGAATATTACCCCAGCGATGGTTACAGAACATCGAACTCAGGTGTCATACCTATAGAAGGTATACGTCTATGTATACCGAAGCTCGGCCATTTAAAGATGAGAGTATCAGAAACATTATTAATTTCGTAATCAATGTAAGCATGTATTTTTTTTAAATTGATGGTTTAGAACTGTTAATGCGGACATTCAATGTAATTTATGTATGTATTATTTTTTTTAATAAATGTTATGTTATCTAGGATTTGACAATTTATGAATGTCAGTTTTCTTAAGTGAGGTTGCCTCGATCGATTAGCAGTACACTGGCCTCTTCTCGAAGCGAAACAATAGTAAATTCTAGATTTGAAGATCTGGTAAACTGCAGATACTAATAACACAACTGCTTTTCGACAGGGCATCTAGATATAAATTGATTCACACTCGACCTGAATGATTGTCCTGGGCGTATTTTTATATACGTTACACTATTTGAGGAAAGATGTCATTTGTTAAACACTTATTTAATCTTGATACATGAACTCGATTGTTTAGAACTAGCAATGCTGCCATTCAATGTTAATGAAATTTGAATTTTTTAACATAATTTACTTTTAAATAAATGTAATTTTGTCTAAGACTTGAGCATTTTTGAATGACTACATGCTTCGCTTATAAAAATATCGTGCGAAATAAAAAAAAAAGTAAATCGAAATGTGATATTGATTTTAGGAGAACGAGGTGTGTCCATGAATTTCTATTTAGTAAAATGACACTACGAAATATGTTTGCAAGTGCTTGATTTTTCATTTCATGATTCATATGTGTTATTACTACGCATTCTGTGCAATTCTCATATGATCAGCTTTTATTACTAAAAGTTAATGGACATTTCAGCGTTTAGGTACTAATGTTTCACTTCCGTTTCGTTTTACTGGTTAAAATAAGAAATGGAAGTAGGCAATGACTTGTTTTATTTATTTAAAATATTTTGAAATATGAAGTGATCGATAAATCCTGAAATTGTGTTTTAATATTATATTAACGTGTCAATTTTCAAACTATCTAAACAACAAGACATTTAAATATATGTTAAACCCAGAAAATACAACTACGTTCCAAAGTCATATATTCTTATCATTTCTTACTGTCTCTAAGAGTTCATGCGATCTGTTGTTTTGTAGCCACTGGTTGTGTTTAGCTAAAAAAATAGCGAGTGTTTCCGTAGTGTTTTGTGTTTGCCTACCATCCGCTTATTTCCATATGCTTTTGCTCGGAAATATTTACACTTTTAAGACTTTGATTTGTGTTTTGTAGGTTTATCGTGCCGTTTAAATAACCAATTTCTCACGATTGTTTTCATAATGGCATTCAATTATGATTATATTTTACGTTTGCCATTCACTTGCTTCTGCTTCCCTTGAATGTCTGTTTACTGCATTTATCATTTACTTGTCACTTAAAGTAAACAGCCCAGTTGATGTAGAAACTTCTGATTTGTTCGTCTTCCTGAACTTAGCGACTAATGTTGTGTTTAATTATGTATCTTATTCTATGGTGTTGTGCATGTGTAACCACAAGGTTATACGAATAATATTGTGATAGGTGAATTTTATCTGAATAGAAAAGGATACCCTTCTTTCCTCATCGTTGCTCAATATAAGTAACTGTCGAGTAATGTTCTAACGCATACAGTCATATTTGTGCCTTATTTATTTTATTATGTTACTTATTGTTGTGGGTGACCTATCTACCCTTTAATAATAACTAAATGGTAGCAACCGGCTACCATAAATACCGGTTTTGCCGGGATAACATTGGGAGGCACATTTAGGCTCTACGTGTTCAGTGAGGTTATTGCGTCAAGTTAGTATTTTTCTTAAATCTGTTTGTTGATTATTCTCATCGTTTGTATTGTTTTCACGTTGGCTGTTATTGTTGAACTGTTTTCCCTTTTACAACGTTTTTGTTTTGTTATTTTTTGTTGTTTTTTTTTGTTTGGTGTCTCTAGTTATTAACTAGATGGCGTCTAAAACGACTGAAAATTCGGAATGGTGCAAACCACCAACAATATAAATGTCAATGATTTCGTGGAAGAAGCAAAAACATACGAACACCTGGTTACTGAACAAGGAATTACCGTGGATTTACCAATGCTTGCAGAAATTTAAAAAAGAACAGTAACCATGTTTGTTGTCGAAAAAAAAATTAAAAATCCATCAGGGCCTCTCCTGAATTAATATGCAAGTTATTGGCAACTGCAGGATTAAAACCGCAAAGGTTAATCAAGTGTAAGGGAGTTAACACTTGGCATGCTTTGTTTTCTAACGAAGAAATTTGTGCTAATCTCTCACTTAATCAAATTATCACGCAGGACTATGTTTTATGAACCGAGTAGATGGGTAGAAGACGTTCTTCAATTTCTATCTTCAATGTGCCTTTTTATGTAAAAGGCGAACAAATTGGTGACTTTTTTCTAAGATTTGGCGAAATCACAGACGTCAATTTTGACGAATTTCCAGGTACATGGAACTTAGAAATACTTATCGACAAGAAAGCTTATGACAGCATCCCCTACTATTTACAAGTCGGGGAGGAAAAACTACCTATTATATTGGCCGGACGAAGACCTGTTTGTTGGTTTTGTGAGCAACTAGGTCATTTAACATTTGATTGCCCACAGAAAAAATCCACTCAGAAAACGACGCCCCCGATTAACAGACCATCCAAGGCTGGCCCCCACCTCGATCCTCCAGCTACAATTGGTTTACCTATTACATCTACATCTGATGACTCCGAAGACGAATTCCCTGCTCTACCTTCTGCAGAAAAAGACGAGGGATGGATTATTGTTCCGGGGAAAAAAACCCGGGTCGGGTATCTCTCGCAGAAATGAGAGAAAAAGAAATGCTTAAAAACGACCCGGGAAAAGACAGTTACATTAAGGCAAAATAACTTAAATCTAAATTAGATAAGAAAGTAGGAAAAAAAGAGAAAAAAAGAAGGAAACAATTCAGCCATTTCTGATAAAATCTCTACCCCCAATCTAAGTCCCCAGCCGATCACAAAACCAATAGTCTCTAAAAATTCTAATTCTCCCAAATTAATGCCCCCCCCCCAATCACTGGCCCAATTTTAGACAAACAGTACAAGCTTATCCCTCTAAGTCCAATTAAATCGTCTATAAAAATCACTTCTCCTAAACCTTCTCTCTTTGTCTCCCTATTTAATACCCCCAAAAATACCCCACCTGCTTCACCCACAAAAAAACTTCCCCTTCGCCTTTTCCAGCATCTCCTATGGGGCCTAGCTCCCCTTTCCCATCCCCAATGGATGACATGCCTCCCCCTCCATCTATTACACAGAAGAGGCAGAGGAGCCCTTCTGTGGAAAGGAAAACTAAAAAAAACGCATTCCTTTCTGGGGAGGATATCTGAAAAGTGACATGCACACAAATAGAAACAGTAAAGCGTTACCACCTCCCCAATATAAATGAGCTCCTTAAATTCAATGAAGTCGGTGGTATAACCATTGAAGACCCTGCTAATTTCCCCAACGCCCCTAGAGTCCTTACAGTTGTAAGGAAGAAACCAGAAGCGAAGGCTCTATGGCAGATGCTGGAAGAGGCGAACAACACTTTCAATTTCACCGTTCCAATGGGCATCTTCAAAGATGAAGGTCTAGTCGTTTTAAGGAAATATTGTTTTGGGAGGGTTCCCATAAGGTTACACCCCGCCCTGTATAGGATAGCGAAACTAACCTATACTTTGGATGTTGGCGGCATCTCCCATGATGGTCAAATTAATGATCAGATGGGCAATCAATCTTTTGGGAGAGCCGTCGGCATCCTGACCACTGCTATGTTCGTTTCTGGAACCTAACTCTAATGCACCCTCATGGCTCTCTTTCTAGCGAGTTTGAATGTCCGGGGCCTGAGGGCCGACGCTCGTTATTTTCGAGTCGCTACAGACCTTCAGCGCCTCGGAGTGGATATATGTTGTGTTCAGGTAACCCACTTGATTTCTGGGGACTATTTGGGTGTGCTGACTAAGGGATTTCACGCTTATTCAGCGTACTTTAATTCTTCTGCTAGGGGGGGGGGGCTGGCTGGTAAGCAAGTATTTAGATGCGTCGTGTTACCCTAGCTTCATGGATACGGAAGGGAGACTTTGCGTTCTGGATATTACCATAAAGGTGAAGGCTTTTCGGCTCATCGGGGTTTATGCGCCCAATAGCCATTCTGAGCTCGGTTCTTTCTTTCGGCGAATCGAGCAGTTCTTGAATTCTACTTCTCGGACGGTCATTCTAGCGGGAGACTGGAACGCGGTCCTGGATCCCGATTTAGATCGTAATCGACCTAGTGGTACTAACATCGATGGGGATGCTATGTTATTTCGGGACTTCCTCGATAAGTTCGATCTTATCGATAAGTACCGGAATGAATGGCCCCGTGACTTGGACAAATAGGCACGGCTCCGATTCTGTACAACTTTCGAGTTCTATCGATCGGTTCTTAATTAGGAGAGTCGATGTAGGATTAGTTGAATGTCCAAGTTTTCATAATATAGTTTACTCAGACCATAGACTTGTTCGGGTCCGGGTAAACTTAGATAGACCTAAGCCTAGTTTAGCTGGGTACTGGAAGCTCAACACTTCGTTGTTCGATGTGAAGGGCTACCAGGAACAGCTATTACTAACCTTACAGCTGGAATTGACGGGGGCTGTAATTGGGAATATGGAGTGGATTCATTTTAAGAAGGTTATTAGGTCCTTTACTGCCGATTTTAGCAGCCGACTCAATCTATCAACTAGGGCAGCTAAAGTGGAACTAGAGTCTAGATTAGGTCGGGCGGTGGAGGTGGGGGATAGCTCTAGTGTTACTATAATTAAGGCCAATCTGGCTTCTTTGGCTATCCAAGAACACCAGGCTTTAGTGATTAGGGCTAGATTAAAATGAGTGCCTAACGAGGCGACAAACATGGCTGCTGAACTGCGTGCAGAGGAGCATCAACATGCATTTGATCGACATATCGCTCGTGTCTCATTGCCGGATTGGAGACTCGTGACCACAAACGAAGGTATTCTGGAGGCTTTTCGTTCTCATTTCAAGGATCTTTTTACTCGAGAACCCGGTTTGTCTTTAGCACAATTCGACCACTATTTAGCCGACTTTTCTCGTCTGGAGGCGACCGAAGCGGCTAGGTGCGTAGGTTGCGTACCAGAGGAAGAAGTCCGGGAAGTCTTAGGGTGGATCGGCCTTAACAGGTCTCCGGGGATTGATGGTTTGCCCTACGAGGTGTATTTGTGGATGTCACACATTTTTGTACCCTTGCTGACAGTTTTGTTTAACTCGTGATTTAGGAACGGGTCTATTCCCCAGTACTTGACCATTGATTTGTGAAATTTTTACGCAAAAGCAAAAATGGTGGGGATGGGTTTTATAATTCTCGGCCCTTAACGATGCTTAATGCGGAGTTAAAGATTTTGGCCAAGATCTTAGCCAATCGTCTGCAACTTGTTTTGCCTGGTCTAATTAGCCCCGAACAGACTTGTTCTGTGAAGGGCCGGACCATTCAGGATAACTTGCACTCGATACACTTGATCATAGATAAAGTCGACACTGAAGCCGTGCTGATCAATTTAGATCAGTCCAAATCATTCGATAGGGTGGATCATCGGTACTTGGATGCTGTTTTGTTTGCGGCCGGTTTTGGCTCGCAATTCCGCTCCTGGATTCTTCTCTTGTATGCGAACCCCGGTGTTAGGGTTGAAGTGAATGGCATTAGGTCTGGTGCCTTCAGATTGTCCAGATCTCTTCGTCAGGGGTGCCCTCTTTCACCGATGCTTTATGTGCTTGTTTTGGAACCTTTCCTTAACAGGCTAAGTGTGAATCCGGTCCTGCGCTGAATTACTTTGGAAGGTTCTTGCACCATGTTGAAGTACTCCGCCTATGCCGACGACTTGACTGTGCTTGTAACGAGCAATGCCGAGATTAGTGTCGTCGACAGAGAAATCAGAATGTATGAAACGGTGACAGGGGCCAAAATCAACTGCGATAAGTCTATTGGCTTGCGCATTGGTGCTTGGAAGGGTGTTCCCTTGCAGGGACCCTTTGGCTGGACAGATGAGCCTTGCAAGCTACTCGGCGTCTGGTTTGGTCCTGATCTCCAGCTGGAGAAAAATTGGTCGAAAGTCCTGAAAGCGATTAGGGCAGCAGCTGCTCTGTGGTCCCGCAGAAATCTTTCGTTAAAGGGGAGAGCGGAGGTGTGTACTTCTCACATTTATCCGATCATCCTATATCGTCTTTCAGTGCGCCCACTCCCGTCGGATACACTGCTGGAGATGCAGCGGGCTCTGTTCAAGTTTGTGTGGCTTTGTAAGGCCCCTATGGTCCGTCGCGAGATGTGTTACCTTCATCCTTCTGCCACACTCTTAGGCTGTTTTATCTAGACCGAATAAGTACACAATCTGAAGATAACGGTGTCTTTTGGAAGGAAAACACCAAGAAAGTCTTTCCGGCTTTGAGAAGTGTGCACTTTGATGAGGGGGAGGAACACAGGTTACCCCGAAACGAGTGCTCCTTCTATCGCGAATGTAGACATGCGTTAATGTTCCTTTCAAGGGTGACAGAAAGCCTCTCTGACACCCTGCTGTTGTCTCGAAAGGCATTATATCGGGTAATGGTGAGGGAGACTGTCCGAAATGATAGACCTGAGGGGCTCGCTTTGACGAGGAAGGAGCTCCGCTCAATCTGGCCTTGGGCGCCTGGGTCAAGGTGACTTGACAATGACGAGGCATCACTGACCTGGCTGACGATTAGGAATGCACTCTGGGTAGGTAAGATGCTTCATTCAGCACGCTTGAGTAATTCTCCGACTTGTGTCAGATGCGGCGATGAGGACGAGACCATAAGTCACGTCTTTGTATTTTGCCGCATCGTCGTGCCGCTGATTAAGCTTGTTGCAGGCTACATGGTTCGTATTCTTAACGTATCGTCTTTTGACCTGGAACCCATTAATGTATGCAGCAACTGGGCTCCGACAACCGATAGGAAAAAACGGTTCACGTTTTTGAGCTAACTAGCGAGTATGAGAGTTACGATTTGGAAGACTAGGTGCTGACAACTTCTACTGATAGTGTATTAGCTCCTCGAAAAAAAAAGCATTTGTACAACATGTGGAGTTTAGATGAATTCTTTATTCAGGAAGACGATTAAACAGGTACTTGTTTATATAACACTTAAATATAACAATGCTGTAGCCGGCTGAAAAACACTTCGCGGCATTTTTGCCACCAGATATGACGCTATAGTAAAACATTGTCCATGGAATTACGCGCGAGATTAAGAGAGGGAAAGAGAGAGAGAGAGAGAGAGAGAGAGAGAGAGAGAAAGAGAGAGAGAGAGAGGCAGACAGCCAGAGACAGACAGGTGCATTCATGATTCATGGTGTAACAACAAAACCGATCAATATGAATATTAAAATACAATCGCTAGACATAGGTATGTCAAAGGTGAACTCTCTTAATGAATACTGTGTGCTAAACTTTAATATTAACATTAAACAGATTCCAGATTTGCTGGATGTTTGTCCAACTTTACGCGTGGAAGAGAGGTAGGGCAATTTTAGATACTCGAAGTATACAATAAACACACTTGACGAAGGAGTTACACACGATAACCCACTTACTTGCTTTGGAAGCTCTTTCACGACTTTAGTTAAGTTGCAACGAAGCTAAACAATCGCTTTTGTAATATAAACAAACACGTGGTAGTTTTAAATAAAATATTGTAAATGTTAAGTTGCAACGAATTACCCCGTTGCAAACAAGAAAACAAATCGCTTTTGTAATATTAACAAAATGTGGTAGTTTTTAATAAAATATTGTAAATGTTAAGTTGCAACGAATTACCTGGTTGCTAACAAGCAAACAAATTGCCTTTGTAATGTTAAAACGTGGTAGTTTTAAATAACACAATGAAAATATTAGTCTAATATTAATCGAGTTTCGCCACTTCAGTCCAGTAAACAATCGGGTTGCACTTTATTCACTTTTTTTGTTTTTCTAATATAGCCTCGTCCAATCAGATTAGTAGGACTTTACTGTCAATTCAATATGAAAAAGTGTAAGAAAATTGTATCGCCCCCCCCCCTACACTCTATGTTTGTAAAAAAAATCATGTGGATTTGTGGTGATTGGTGCAAAGAAAATTTACCTTTTAAAACGTATGATTTTAGTTCGATGACTTCAAATCCCCAGAGGCTGGGCTAATGCTCGAAGAACCAAGCACAACCGGATTGTATTGAAACAAGAAACTCCTGCCCCCGTCCACGTTAGCATTTTTATTATACATGTTGTCGGTTTATAACATACGAAATTTCTAATCAATAATGTGGTTTGTTGTTTTACTTACTTGTTAGAAAGACATGAAATTACTGGGGAGAGTCAAAACAATATCATACACAAGTTTATTTCCGAATCATGTTAAACGAATAATGGGTGTACATGATGTAGTATACGACACAACTGAAGTTTAAAATAAAGAATACAACATACATAATACGCATAATTCACATATTTTGATGTTGTTTATTATTTTATAATTCAAAGACATAATGAGGTTAGTTTTATTGAATCTTTACGCAGGCCTTTAGACTAGAATATTGTTTGCCTGGAAAGCACTGCCGAAATAATTATTTTCGGTAATCTCGTTTGTAAAATATCCTGTTACTGTCAAGAACAACTTGTATATATTACTTGACAATATTTTAATGACTGTGATGAAACTTAAGCTAAGGGACCCCATAGAGCTCTACAGAAAAAATGCTTTCCGGGTATCATTTTTGTTTACAATATTTTAAAGGCAGGGTCTTAAAAGTATATAATCCAATAGGTCCGTCACACTCCACCACGATGAAGACGATGCCCTATAACCGCAATGTTGCATCCTTGAGCTTGTTTTACAAATACTTCAGTGGAATGTGCTCGCTGGACTTGCTGCTTTGGTGCCTCCTCGACGTAAATAAACAAAACGAACACGACAGCCAGTTAAAACCTATCCATTTTTTGTGGAGGTGCACCGATTCCTGATACTCTCAAAGCTTATTTACTCAACCTACAATTTTTTTTAAGTTCCTCCATGCTCTTTACCTTATTCACTATAACAGCATGTAGAAATGTAAATGTAACGTAAACAAACATATCACTGCCCAATTTCTCACGAAGGATGCTTTTTTTAATTCTGGTCACTAATCCTCACTAGTTGTGTATATCCCAGGCCAATATACTTTGTTTGAGGTGAATTAAAGTAAACACTTATGAAACATATCTTCAGTGAACTGTGAAAATACGACGTTGCTGTTAAAATATTTTGTATATTTCTCCTCACAATATTTGAACTACGATGAACAAATAAAACTCAGAAAGCCACACTGTATTGCATTACACATTGCTCTGTTTTTATATTTAATTACATATGTATTTGTGTTTACAGTATTGTAAGTACACTGTTAAAGGTATAACTAAGGGACCTTCCAGCACACTGTTGCATCAATCGTTTCCTGGAAAAACAAGTTTATCTCACACGCTGTTAAAATATGTCGTTGCTATTTAAAGCAACTGTATATATTTTTGTTTTGATAAAGAAGGGCACAGATTAAACTGAAATAGGCCCCGAAAGCGACTGTATGTTGTTTGACGTAATACAATTGTAAGTATTGGGACCAAAAATACATTTGGAAGCCCCCCCCCCCCACCCGATTTGGCTTAATTCACACTTCATGGGAAATCAAATTACATATAGAAAATATTTCTTTCGTGTTTAAAATAAAGTGTATACAATTTGTATTGCAATATTTTAAAAGTAATGACTACCAAAAAGAAAAAAACAAACATGGATACTTCTAGGACACTACTGAAAGCATACTTACCAGGAAATTTCGTTAAAATATGTTGTGTTTGTTAAAAGTTACTGCACATAATTATTTCTTACGATAGTCTAAATCATGTGACACAAATTATAGCTACAAATGCCTCTAGAGCGTTACTGACATTTTTCTGTCCGTGTTAAGCAGGTTTATGTAATAATATAATGTCATTTCTAAGAAGGCAAATGTATATTTTTTACAATCTTTTAAGTAAGTCGGCACAAATATAACACAAAGATAGAAAGTTATGTAATTTTAATAAAAAATGTATATATTCTACTAAATATAGTCTAAGTACGATGAAGCAAAATAAGTGTTTCAATTATATCTACGTCAACCATTTTCATATAAGAAAAAAGTAACTTAATATTACATGTATGCGTCACAGTAGAGTGTAAAGTGGTATAGCAAAATGTATATATTTAGCGATTATTAACTTTTAATATATATTAAGGGAAAGATCACATGAGATTAAATGTGATCTGTCTCAGTATTCATCTTCTATACTCCTTTCACGACAATAATAATCATTAAGTTTGTATGTTTGTTATTATAAACGTAATCAGTAACATATGTGAAAGTAACTAGAAGATTGTCCCATGATATAAATAATCTGAATAAATAATTGCCTCTTAAAAAAATCGAAGCGAAACAGATGATATATGATACAAGGGCATAGTTAACAAAGAGAAAACAGTCTATTTACATCAAACATTGATTTATCAGATTGATTGCTATAAATTACCAATTCCGAAACTCTTTTGAGAGAATTCTAATATTACATTCATTAGAAAAAATGCTCGCTACAATACACATACATTAATTTAATTTCGACCATGCTTTCGTATTCATTATGTGCGGTGTTTCAGGTTAATAGACTACATATTGTGTATAAATATAATATATATATAACTGTAAATAGTGTTTTGCACGTTACTGCATACGCCAGCATACATATGTCACCCACATATAATAAATATAAATGTGTACAAAACTTTCATTGAACGCGTCTACACACAGATACAGCGTCACTGTATATCTCAATCAAGCAAAGCCAGTTCATAATACATTTGCCAAAATATAGTAATGTTTTGACTGCTGTACCTCATACCAGTACATTTATTTCCTTCATGGCGTGTAATACGACATTTAATCACCTTAATCCGAGGCACAATAAAACATATTTACGGTTGATAACCCAGCATTGCAGAAAAAAGCTGATAAGATATTTGTGCAATCTTTGTCTTAATATACATATGCTATGGCCAACTGGGAAATCAAATATATTCCAAGTAAATAAATTACTTCATAGAACTAACTTAAAAAATACATTTTTTTGTTAATGCTGGCGGATCTCTTGCTTTTTTGTCTCTTATTAAATCAGGTGGGTTTAATCAAATATCGGCTAAATAAATATATTATTAGATGAATATAAAATAGTAAGTTTTATAAATGTGACCTCTTGGGTCAGTTCTAATAAAATATACCTAGTCGTTGTTAAAAAAAAGATGTTATATGTTGCATAATACTTGAGGAAATTGCTGTTTTTCATAATGTGGTTAGATGCTTACAAATTATTATGATAAAATAATATGTAAAATGGTGTTTAATTATAAATTGACTGACTAATGTACTTGCAAACAAACCCGCCGACCATCAGGATCGAATACAAAAAGCGATAGTATCGTCCCACAACACCGGAAAGCATATTACATTGTCATTTTTTGTTTTTAACATATAATATTTTTATTTTTCTGGTGGGCATAAGCATGTACTCAACATTGATTGGTTGAGCGTGCTAGAAGCACATTAATTTAATTTTAACTAATTACACTATAATATATAACTTTAGCGTTTCCAGAGAGAACATCTGTGAATCACTGAGCACGTTGCCTTTGTATACTGTATGAATTGTTTATTAAAATAAAATAAATACAATATCGTATTTCCTTTTTTGTATGCCCAGCGCAAATGCAGAGCTACTATAATGCTGCACTCAGTTAATAAACAATTGAAGTTTAATTGTCGGAAGACTATAGAAAATGTAATCAGATATGCAATTTTGGAAGACAATCTACATAAGTAGATTGCTATATTGAGTGTCTATCAACTGTTGCCAAGTGATGAGTACAATGAGTCGCTGCGGGTTGGCAATCTGTGTGACAGCAGAACATCGGTTTCACACTTCTGGCTAAGAAATATATGGTCTCTTAGAACTCGTACGAGGTCATCAATTGAAGCATTAGGACCTTTATTTCATCCAGAAGTCTAGTGAGTATAATGTGTAAGGCACAGTTGAGAAAAATACCGACGAGATCGCTTAAACAAACAAGTACCATTTGATTTCTTATTTATTTTAGTATCGCTTGTTTGAATTTATGTGTTTTAACACGTGTCAATCATAAATATATGAAGTCACGCGTACGCTATCTGTTTAAGCTGTATTTAAGAAACTACAAATAGGTTATTTGGTAGAACTGACTGTAGACATCATATTCCGGTTTTGATTTCCGGTCATAATATCCGCTGTATTTGTTGGGGGTTTATTAATTTACAGTAATGTAATACTATTCATTACCCAAAGTTGTTCAGATCTTTGATGTTACGAAATGAGACCAATTCCGCATTGTATTGCGTTTACGAAAATTTCCACAAATTGTGATTGACGGATAGACGGGCAACATTTATTAATATTAGATGAATTTGAAATATTACAAAGTTTTTTAAAAGTTTGAATTTATAATTTAATAAACCTTTTTTTAAACATTAATGGTGTAGCGTAACAGAAAACTTATTCGGAAGCCGGTGGTATGTCCGCAACTACCCACCACTAATCACAGTCAAATATTTGTCGTACGAGATTCCAATTAGCTAAACAATGGCAACATTTAAAATTGAAGAAAACTTGTCTTTTTGAATATTTCAAAAACGAACACCGGTGTTGTTGTTTGTCCGTCTCCTCTGAATACTAAGCAATTTTACGATTTTGTTTTCTTTTTGGTTTATATTTATTTCATGTTTTACTTTTCAAAATAGAATTAACGTTAAAGTGTAATATATGTTATGATACTATACTTTATTGTGTCTGTTCTTTGTCAGTGAGAGCGAATTCCTTCTAAACTGAAGTGACTTTTTTATTTTTGTCTCAATATATTATTTTTTACTTTTAAAAAGTAAAATCATGTTTAAGTGCAATATATGTTCTGATACTAAACTTTATCTCTTCTTTCCTTGGTAGAAAAATAACTCTTTTAACTATTTATATTGATTGACAGCATGGGTTTTGGCTAGCCCCATATACGCTACTGTCGTCTAAAAAAACCCTACTGAGGCCAGAAGTCACGCTACAATACTACAATTGCAACAATCTCGAAGGATTACTAAACTTGCCTAGGGCATAAAAGATAAACTATTGTATCAGAACGGATACTACATTTTAACGTTGATTCTATTTTTTAAAATAACATAAATAAATAAATGAATAATCGAAAAGAAAGACATATTTGAAAATAGGCTAATATTCAGAGCAGTCGTAACCAAAAAATTATATTAACTTTTTTAAATATTCAAAGCGGGCGAGTTTCCATCAATTTAAAATGATTGCCATTGATTGGTTAATTTTAGTCACGTGCGACAACTCGCGCATTGCCATAGATTGCGAGAAGCAGCGAGCATAAAATGTGCTGGCCAAATTATATACAAATTTGAACAGAATTTGGAAATATTATAACTGTCAAATAAACAGTCATTCCTAGCTTTACATTTTTTTGCCAATCTTTAAGTGTTAAACGAGTGAAGCATTTAGAATAAGTTGAAGAATAGAGATTAAAAACATTGCCATAATACAATCACGTGCACCACGATCATGTCATTTATAAAAACGTAAACAAAGTTATATTTAAGAAAGTATAATAACCAAACATACGATGGTTTAATTAATTTGTTTGAAAAGTTATTTATTTATTTTTCGCGGAAAATGTAAAAAGAGATAATGACTGCTTTAAATAAAAATGCATTTTTTAAAGCAAAGTTAAAGAAAAATGAAGTTTAAATATAAAACTATAGTTTTACTTACCGAAGGACAGCGTTAAAAAATGATGTTTGCTAGAAAAAAACTACGCTAGGGAGACGGTAGTGAAAAATGAATTATTAACCCTTTGTAGAGGAAGTTGGTAAGGTATGGGGACGTGTCTCGTTCGTGCGCACAGCGTTAGTTAGAAATAGGAAGATATTTTGAATTAAGTATCATCCTGTTAGTCTCCTTAATGTTATTAGCAAAATGTTTGAAAGTTGGTCAACCGCAAGCTTGTTCATTTTCTGGTAACTCTGAGCCGATTTAGTGATATTTAGTTTGGCTTTTGTGGTTTACGCTCAACTGCTGATCTGCTAACTGTTGCAACTGAGGGGATATCTCGGTTTTGTGGATAATTCAGGAAAGGGCAAAGCCATTGCGCTTAACATTTCGAAGGCGTTCGACAGAGGGTGGCCTTCTAGTCTTCTACACACATTTCATGGTTTTGGTATTCCTGGTTAAGTTCTTACATTCGTATGTATTTTATTTCTGGTAAAAGCTTGCGAGTAACTTTGGATGGTGTTTCTACATTCTCCTTTCATATCAATGCTCTATTCTAGGCACAACACTGTTGTTTTTTTCTAGATCAATGTTCTCCCAGACAATAGTATTTAGAACATAGACATATGTGTGTATTATGCCACTCTCTATTGTGCTGTTGCTTCTCACACGTACCCCTCGGATTAGTTGAAATACGCGACTGATATAGATGGTGACCTGGGTTCAGTTGTAAATTGAAGGTACGCAATGGCTTGTTTCGTTATTAACTGTTAAGACTCAACTTGTGTCTTTCAATCGTAAGTGTGCCATCTTCCTTATTGAGATTCTCTTGGAAAGAAATCGACTCTGAAACTTATTTGTCTTTCTCTTTCATCAAATATTTCTCAAAGTTCATACATTATATCCATTGCTTTTTCTGCTTCTAAAGTTGGTGCTCTCTATAGCTCGAATCACTTTCTCACACCTTAGGCTATTATCTATTTCTACAAATCTACTATTAGACTATGTATGTTGTACTGTTGCCATATTTAAGCTGATGAATCTCTGACCCATTTCACGGTTTTTGATAAGGTGCAGAAACGTATCTTTAATTTGATTGGTTTCACCCTTTCTTATTCTCTTCACCCTCTCTCTTACAGACGTGATGTTGAAAGTGTCCGTCTTATCTATAAATACAATCATGCTTAGGAATTGTGTGCTCTATTCCTTTCCTTTTTGTTTCGGCTCGTTTGACCGGTTCGTCTAGTGGTCTCCATCAATTCGTTATTATTATACCATCATTGTAATACAGTTTCAATATTCAAGTTACTTATTTCCAAAAACTGCAGGCTTGTGAACCGCTCTTCGTGCTAGTTGTATTCCTTGCTACGTTATAGCTTTATTATGTTCAAGCCTATTGTCAATAGCCGTCTCGTGTCTTTGCGACAATCATATTTCGTTCTTGTTAGCTCCTTTCATCAAGTTCCTTCATGCCTGGTCAGGTGAATGCCCTGTGAGAAAATTATTTTTGTTTAAATTTCTTGAATTTATTGCGCTTAAATTATCGACAACATATTTTGTATATAGAAAATCATAAAATATGAAACCGAAGCATTAATTAATTATAAGTTGTTTTAAAAATAGTTATAAAATAAGTTATGAAAATGAGTTAAACAAATAGGTATGTTCGAACTGTTACTCTATATACAGTATTTCAAAAGAATATGATATATCATTATTTAAATGAGAGTCATCAGTGTTTGGTGGTATATAGTTGTGTTGAATGAAAAACACTTTCGCATTTATTCATGTGTGTATGTGTGTGTCCATAAATATATATATATATATATATATATACATATATATATATATACACGCACATATACATATATATATATATATATATATATATATATATATATATATATATATATTAAACAAAATAATACATGATGAAAATATAAGTAATAAAAGAGGGTTAGTAATCATAAATGCATTCTCAATAATCAGTATACAGATAACTAATTGTGAAACTCAAATGGATTTTTAAGTCTAAATTATTGTGAGATTTCCCACTATTTCATTTACTTCAAAAAATAAATATCATATACACGTATGCTTCGTATCAGATTTAGTCTAATCTTGTGTACGTGTTTACACATCTTGAAAATGTTTTTTTTATTCAGCGATGTTATGTTCATATCAGTAGTTTTACTGATTTCAACACTGAAGTTTACGGCACTAAAACTAATTATTCGACCGATTTCATCAAGCAATAAATATAGTAGACACACAATTATAGACACTTTTTCGTAGGTTGGCATTATCTGCTCACGTTAGAAAAAAACAGTGTGAATAGAAAATATTTGAGAATTTAGGTTTTCTGATTAAGAAAAACGCACACTCATTCGCAATCTAGATGATAAGTATGTTTTAGATTATATATACCATTCTTAGAGTATTCATAACAACACATTTACCATGTTCTGTATCAAACTCATGCACAACAAACATTATATCCTGTGTACTTGTACTTATTCTCGCATTTATTTTGCAAACGGCAAACGAACGTGTTGATTAAAGTACTTTAATACACTTAATACCATCAGTCAACTTAACATTAATGGATATATATATATATATATATATATATATATATATATATATATATATATATATATATGTTGACATCTTTTACAAATGTTGATAACAATCTTTAATGGTGGAGTAGCAGCTACCTTCGTGGCGCACGAGTGTTCTTTTACATGTTTCCTCGAGCGAGCAAATACAACTTCAACTATTTCGAGTACAATATCGTCTAATGTTGTCGTAGCTGTTGTGTCATATGAGACATTAGTTTAGCACACAAGCCAATTATTATAGAGACGCCCGTGAGGATGCCCGATTCGTCTTGTAAAATATTACAAATATTTTAATATTCCTTTTCATTGGTGAATTTCTTTCATATGCATTCATTTTTTTTCAATATATATCGAATTATATTTTTGATTATTATTAAAACTCGGAACTCGTTTTTGCATAAAAAAAATCGCTTAACATTCCAATTATCCGATTTTATTCTTAAAATAAAACTTCGAGAATGTTTTTATTTACGAATAATGAGATTCATATATAATAGTAACGTCTGTAGTTGTGCAAAGGTACTAATTTTACAATCAACGAAACAGTTAAATTGAAAAAGACAAGACACTCGTCGACTCTACGTAAGTTCGTCTGCGAGTTATCTATAGCTTATTTTATGAAATCTTACGTATTTATACATTTATTGTTAATAGATTTGCTAATTAAACCAAACTATAATTAATATTGTCGATAATTGTAATTCGTAGAAAAATACTGATATGTTGTTCAAACGTTTCTTGAGTTCTTTATTTTTGCGTGCTACGTCCGTCCATTGCTTCAGACGGGATGATATGTCTTGAATGCTTAATAGGTTACTATATAGTGTATAATTAACCTATAAATGACGACTATTTTTTATAATGAATATACATACGTATCAGTACATTTCAATGTATAGAAAAGCGGGCTTAAGAAAAAATAGATAGTAGTAGCGTTGTATATAATAGCGACGGTCTAGTCATTTTGGCGTCGACATAAATACAAGGACGATGAAATTAAGAGAGTATAAAAGAAAACTGCCTTATATAAGTTGAATATTCTTGATAAATAGGTTTTATTATTGTAACTTTGTCATTAAATACAATTACTTTATTCACAAACCATGTAGTTTTTTATTTGACTTTTTCCTAGATATATGCTTCAGACAAGAATAGGCATTAAGTAGTTCAATGTTATTTATCATAGTTGGATACCAACATGTGTGTTTGTCTTTCCTATAATATACACATTTCTCTGCTTTTCAGTCACCGTGTCCTTGATACCCGTATCACGTCGTTTGCACATATATTTTGAACTCCACATCACTGTGGCAACTGAATATCAACACTCTTTTATTTAACTGGACCGTTCGCAAAGTTGTTTCAGGAATGAATTTTGCAGTTTTAATTCTAAAACCCGTCTAACATGGTAGTTATTCAAGTTGAACTTGTATATTTAACAAGAAAATACACCAACAAATTATCGATGTACATCATATTGCATTATGTGATCTTATTGTGATATTTTAAAACAAACTAGAGTTAGGGTGATTTTATCTATATGATATTAGAACGACGTACGATTGTTATGTTCTATTACAATGTATTCGCCAATCGACGGTATGATACATACTAATTCAGCTAACACTCTATATTTATTATTTAACAATTATTATAATGAAAACTATTTCATTAATGTGGCACCCCGGTACACGTGAAAACAAGTTTAGAGTCAAAGCAATAGCAGACACAACATATAGCTTAGGATTAAATAGGCATAATAACACATCGATCAAAATTATATTTTTTGTTGTAACAGCACAACACTATCTGACTAATCAAACATATTTATCGATCTTATTCAACTAATTCATATGGATGAAAATAAGCTAGCGACAGACTCTTCGTAGTGTACTGGATAATGCACTTAATTTAGTCCGAGTGATCAGGGGTTCGAATCGTGCCATAAGTTACCAGCACTAATTAGTCGAAGAAACAGTTAATCACATGTCTGTCAATAAAGTATTTTCATGAATTATAAATAAATACACACACACACACACATATATATATATATATATATATATATATATATATATATATATATATATATATATATATATATATATATACATATATATATATATATAATGGTGCAACATTTCGGGAAACGCCTAAATGCTAAGTACTATTAACAGTAAGTACTATTAACAGTAACTACTATTAACAGTAAGTACTATTAACAGTAAGTACTATTAACTGCAGTACTAATGTATCGCTTACAATAACAACAACAAAAGTAACGTTATAAATTAAGACTACTTATATAGAACCATTATCCGTAAACACTTTAAAGCCAGCAATTAATAAAAATCTATTTTGGTACAAAAAAAATACATGTAATACTAACATTCTTATGATACTACAACAAATCTTGAGTGTTCACAGCAACGAATCACCAACCTTTTAAAGACTATGTTCTTTATCGTATTACGAAAGCACTGATCATTGTTCCAGAAAGAAAGCAAAAGAAATATCATTCACAACCCGTAGTACTATCTGCCATTTTCAGCCTTACACTAAACATTAGTCAGCCATCCAGATGAGGAATCAACGCAAAAATATGCTAAGACATGTCTGCCAGGTCGCTCTAAAGTTAGTGAGTATAAAATGCATGACACATCCATTTTAATATTTAGGGGAGGAGATAAAGTACATTTATTTTCATAATTATATGTTATTCTTTTTTTTTCCTTCTATACAGCAGCATATGTTTTTATGACTTTTTTATTATGTAAAATGTATTGATGGAAACGTTTTCGTTTATTTATGTATTTACAAATTCACCGGTTAAGACGTTATTGAATATGAATATGAACAACAGTTCATAATCTGACGAATGATATATTTTCTTTCATTTTTTTACAAGGGGGGTACACTCGTCATGATAATGAGCCATCTATGTCTCAATATCTGTCCATATATTATTTTACTTGATTCTAAACAATTTTAATTTTCTGAAATTATTGCAATCCGCTAACGTAATAGTTCCGTCTCTTTTTACAGCTAGATCTATATCTACATTTACACATGAATGATAGACCCCTGTATAGATTTCATCGGTAACCATAATATACGTTTCTTATCTTACTAATCAATGTTGTAAATAACATGTTTACTTCATTAAAGTTTACCCTAAAAAATGGGGATTTCCCTAAGCATAAAAAAGTTGACCAGTAATTGGATTCGAGGTTCGGTACACAATTCCTAGGTTACGCACAACAAAGCCGCTTAATGAGATTAGATGATTTCTTAGAAGACAGTTTTGGGATTGGTAAGAAAAACACGCTTTCAGCAACATCACTCGGAAACACTGAGTCTTGCACAATGATCGTTGTTTAGTAACGTTGAACTTCATCGGCACTAAGATGGTTTTACATATGATACCAGTTGTTAAAAATAGTTAGTTTTTTTTTCTAATAACCACGGAACAAGTACGTATACATCTATCTAGCGTTGTATGTTCTTGGAAATAAAAATCCATACTATAATGCCCAAATGGGTTGACTTACTTGGCTGCATCCACTATCGCTGCTGGAATGCATTCGTATGCTTTTTAACATATAAGTTATTTGCTTGTAACCCCTCAACGTAAATACCCCCACCCCACACAAGTAGTCAAACATGAGGTGTACAAGACAATGGGTTTTAAATGAATTATTTTTATCATTCTTTTCTTTAGCCAAAGCTTTACAAATAATTTAATTTTATCGTCAGAGGAGACAAATGGATGAATTTTTACGGTGAAATTACAAAAAGTCAACATTTGAAAATATATAAAGATTAAGATAATATAATATGTAAAAAAACGCTGAAAATCAAGGCAAAATGTCACCGTTCAAGTATCACGGACCACAACTTCCTTTACAAACGGGACAGATACTCGAAACGAGTTAATTGTATTTGCCTTTCAACATGTTCCACGGACTTTTGGATATTTAACTGTCAATTTCTTCTGAAAATAGGACTTGATGTTACCTTACTTTGAACCTGCTCCTACAAAGTGTTATGATGCTTTGAAAGGTGATAGTTTGCTTGAACGTTCACCGATTTCCTTTTACATGTTATATTAACTTTAGTTGTATATCTTTTAAAATGTACATTTTCCGTAATTTACTTTTACTAACTGATTTGCTCTCGTCAAACGATAATAAATAATTATTTTAACTTTTTTAAAGAAGAAACACACGAATATATTTTATTTAAAAACTAAACATTGTCTTGGGCAACTGATCACTTAATTGATATTGTGTATTATACAATGTTGGTAATCATCCTTCAATTGCTGATTACGAAACATCTTTCCATTGGATATACTTCATTTTTGAACAAACCACCGTTTTTCCATCTTTAAACCTTCTTTTCACCAGATATCTTATCCACGGATATTCACCAGATGGGAAGACTCCATATTTTTACACGCACGGATTTACTCTCTATTTCTTTATATTTTTTTGAAATTTTGAATGTTGGCTTCTCAACTGTAAACTCATCCATCTATGTAATTCCTTTGATGATAAGATTTTAATCTTTGAAAAGCCTTGGCTTAAAGAAAGAAAAATAAACATGCTTTACCGAGTACACCTTGCATTGAACAATCGAAGTTACAATATATTTGTCATCCGTACATAATTATCTCTCTTATTCATTGATATATATATATATATATATATATATATATATATATATATATATATATATTTGTGTATTGCCCAGTAACAAATCATTGTTCTTGCAATCTTCATTGAAGGCAACGAAGCGTTCTCTTTTCACAATATTTTGTGTAAATCTCTCCACGCGCGGACCGATTCTGCGGTTCTGAGAGGTAAATAGGTAAAGTATTGCACCCAGCGTTGTGTCGTGGGCATTTTCCCAAGCGCTTTCAATCTTCAAGAGGATGTGTTTTATTGTTACTAAGAGACGTTATCTATAGTTTTATAATTTTTTTATACATCTGTTAGTTGTATATGTATAATATATATATATATATATATATATATATATATATATATATATGTTTATCTATTTATTTATTTATTGATCGTTTATTTATGATTTATTATTATTATTATTATTATTATTATTATTATTATTATTATTATTATTATTATTATTATTGGTCCCCCGATTATAAAATCGGGCGACCTATGTTTTGAGGCATTTCCGTCCGTCTGTCTGTCCGTCCGTCCGGATTTTTCTCCGCAACCATCCATTGAATTTCTCTGAAATTTTGCATGAAGTTATAACATTGGTCTCTGAAACCTGGCCAAAATGTGAAGGCAATTGTTCCTAATAGAAAATAAGTATCGCTGTCCATGGAAATAATGGGTTAGCGCTCCCAGAGGGTCAAAAGCTCCCACAATTGCAGAAAATTACCCTTTTCTACCATAACTGTTGATCCATCCATTCCATTTTTTTTAAACTCGGCTTAAGTGTCGAGGCAATTGTTCTGGATATAAAATGAGCATCTTTTACCTCAGAAGAAATCTGGTTCGCGCCCCCTGGGAGTCAAAGGAGTGTCAAAAATGCCTCAAATTGCCCAAATATATTGCATTTTACACTCGCCACATCGAGTCATATACAGAGGGGGACCACGCATGCGCGGCTTGTTATTATTATTATTATTATTATTATTATTATTATTATTATTATTATTATTATTATTATTATTACAGAATGATAGGGCATTATTACCGGTAGTGAATGTTATTTTATTAATTGTGGGTTGTAATTTCTTTATGTTTAGGACTCCGAAGATTTCTAATCGGTTAATGCAGTTATTCTATGTATTATCTTAATAGTAGTTGTTAATATTTGTCTTAGTTCGGTTTATCTTATAGATTTTGGGGGTGGATACTGTGTTGCTGGATGGTACTAGTATACATTTAAGTGATGCGTAAGGTCTCGGAAGAGGGTTTTTGTTGTATGACACGTATAAGTACTGTGTTTGTCTGTTTGAGTCATAGGGAATGATTTCTCGAAAGTCATTGCCCCAAACACGGTACGTTTGTTTTGTTTACAGAGGAGCCAGTAGTGTAATTTTTGTTATTATAAAGGTAGAAGTTGAATATTTTGTGTAATACATTATTAGTTTTCTGTTTTGTTGTTTGTCGGTAGGTTAAGTGTGTCGGTGTATTATCTTATTAATCGAGTTTGTAGATACACTACATTCTGTTCTTATAGTAAAACGAAAGAGTGTAATTTTTAGTGGCCCTTTTTGTCTCATACTTTTGGTGTACTGAAATTAGTGTTATTTGTTGGTCAACAACTCTATTAAGGAAATTGGTATTTACTTGGCTTTGTTTGATGTTAGTTAGTTATTTGTAGAATTATTTTTTTTGGATGAAATTATTGTGTGTGCGACGTGGATGAGGTTTTTTATTAAGGCAGCTTCATATTTTTCTAATAGGGAGCATTCGCTATGGTAGTTGAGTAAATTGTGGTTATTGTTCGTGGGCGTTGTATATGTGGATGGTGAGTATTGGACAGGGATCATAGAGTCGATAATTACGTCGAGGAAGGGGATTTTGTTGTTAGTATTTTCTTAGCGTGTGAAGGTAAGTACTGAGTGTTTTTTTAGGGTGTGTTGCAGTGTGTTTATATTATCTAGGGAATCGAGGATGTCGCCAACGTATCTAGTGTATATAAGCAGGGTTGTTTATTAAGTTAGAGAAGATTTTGTTTTCGATGTGTGACACACAGTATTAGGCGAACGTAGAACCAATGGGTCTTGGGTGGTGCACTTTTAGAGAATATATTCGGGGGAGATGAGTTTTATTGCTGGAGGTGTGACTGTGGTATGGTTATAAGCGAATACACCCACACACACAGACACACACATATATATAAATATATATATATATATATATATAAATATATATATATATGTGTCGGTGTGTGTGTGTGTGTGTGTATTTGTAAGCGTATATTGTTATGTGACTTATAATTTGTATTACACTCCCTGTTTATATAAACAATATAGTATGTGAATAATACTCATATATTACCTATCCATGTAAACATTCACATTTCACTTATATAAAGTGTTACAGATATTTTTTTGTATTTTTTCGATAAGTACTGTTAATTTCATAGTTTAGCTTGTATTTATTATGAGGGTGGGTGATACTTAGAACACAATTACGTATTATTCAACACGTCTACCCGGTCCTAGCTGACATAACGGGGGCAAGGTATCGCCGTTCATTAGATAAATGTTTTTGTTCGAAAGTTGGTACAGATTCCCGAGTTCGACAATACAGATATGTAGAATAGCGAACGCTACATGGTGCAAACAGTGTGAGGAGTTGTCGGAATAGTTAAAATACAACACGTCCGTGGCTTTACTTACATTAAATACATTCATATATATACTTCTATATACATATACACATATATATATATACATATATACATATATATATACATATATATACATATATATATATACATATATGTATACATATATATACATATATATAGAGATATATATATAGTCATATATATACACATATGCATATATATACTTATATATATATACATATATTATATATATATGTATATACATATACATATATATACATATATATACATATATATGCATATATATACACACATATATATATGTATACGTATATATACATATATATATATATACATGTATGCATACATATATACATACATGCAGACATAAATATATATATATATATATATATTTATATATATATATATATACGTATATGTATATACACGAGCTCGTCTATTTTTTTCAATGTTATATCATTCACACACGAAAGTTTACTTTTAAATCTACTTTTTCCGTAATACACATATTGATCGTACGAATATTCTTGAACTAAAATAAATATATCTTGTAAAGTTGCCAAATACTATTTAAGTCTAAAAATGTAATAAAATATAAAACCATCAACAGCTGAGCCCGTTGTCATTAGTTGATATGGTATCTTCATCTCAACTATCAAAAATCGAAACAAGTTTACTGAAATCGAAGTAATTTTTTTTTACATGAAAACAAAAGTTCAAATATATCAAAAAACTTATAATCTTAGCTATCGGTTAAGTTTTATTTCGCTTACGTTTTCTTCTTTATAACAAAAAAAAAATGTAAATGTAAGAAAATCTGCTTGAACCTGTGATTTTTTCAGTTGGCAAAACTTCTTTAAATTCATAAATATTGATTCGTACATTATTCATAGACTAAAACCACCAGCTATTCCAAGTTTTATCAAAAATGTTTAATTCTAAGGTATTCGATGATTTTATGAAGGCATACACATTTCTCAAACAACTTATATCACAAAGCAACTATTTGAATAGTGTGGTTGTCGTATATAAACACACGTTTATTTAAGTATGAATATAGAGCCTCCCATAAAATTAGAGGAAGACATCATTCTCTTGCCTTCGAATATTTATTTATATCAGTCTGTTTATTTAAAAAAAAGGAAAAACACGTCTTGGAAATTATATTAAAGGAAAAAATGTCCGAGTCCAGCAACAAATGAAACCAAAAATATGCTTTGTTAGTGTTCGAAGTACTACTAATAACACCATAGTCTGTGAAGTTAAAAATAGAAATAAGAAAGAAAGACACCCACTCAACTGGAAAGTATATCAAACGAAAACAGTATACGTGTACAGACTCTATCAAAAATAACGGACAAAATAATGCTCGCTAAAGGGTAGCACTTATTTTTATGTTAATATTAAATAACGTACTATCCGGTGAAATTATATATATATACAGGGTGGGCCAAAATAAGGGTCCTATCTTTAAATTTGAATAACTTGAATTTGAATAACTTCCACAAAATAAAAGTTAAACTCACCAAACTTTATGTGTGTGTAGACTGACCCTTCCGAGATTTTTTGAAATAAACAAAACAAATTTTAGCCGAAAAACCCTTCTTAAAACTTACAAAAGTTTTGAGTTTTTTAAGCAAAAATAATGTTTTCTAAATTAAAAAAGACAACCACTCAAACGGAACGTCTATTTAACGAAAAGAGTACACGTGTACAAAACACTCTATCAAATATTACGGATAAAATAATGCTCGCTAAACGGTAGCACTTATTTTTATGTCAGTATTAACTAGCGTATAATTCGATTACATTATATATATATATATTTCCTCCGTCATTTTTTACCAATTTGTAGATACTATACGTGTGACACGTGTAGGAATAAGAACATATACACTTAATGAAGTCTGCTGAGTATCTTGGCGTATGTTGACTTAGTTAAGAAGTCGAGTCGATGAAGAAATTGTAGCCGCCATGATAAATGATGAAATACTGCAAGGAAGTATGCTCCTTAATAACATTCTCTAAAAACCGGAATGAGTATAAATGTATACGTAATAAGTGGAAATAACGTAATCCGATATTATACAAAAATAGCAGAATTAATGTAAAATGTGTAATATTTTGTATTGTTTATTAAGTTTATAGCAGCCCAATACTAAATATAGACGAACACTTTTTAGAGAAGTAAGCATTGTGTAGTGGTTCCCCGTGTCGATACGGGAGTTGTCAGCACTGAAGTGTTAGGGTGAAAAGTGTTTGCTACCACCTGTAGAGGTATGTTTGGATGAGGAGTCGAAGATGGTGAGCTAAAACTTGTATTTAGTGTAAGCTGGAGAAAAATAATACAACTTTACAAGCACACGGTCTAGTGAATAAGAATTATATATTGGTGAGTTCAATAGCCTGTGATGCATGTGGTTTTTTCTACTATTCAACCACTTTGTATATTAGATTACATCAATATGCATGAATGTGATAATACTCGAAATAGAATATACAACCCCCTGCATATATATATATATATATATATATATATATATATATATATATATATACGCAGGCAGCAAGTAATTCTCTAAGCAAGCGTTGTTGAACGTCACGGAACTTGTATTGCTCGACGGTTTGAGACCCTAACGAAGAAGATTTACAAACGAGAAAGTAACGTGACGTTCAACAACGCTTGCTTGTATATATATATATATATATATATATATATATATATATATATATATATATATATATATATATATATATATATATATATATAATATTTACAAATAAATATTAAATTGTTGATACCGACATACGCTAGCGTTTAAAGCTTATTGCTCTCATCAGTGCAGGAAAGTAACAATTTCAGACAGTCGGGAGGCACTAACCCGGTTCACAGAGTCAGCACCATACACTCGACCAACGGAAACTGTCACGTAATTAAGGTAAATTTAGATCTATATGTTCCTAGAAGCGGGCACATATAGAAGACTAGTCGAGAGTGTTCGACGAACGTATTCGGAACTTTGCATATGTGTGGGTGCGTGTGTTTTTGTAGGTGTGTATATGTATTGCGAGAGAGAAACTGACAAAGAGAAAAATAACATATTAATGAAGATAATATTGTAAACACATTTAATATTGGATTCCGTTAATCTTTAATTTAAACCAGAAATTAAGAACAAATAATTGCAAACCGTTGTATGTATTATTTCACATAAGTCAATATGTAAATTACTATTATTTAACTTGTATTTGCTGTGCAAGGCAACAACCAACACTATATTGTTCTAAAATTTAAGAAGTCATTAACTGTAGAGTTTTTATTAACAAATGTGATGGCTAAATACATACATGTATTCAATGTGGACGAAAACACAAAAAAGAAGATAGAGAAGTGTGGCGCGATTACCGTAGAAACCTCGAAACATTTGCCCTATGGCAAGACCATCCATTATGTCGCAGAGAATTCTCAGCGACCACAATCAAATAAAAAATGTCCAAGATAGCAAAGCCTTGTAGGACAATAGTAATATTACTAAAAATTAATGCACTGAGATTCTCTGAAATGTTTCCGACCCCCAGGATGCATTACTCAAAGAAAAACCTAAAGAGAAAACTAATAAAAATGTGCGAGGTAATGCAGGACACATTAACATACGTTGAGGAATCGCACTTAGATGTAAATGCAAGTATTCGCAAACAATATTTTTTAGCAAGGAATTTTCACGCGAGCCGTGTCTGTCGACATTAGGAGACAAATAAGTAACATCACAGGTAAACAAAATAGCTGGTACACTGGCGAACATGAATGTCAATTCAACAATTGTTCTTATCTACAACATTCTTATGTACATAATTCTCTCCCTCTTTCTCTCTCTCTCTCCCTCTCTCTCTATCTGTATTTATATATATATATATACACATATACGTCTTTATATATATATATATATATATATATATATATATATATATATATATATAAATAGCTGTATACATATATGTATATATATATAAACATATGTATATACATATATATATATATATATATATATATATATATATAAACATATATGTGGGTGTATATAAAATATGAAACTAAAAGTATACTTTTAGAGGATATAACCTATAGTGAAATAGTTTTAGCTCAATATACGAGATAGAGCAATTATAAAAATAATTGTAAGAAGAGAGATAAAAATGTACCCGATGCCAAATATATTTCAACTTCGATTGTTAACTCGGTAAAAGCATGTTTAATTGTGTTCATTAAGCCAGGGCTTTTAAATAAATTAACATCTTATAATCAGAGGAATTACATAGATGGATGAGAAGGCAGTGGAAAAGCCTAACTTCAAAATTTGAAAAAAATATAAAGTAATGGATCGATCTCATGCGCCCGCTATAAACTGGCACACTTGCATTGATTAGGGTAAACGTCTCAGAACAATACTTTCTGTAGGTACCAAATCACTTCAATATATATATATATATATATATATATATATATATATATATATATATATATATATACATATATATATATACATATATATATATATATTTTATCGTGTAAAATATATATATATATATATATATATATATATATATGATCATTATTTTAGGATTTTCATGAAAGGTCTGCATATATAATTTTTTTAAATAAATAATGATATTTATAATAAATTTTCGAACGCTCTTGCAAAATAGTGCACTATAAGTAAAGTTGAAAACAAGCCGTCATTCTGCGTCATGCATAACTCTAGGCCGCGCCTATTGAGTGAGCTCGGGGTCTTGCTGGATAGCGGCCTGCTATTTATATGTTAATTTATTTTCCATTTCATACTAAGCTGGCTGGAGCTACTAGGTTTGCTATTGAGTCAACCATGAATTTCGTAACGGGGGTTGAACCGTGTTTTCGGAAAAGATTGCCCCTTTTCATACTTCTTATTGAAGCTTTGGCATGAAACACATGTGTATATGGTTTACTTTGAAAATAATGTGTGTTAATCAGTGTCTCTCCTTCTCCCTCTCTGTCTCGGCCCCCTTTTCTCTTTTACTCTCTCTCTATACATACATATTTATATATATACATATATATACATATATATATATATATATATATATATATATATATATATATATATATATATATATATATATATATATATATAATTTTGTCAACCGCAGAAAAAATATATTGCCAGTGAGACGTTAACGACAACCGTGATTTACCAACTTTATATGAGTTTAGGGTTGTGTAACATTAGGTGTTCACATTACATATACTTTTCTGCTTGTTTCGTTTTTTAAATCGAGGAAACATGGAGTAGATGAGAATTCCCAATTCAAGCGAAGCTATATGTATAGTTATTTTTAGACGCTTAAAGCGAATAAGTCGGATCTTGCTGTATGTCGAGTTTGTCTAAATATTTAGGTTGAGGGTTACCAGTTTATAAATTTGCGTGACAATATACCGTAGGAGTAATTTGAAAATACACACATGATGCATCAGTGTAGCGATTGGACAGAGGCAAGAGCCTTGGAGACACAGAACGAACAATTACGTTAGATACATTGTTGCACATTTATAAAAAGCGGGCAACCAATATGTTTTTCTTTTTTTTAGCTGAGAATATGGATATAATAGCATGCATATATATATATATATATATATATAAATATATATATATATATGTATATATATATATATAGATATACATATATATATATAATTGCATATATATATATGAAACAAATATTAATGCAATTATATGTATATGCATATATGCAATTATATATTTATATGTATATATATAATTGCATATATATAATTGCATATATATATATATAATTGTATATATATAATTGCATATATATATATATAATTGCAAATATATAATTGCATATATATATATAATTGCATACATATATATATATATATATATATACATATATATATACACACACATATATATACACACCCACACACACACATATATATATAAAGGGAGATATTATATATGTGTTGTGTAAACAATCTCGCATACCTTTAACACAATAAATGTTTACCTTTTAAGATCTAAATATTATACAATGTGATTCCAGAGCAATCCCGTTTTAGTCCAGTTAAATAAGTCTCAATATTTGCAAAATATACAACTAATTGCAACACAAGTGGTTTGGCCCAATGCATGTCTATAAGGTCTTAGTTTTAACATACTAAATGTCTACAAAAGTGTACTGATGCGAACTATGCTAATTTGGCATTTTTATCAACAGATGCTATATTTTTGGCAGTAACCGTATGTATGTTATTAGTCGTGCCAATACATCATTTGAAATGTATAAGCACAAATTAGGATATTAAATTAAGTATATAAAATGCTTATTTAATCTCGCAGCAAAAACTTACTTATAGAAAATGTACTTTAGAATAAATTGTAACTTTTAAAACAATATGTATATCAAGAGATTCCATATATTTTTAAAACAGCTATAATAATTCCGCTACTTAAAACAAGTTCTATACATTTAAAAAGTAATTACACACCAGTTTCTTCAACGTGTATTTTGTGTAAGGTATTTAAAAAGATAATTAGAAACAACTTACTAAATTTTATAAAGGATTATATTTGCTTTCTCTATGGTAATTAAACAATATCTTATATTTGGGAAAGTGTTAAGATTATAAATGAATATTTGATGGAGGAGGATAGTGCGGCTATCATATAATTGAATGTTTGCAGGACATTAGATACGGTGTCTGGTCGTCGTTTATTAGCGAAAATGAAACATTTTTGTATTACTGACAAACTGGCTCTAAAAGGCACGTATTAAAACTGCTTTGCTTGCAAATTTGGAGAAACCCAATTGAATCAAGCATAGAGTTTATATCACTACAAAACTTATATTTAAAGAGGTTCTGCATATTAAAATGAGTTTGTTTCAACTAAGTTTAGGCATTTACACAGTGCTTGTGGATGAATATGCACTGCTTTTTTTCTCTATAATCACATCTGTGTTTGAATCACGGGAAATGCCTGTTTTCTTTTTACTTGAATGAATACTTAAATACATAATTGCCTACCATGGATTGAAGACTCTCATAGCCAACCTTCTTCGATTAGTCTACATTTGCAACTACGCCTAGGATTATGCTGTACAGTGACTTGTTAGATTTACTGAATTATTTTATGGCTTTCAAAAAGTGTTTTTGTATATGTGCATTCTTTCTTTTGTCGTGTGCCAGTTACTAGTGTTTGCTGTTCACTAATTGTATACTCGAGACCAGCATAACTTGATTTAGTTCCGAACAAATATTAAATACACACGGCTCCCTGCTTTTCTGACAGTGAATTTGATAGATTGCATAGACGATACGGTCAGCGGCACCTCCTGTCCAATATTACTAGGCCAAACAACATGTAACCTATATTTAAAAACATAATAGTTGATCAAATAGCCGTTTGCTGATAAAGACCCCAATTTATTTCTCTTTCAGCCTAGCGAAAACGTTTCAAAATGTCTAAAGATTTCATATATTGAAACTACTTTCAGCAATTACGGTTGGTGTAATATTTTTTTTCATATTACACTCCTTCATGGATAGCCATAGTGCTATTAAAGATTCTTCATCTTACACCGTATCTGGATTAGCAATGAGTTTACAAATATTCTTTAGCTGGCATTATAAAAATGTCTGTTTAATTGATCCATCTCAGTTGAATTATATTAGCTGTCTTTGTTCACCTGTTTGTCTGCTTCATTGTAAGTTTCATTGTCAGGTACATAAGTATGTGGTGCAGTGAGTGCCAATGTATATGCAAGAAGGGATATATACTCAAGCAAGGGCATTTCCACTAATCATATTTGGTACATAGTGGTGGCCATATATCTGTTTGAGAAATTATGATGATCCTGCTTTTTCCATTAGGTGGCCTATACATCACGGTAAAGTCATATTCATGTGTACCCTCCAATTCTCAGAACTACATATTGATGACTCATTAACTATAATAACATAAGCCTTAAATTACAGTGGGTGGGCAAATGCTGTAGCAGGAGTTTTGTTGTTATAATGCCACTTTTTCAACAAGAAATATCAATAATACTTTTCATGTAAAAGATTAACCCTAGAAAACAAGTAAAAATCCATAATTTATTAATTCATCATTAAAAGTGATAGTGAGATCTTAACATATAAATTAAAAATCATTTGTAAACCAAAACAAGTCATAGTGGAAATGTTAAACGTTTTCATACTCCGATCTTTTCCAACATTTAGTATGCATTAGACTAGACCCAGCCTAACATAAAACCAACTAAAAACAAAATGTTGCACGAGTTTAGGTAGTGGTATTTTGGTTGTATAATCATCCGTCTATAGCTAGATACGTCGGCTTGTACGAGGCAACTTCCATAAATGAAGGTTGATATAGTAACAGCCGAATGAACTCTTGTTATGGGATGCGGTAAAAACAACAGACCACAAGAAAATTATTATTTACTGAGTAATAGTTTACTGAGTTATAAATGAGACAAACAACTGAAGGTGGCTAACTAATGGACTAAGTCAACGTTTGCGAGTTAAAGGAAACTTTTAATGGAATATTTGAATATCTCAAGTATTTGCCTTCAAACTCCGTTTTTGAGAGTAGAAGAAAACTGATCGTCCATTGATATTCTGTACAATGTCTTTTCCAATGTCGAAAACGTCCTGAACATTGGCATCCTCGTTAACAGTCATCCCTATGATAATATGGCGTAATGATTCAACGCCTGAAAACAGCTTAAAGCTGTCTAGTTGCTCTGCAACTTTCCCGAATTCTGTATCATCTTTTATCAACCGTACGGTAGACAGCTCCTTATGTGGTTCACTTTTTACGTGACTTTGTGCGGTAAGTTATTGCATTAGTAGCGTAAGTGTGAGTAATGATGGAATGTAAGCCCCGAGAAGGCTTGACCTCTGCGAACTTCGACTGACGTAAAATAAAACTATATATATATATATATATATATATATATATATATATATATATATATATATATATATATATCGTAGATTGTGTATAAGTTGTGTTATTATTAAAAATACTTTTGAGGTTATCAAAATTTAGAATAGAAATTATGTTTGAAGACATGGATACACACACATACAGACACACACGCACACACATATATATATACGTATATATATATATATATATATATATATATATATATATATATATATATATATATATATATAGAACATGTGT
The DNA here is from genome assembly GCA_963556195.1 of Sepiola atlantica. Lineage (NCBI taxonomy): Eukaryota > Metazoa > Mollusca > Cephalopoda > Sepiida > Sepiolidae > Sepiola > Sepiola atlantica. The sequence goes on from OY744535.1 coordinate 84,402,279, forward strand.
GTATCAACATTTTTGACATAAGTATTAATCTCGTGAACATTATATAATAGACCATTGAAGCAGCAGAAATATTTTGGATTAAATCGGTCGCTGTATTTTTATTCAATCGTCTAATGAAAACTAATAGTGAGATTTCATCGCGTTTAAATATTAAACACTTTAAGATAAATTATCTTTTTTTATTTTAATCAGTTTTCTAATGAAATATTTCTCTTAAAAATAATTAATTATTCTTAATCAGAAATAGACGATAATGGCGTAATAGTTTTGGTCACGCAAGGAAAGGAATACGGTTGTTTAACAAGCAGTGAATTCTATTGTAACTCTAAAAAGCGTGCGTACACCCAGTTCAAAAACAATATTCATGACACATCACTAAATGAATAGCATAGCTGAATCATAAATTCTACCACAAACATTCATTATACTTTTAGATGTTACTAGCTTCAAATAGCACATTATAAAATTTGAAGAAAATCAAATTATTTGTTTACTAATTACAGTAGTGTAAGTAAATCGCTAGACCAACCTGCCATTCTGTCAAACCCCATCTATTCACTGAGGAGTCCTCTAGACGCTGAAGTGCTTTCTAGTCCAAAAGCTACCTTCGTCGTGCTGCTGGAACTCTAGAAGTTCCTCCCTTCTTCCTGTTTCCCTGACGGTACTAACATGCAGACATGTAAAAGTAATGTAAACAGCCATCTAGCTGTGCAGCTCCCCATTTAGTTTGCCCCCCCCCCAAAGAAAAAAAAAAATTGCACCATGTTTCTCAGTAGTCTCTTACGTCTACAGTGGTGGCCTGCCTTGTTTGGGGAGAACTATGTTAAAAAAAATCTACTGTTGAACATATTAAAAAAAATATTGTAATTTAGCATAGTAACAACAAATATGTCTACGTCTGATTGCACAATGAAACATGGATCACCACATTTTACTCCAGAGCTATTCGCAGTCGGGTGGGTAGACAGTCGCGTGTGCAGGTCGTCTTAATGTATGAAAGACGCAAACATATGTAAGCACGATTGTGACTGTTGTATTCGAGGATGCGCATGGCATCTTATACATCAAAGCTTGAGAAAAGAAATAACTATCAATAACGCACATTGTGTAGAATTAGTGGTGCGTTTGAAAAAAGTAAATCGTCAAAAGAACATCTACACATGAAGAAGAAAAAGTGTTCTCTCACCAAGAGAATTCATCGTAGCACAAGTCGATTACAACAGTGCTCAGCTATATGACTTTTAATGGTTTGGTAGTTTTGTTTTACGGCATATCAACCCTTTTTGGGTTATTTAATGCCGAATCTGGTCATTATAGTAAAAGTTTTTATGCTTCAAGTTCTTTATATCTTCAAATGTTTAATCATCGTTTTTGGTTTGGTAGTTTTGTTTTACGGCATATCAACCCTTTTTGGGTTATTTAATGCCGAATCTGGTCATTATAGTAAAAGATTTATGCTTCAAGTTCTAAAAATAAAATAAAAAAGGGGAGGGAGAAAGGGAGAGGGGCTGTTGTTTTTGTATTTGGTTTTGTAGAACATAATTAAGTTTTACGAAAAAAAAAAAAAAAAAAAAAAAAAACGTCAATGTAGGTGAATTTCGTCTCAGGGAGCCACAGGGCAGCCTGATCTGGTATCACCAGTGACTTTTAATGATATACCACTCACGCTATTCTCGAGAGTTGCTAGCAGCGATTACTTGCTCGTTACATATCTACAACAATGCTCCAGGAAAACAAAGATTGTGCTCCAGTGTAGAAGTGATACTGGTTCCTCTGATGTTTTTTTAGTCTTAAGCGAAATCGTTCTCCAGAAAATGCATGGGCATGTTAGGAGTGTTGTCATCCAGATACAACTGCACAATGATACGGTGTTTATGTTGAAAGTTGAAATTTGCCTTAAAGTTGTTGTTTATTAATTACCCTCGCAACTTAATAAATAATGATTCGTGATTCAAAAAAATGATGTGTCATAATAAAAAAATAACCGAAAACAAAATGCGTACAGTATATAAATCCGATTTCAAAATTCAATCTCAGAAATACGTGTTTCTGATATCTTCATTTGCTGGAATGTAAATTAAATTAAATATATTTTTTCAATCTTATTCAGGATGTATAATTTTAAAACATATTTTTCAAAAATATTTTTCAAAAATATTTTAATATTTTGTGAAGTGAGTGGTTTAAACTTATTATGATTGCCTGGTAAGGAATTATGTAAAAGTCTTTTTCCAAGAGTTTGCAATCAGTCAATGCGTGTCAGTTTACGATTAATGGTTTGTTCAATTTTGATGTACATCGTAAACCCAGTTGTTCTGATATTTTAACTTCCATTTTTTAACGGAACATACGCTGCTAGATATGCTCTACTTTATCGTTATTTCAATTAAAATTGCTGAGCAGTTATTTTTCTTTCAATGCAAACATCATTTATATAAACCAGTTCCGTTCCAATAAGTTTTAACTCTGTGGAATATATTGGCATGAAACTGGTTACCTGCAGCCTACAAACATAATCGTGTTCGATTCTTATGTTAACAAATAGTTGTTGAAATATTCTCTTAAGTAACAAAATTGTATGCATTGCATGTTTAATATCATCCTCATTTGCTGATCATCTAACGGACGATTTCATTAACACTATTGCTCGAGTTAATTTAGCCGTAATAAGATGAGATTCATTAGTATAACACATATTATGTGTATATGTATTTTATATACACGTAGTTTAATATAGTCCATAATAAATATAGTGTATTTAACCTCATTATCTATTATTTAACTGTAAATGTGGGGTGTGCATCCACACAGCTCACGGTTCTACATTTACACCTATTTAACGCTCTTCATCTGACACAGTTATGCTTCTCACGTGACTGCCTTTATATGGTTTTTACTAATGTTATTTACGCACATATGTATCTTAATTTAGGAAGATAAAACTAATAGTGTACCCCATTTAGATCATCATAACACTGGAAAAGCGATATGACAACAGTGCTAGTGAGATACAGTTATGTGTTAGAGTATACATTTGTATTTGTCAATTTTCAAAATATAATCTATAGCTGGTAGAAAGAAAAATATCTCAAATAATAAAAGTGTTTACTTTTTACTAACACAACATAGATGTGAATGTACAGTTTTATTGAAGTTAATAACACGCATTACCACGAAGTGAAAACAAAGGAACAGTTATTGACTTTGGACTTAAACTGGATGCATAAATATATAAAGTCAAATACTATCATCTATGATTATGTGTTATTGCTGAACTGCTATCGAAATTTGAAGACCACTTTTTTTAAAGTACAACTTCACGAATAATATTGCTCAAAATTATACCTTTGGCTTGTGCAAAGAAACATTATCTCAAATAATAAAAGTGTGTGTTAATTGCACACCATTGCCCATATAATAAGGATACACGTTTTTATTTTAGCTAGTAAGATGCATTTTGATGAACTGTTCCACGATGGATTACTTATTATATCCGACATTGTACCCACTGTTATGACGAGATACCTAACCTGATTCCATGGTAACGATATCTGACGACGTGTGCAGCATGATGCCATCTGCACTACTAACCATGATAAAAAAAAATATTTTCAGTTATTATACTGTTCTAAAGGCAATTTTTTAATAGGCAACACACGATTGAAGAAAAAAATCCTGTTGCTTGGTTCCGTTGTTCCAGAATTCCTATCTTACATTTACAGAACAATAGTAAAATAAACTACTGTATTGTGACGCCCACAAAGAATATATAGATTAGGAAATACTTATTAACACGCCCGCAGTAAGACTTTACAATGCATCAATATGTTCGACCTTTGTATATGCAACTGTAACATATATTATACTAGCAGCCCACTGTTTTTGAAATTACATTTTTTTGAAAAAAAATCCTTGAAATACGTGTGAGAGATCGTACAAAGTAATGCAGCTCTCAAAATGCCCCATCACATTATAAATGATAATTGCATGCGATTAAAAAGTTCAAATAATAATGCGAACATTGATCGGTATAAAATTAAACAATGATTTAATTTATGAAACCTGATATATATATATATATATATATATATATATATATATATATATATATATATATATATATATATACATATATATATATATATATATACATATATATATATATATATATATATATATACATATAGATAGATAGATAGATAGATAGATAGATAGATAGTGTTTACTCCAGTGCCATTATGGCAAACACTTGCCAGCATCTTTAATACGGGCATGCTATTTAATCAAATACATTTCAAAGCAAACAAACATACCTCTTTATTTTTTAATAGATGAGTATTTGGACCAGGACGAGAAAAATACTTTTCCCCCAAAAAACGGTTGTTCTGACAAACTATGTCCCTTTACACACAGTAAGATAAAGATATACTTATCCTAATGTCTATAATCCTTATTGCAATTTTGTTCTAAATATGTTACATATTTTCGATTTTATAATGTCATAAAAATGTTACTCGAAAGGTATTAAAAAGAAAACATAATAATAGTGTTTATTTGGTGTCTTATCGCTGTTTATCAAATTCCATGAAATGTGTCAATTTTAAAATGGGAAGTTGTTCCTATATTATTCAACGTAAAGCCTTTTAGACTTACTGAAAAGTAGCAAAGATTTGCATAGTAAGTATTTGTTGATGTCTAAAACACAGTGTAATGTGTTCATGAATAGCAGGGACTATCGTCATTATCACGAAAAGAGTAAACCCCTTTTTCCCACTTTGCATAAAACTTAATTAAATATTGCAGCACAATTTTAATTTACTCCTTTGCAGATCTGTTTCAGAAGTCACACTAATAGTTTAATGAAGTTTTACTCATGCATATCTAAGTATACAAACGTATGCTGATATCTTACCTCATATATACATATATATATATATATATATATATATATATATATATATATATATATATATATATTTAAATATTTTCTTTGTCGTACAAAACTTTAAAATAGCATTGAAGAGACAATATTTATTATTCATAATGAATTTAAGAAATTAAAAAGATGAAAGGGCAGCTGACCGGTTTCGTACCTCGCTCAACAAAGCCAAATATCGAGGTAATGTATAAAAAATATAAAAAGATGCTATGCGAATTATAGCGAGGGAAAGGGGTAAAAAAAAAATTAAATATTAAAAAAAAAAAAAGAAAAGTTCAGTCAAATAGAAACAACATTAAGCCCGATGAGATTTTCTCTTTGTTTGCAAAGAGAAGGTCTCAAGGACTTACTATAAATTGTTTCTAAGATCTTGAGATGATAAGGGGAGTGCGACTTACTAAGAATGGAGAATAAGTCGACACTGAATTTAGAGGCACAGGTGCGATTATTTATGAGATGTTGACCTATCGACGAGCCATACGTATTATTCAAATCATCAGTTGGTAAATAATTTCCATTGCTAATTTTTATTTATTATATATATATATATATATATATATATATATATATATATATATATATATATATAAATTGTTTGGAATTACACTAAAATAAGCCGATATAATACACTGAGACACATTTTGAAATATTTGATCACAATATTATCATAAGATATTATAATGTACATAACATGAGAATTATAATAACACTTTTTTTATATTAATCGTAATATTTTTTCTGGAGCGGAGTGGACAGTTTGGTATACGCTCTTTTGGAATAATCACATGTATTGATGAGTTATATAATACTGTTATGTGGTTGGGCAGAGCTGTATTAGTGTTGTGGTCATGATACCGTTCTCCCCAATAAGTATCGTCGCTGTTTGGGTGGTGAATCCGTGTAGTCTATGTGTTGTTCGTATAAGACTCTCCACGATAGAGTAACCTCCTCGTGCGTAGTTAGTGTGTTATATTTTCTTTTGTCACGAAACAATCCCTCACTAATTACATATTCCGTTGTTCAGGTGCAGTGTGATATATTTTCGCCCTTCATGTATATCATTCTCTTATGATAGCATCAGATGATACTATCTATGATATGAAAATGGTTTAATATCTCTAAATGTATCTGTATTATTAGATATATGTATCCACTTTCAAGAATTGTAATTGCAAATAAAGACATATACAAAGATAAAACAAAACTATTGTGGAGGTAAATTCTAAGAAGTAGTATGCACTTTTAATTATTTTTATCATAGAAACTTCTTTTAATTGTATCTTCAAAATGGGAATTACTCATTTGAAAACATGACTTGTAATATCAGATTTAGGGTTAGGAGGAGAATTACACTCATTACTTCCTGAGTAACCCCGGAGCTGTCTACTATAATGACAAACGTTGTAATGAGTATCCAAGTTATCGCTTATTTTTGGTCAACCTAACATTCGAAGTGATTCTAATTTACAACAGGGGCAATCAAAGATTAATTTGTTTTTGCATTGATCCGGGAATTTAATTGGCTTTCCAAATGGCGCGGTTATGCCTTCCCATGAGACATGCGTATGCATCCGAGCCAACTTGCAAAGATTAGGATACGTTACATCAAGTGATCTGCTGATATCTGACTAGTTAGCAGTGCCAAGGACATGGTCAAATATCACTATTCCCCCAAAAGACGAACATTTCGATTCTTTATTAAAACACTTTTCAACTTACGGTACTAACTGCAAACACTATTTGTACATTCGGATGACTACTTTCACAACATGTTCACTATCTAGACTGGTTTGCCCTAGAATAACGCTGTTGAGTAGAAAATCAGTTTCAATTACAGTTCGGAATAGGGAATTCCCATTCTATATGTACTTTGCTTATTCCGTGTTTCCAAACCAATCACATATTTATGTACATACGTATGAAGAGACAAACTCGAAAACACCATAACTTTGTAATAATACATAAGTTAGTCTGACTAGTCAAACTACTATTTTAACTGTTTTATTCCTTGAATATTTCGGCTATATTAACCAGTCGGATAACGAACCAATTCGTTGAGTGACAGTCAGTTCTAAGTGGGTGTCTTCTCTAAGTGGTAAAATTGTATCATCATTACGGGCAATTCTAACTTAATACAATGTCATTAATCACTTTTTTAACACGTTTCAGCGCTTATGATTGATGGAACGAGTATACTCTACCTAGATGGATTTAAGAAATGATGATATTTAAAATTTCGTACAGATTCCAAAGTGTAACATTCAAATTTCCAAGTTCATGATAATGCATGTGAAGATCGATCAACTCGTTATGCGTATAAAATGTACGATGAAGATAGTCACACGAATAATACAAAGTATACGAACACAACACACAATTGATACAATTAACAGCTGATATTGATATTTCCTGGTTTGATACATTTTCAAACATATATGCGTTCTTTTCCTAGTGCTGTGCCTTTTTACTCGTTTTTTTGTGTATAAAGGTTCTACAGAAAAATGGTTTGATAAATTTAATTCTCACTCTGCTCTCCTAAAAAAAACAAGTGTATGCTGACGTTGAACACAAATCTTGCTGACTCCACAGAGTGTCTCACTTCAGCATCAATGCATCGCATAACATAACAACAGTCGTTTTATTGGATCGTAAATTAAAGATGCGTTAGATAATAAATACATTTAACGTAAATAGTAGATAGTATTAAAACGATTTTGCATACACAGTTGTATTCAATATGGATTGGGTTTTAACGCACGGTCGATTAAAAGCAACAACGGGTCGACGATTCAGAGCGTTGTTTGCAATTATTTCAACTAGTATTAGAACAATTATTCGGAATCCGGAATCTTACACACTGTAACTTTTAGTGGTATCGGAATCGGAATCAAAATAAGAAAAAGTAAGGCTTAATTTCTGGTTCCCAAAACTTTTTTTACAACTAACAGAATCCGGCGGCGATCCCGTCCATCCAGATAGTCAACACACTCCTCAGCATCCCCTGGTAGATCTTGGCGGTGGGTCTTAGGCCTTTCTGCAAGCGCCACGGAGTCATTGTATCTCTCTTACTGAAGATGATGCCAAGAATCATGACGGACGAGTAACTATTAATATGCTTCACTAGATGGGTAACTCGAATGTGTTGCAGATCAACCTATCGTTCTGATTAGTTTAATCAGAGTAGAGCGGACTTGTCTTTGAGATCGTTAGGCAAAGCTGCCCAATTTTATATTGCTCGACTCTTTGGAAGCAATTGTGATGAGGTGAGACTTGCGGTAAGAAGTACAACTTATGTTTATGATTATCCTTCGGCACATCCTCGACGTGTGACAGCAGATGTAAGTGACGATCTTGCGTAGCTCCTTCTTCCGTATGTTTACTGCAAGGACTTGTACATACGCATCCATGTGTTCCGGTATGATTTAGACACGTAATGCGATGTGAACTTTTGTCAGTACAAGATATGTGGCAATTTGGGATTATAAGCTGCTGTATATGATCCTCTTTTAACAATGGTATTCATGCTGCTGGAGAATTTATGTGACTTCCATATTCCTGATAAACTCCCTCATTCGGTGAAGACTGGCTCTTCCTAACAATGGTAAATTCCACACAAGGTATGAATGCTATATACGAAATGACTTCGCTTGATACTGATACGTACATGCACACTAAAGAAACATTGTCATTTTTATATGCGTTTTTATAATGGTTTATTTTCATGACCGAAAAAAAGTTTTTACTTAGAAAATAAAAATAAGAAGACCCGATGTTGCTGGGCATTGAATGAGTATCTTTACTATGTACGTTTTCACTTTGCTAAAACATCTATTACTTTTTTTAACTGCACCACCAGCGGGCCCCACCATAATATAGTCGAAAAACTGAAATCATGGAAACCTCTCTGAACTAGTTCTATATACATATGATGTAAGATCCTTAAATTTGCAAATACGTATTTTAAGTTTTAAGATTGTTTTGTTTCGATGGGTCATTGACAGGTGAGGCCATATATATGTTTTACATAGAGATAGTAACGCAGGAATTTTATATTCTGTATATAAATACATAATATATATTAAAAATAATACAGTGGCTCACTTAGGTTTGTAAGGTACTGATATGTTCAAGATCACACGCATTGTATTCCCCAGAACATGGTTTATATATGGTTTAAACTTCATAAAAATGAGTTATGGAACAATAAATCCTCCAGAGGGGCACTCATAGATGTATGTGAACCTTTTATTTTCTTCCCCGGTAAATTTAACATGAAGATTCACTTTTAGATCTTATATAGATGTTCTAAGCGTTCTATATATTGAGAAAAAATACAATCACACACCCATTATGTTTTGTATATAAAGTACTACGAAAACATTTCTTGGATCAGTAAGTTAGTAAATACTTTGTTATGATGTGAACACTAATAACGGGGATACGGTTCTTAATTATTTGTTATCAAATTCACCATTACTTTAATCAATCAGAACGATTACCTTTGAATTAAAGAAAAGTATACCACACTTGTATCTGAAATGCCTCAAGGTAGTGTATCTATTAAAGGACAATAATCTTATTCATATTCATAATTGTATCAATTAGTAATCCCACCAGAATAGCTATCCAATTTTTATTAAAGATAATATCCTTAATCAAAGAAAAGAAAGAACAAAGATTTAAACACATCAGCTATGTTTATAAAATTCAAATAATTTTCAGCGACGGAAATCCACCCCAATATTTTTTCCACCTCAGATATCTGTTCGGATAATTGTTATGCCATTTTATGATATAAATACCTGCATTCCGCCTGTCATAGTGTTATTACACCATAGCTTGAAGGAGAGCATTGCTAAGCAATATTACACTCAAGAGTGCTCTATCGTCAAATGCCAATCTCGGTATTCCCTCCTTTACCACCAATATGTCTGGTAGCCGCCGCGGTTGGTTCCAGAATATTCCTATATGCTTCTTTAAACTTTTCTTTCTACATACGGTGTTACTTTATTAGACTTCTGTCAGTTTCTGTCCCTTTAGGATCTGTTTATTTGTGTGTTATATTTCTATTATCGTTCGTTTGCGCACTATCTTTATGTTTTTCGATATTCGATGAGTTTTCTTAGTATTCCGGCTGTCTTCATCATTGATGTGCGTTTACCGTCTAATTTTTTCCCTTATTTATTATTTTGATTATTATCATTCTCTTTATTATGATTATTATTATTATTAGTAGTAGTAGTAGTAGTAGTAGTAGTAGTAGTAGTAGTAGTATAATCACCTCATTATGACTTCTCACACAGGTCATCATCAGTGATTGCTCACTTGTAATTACAGGTGGTATCCCTTTGAGTCTGAGGGGCACAAGTCTCCCTTAATTTATAGTAATCTCTACTATTTTAATAACCCTTGCGAATTGATTTGCGTTATTGCAACTAGCTTACCATTGAATTCCCGCTGGAGCGATCATTGCTATTCTCTTGGATGTAAGTGGCAGTAGCTCTTCACAATACCTTAGCACTCTTCGCACTTTGGATGAATGGTACTATTTAGATAAATATTTATTAATACTAGTGGACACTCAGTAAACGGTGTGCTACGCCCTACGTTCCGTGATGCATCTTGTTGTATCTGATTGGTAATACAGATCATGCTAGAGTCGGTATTTCTACTCGGCAAATATTAAACCAACCTTGTGGCTATCTTTCTTAATCAGTTATATCTTTTAAGCAATTCAAATATCAGTGAGTCTTGGAATTATATGAGAGTGGAGCGGAATCATATATCAGCATAATCTGGACACGTGTTATCAACAATGAGGCAAACATAAATCTATTGTAACATCAGCCATCTTTTTTCTAATCCATAATCAGACTCTTGGACATCAACTATTGTTCAATCTATGAAAACTTAATTAGCTATACATTGTCTACCAAGTATCGTGGCAGGATCATGCAACACACAAAATAGTGTATGGCTTTCTTTCGATAATATCTACATTGGGAGAACAGCAAATTTTGTCGCTGGCTGGACATGTTTGTGAACACGATGAAACGTTCTTATTTCGTCCTTAGAGATAACATGACGGGCGGGAGAAGTCTACGACGATTAAGACTTCTGGAAATAACATTGCCCTATTGAGATTGCAGCTTCTGGCCGCAGTAAACCAGCGAGCATTTTAACGCAGAATAGTTATTGTCTAACATAGAATCGATCGATGACCAAACAAGACGACAGGAAATAATATTATAATAATGTTACACCAATGAGCGCTTGATATTTTAAATTTTTATTTTCTTCAATATATCTAGTTGTAGTTGCACAAAGAAAGTGATAGTTGCTGATTAAACAAAAACATATATGTCTGCCCCTGAGAGGGCTTGCAAAATATATCATAATCAAAACCGTGTTTAAGTATTAGTTATCCTCAAAAATGGCCAATATCCCGTTTACAGTGCATTTACTTTATTCGGGTAGTTGTATGTATGTATTGATATCAATTAGACATCAAACATATTAGTTTCATTCTTTTATTTAATGCTATTGTTAAATAGTCCCTTAATAGACCGTGTGATAACCTGTAAAAGTATACATTAACTTTATTTGTGCAACAGTGTACACACCGAATGTTCAAGGTTGTTAAACATTAAAATGTGATCCGAATTGCTTATATTACATTTTTTTACAGACTACAGCGAAGGCATTGACTTAGAAAGTATGTAATTAAAGAAACAGCATTAGTAAGGATACAATTAGTTTGTTTTTTTCAAAATTATTAAATTCGTGAAATGATTTTAATTGATTTTCAACATAGACCAATAAAATTTATGATGGTTTACATTATTTTAGCCTACGACATTTTAGAAGATTGAATTTACATAGAATATTCATATTTGTGAAATATCAAACAGCTGGCTAAGTTTAGCTAGGGCAATGTTTTTAAAAGGAAAACAATATAGACATTTTCACAAAAAGGCAAATAATAGAAACAATAACATCGGTTTTGGCAAGTCGATTTCGATTTTAGCAATCACCGTGTGAAATCCGTGTGTAATCGTTTTAAATAATATCTTTCTCTCTCTCTCTCTCTCTCTCTCTCTCTCTCTCTCTCTCTATATATATATATATATATATATATATATATATATATATATATATATATATATATATATAAGATAAAAACAGGTAGAAAGTGTCCCGACGTAATGGAAATGAGTGGAGCTAATCCCCACAATCGTATTTATGTATTCATAAACATTTCCTCTTTATTATAAGATTTCCGCAGGATGATTGTCTGAAGAAAGCATCGTACAAGTACAGACTGTTTGCAATGGATTTGTTGCGGCGTCGGCCGGCTCAGAACCTTTGTCTATTATATCAAAACATCAAATTATCAGATACAAATAGATGGTGAAAGTGGAAAGCCGCCATAAGAGTATAACGCCATTAGGAAGTTGGAGAGGTATTACAATAAATGCGGAGGGGTGTGGCGAACTTTTGTAGCTGCCCGAATTAATTTAAATTATGAAGGACGGAAGTGGGATACGATATATACACAGGTAATCGTTCTAAATTAAGTCTTTAGATCAGAAAAACGAAAGGATACGATGATAGGACAACCTTGCATGTCTGACCTTGTTTATCGCCTTATTCTGCTACTTCTCGCGCACCATCCGCTCATACACCGTCCCATTACACGACTCTAACATCTAAACCGGCCAACTGTCGCTTGTCAATGCCACCATCTATTTGTTACACATGATTTGATTTCTCGCTTTAAGGACCGAAGGTTTTTAGCCGACAGACCCCGCCATATATCCATTCACAACATTATTTACTTGTGTTATGTTGTCCTCAGACAATCATCCTGAGGAATTATACTAATAAAGAGAAAACGTATATGAATACATGAATAATATTTTCTTCTTTGTACATTTCTACATTTAATTATGAGTATAGCAATTTTTGAACAATGCATTCCGTCCATTCTCTTAGTGTCCAAACGAAATGTATATAAAACATTAAAAAAACAGCCTAAATTAAACCTTAGTAAAAGAAAATGTCGGAGAACCGCATGCAAAAGAAGAACCCATTCTACCCGTCATGTGTAATTCTCAAATAGGTGAACCACTGGAGCGGTCATTCGTAAGAGTACCGGTAAAGAAAGGCACAAAAAAGTTTTCCCAGACATCGACGTGATGCTAAGTTCTTTGTTTATTCACATGTAATATTTCTTTAAATTTTAATTTGTACTATTTAAATTTACTTATCTTGATATATATATATATATATATATATATATATATATATATATATATATATATATATATATATATATATATATATATATACTGTTTTATTCCATGTATATTGATGCATACTAAAGTGATTTTAAAGTTCACCATCTGGCCAGGAGTTATGGCTGTGTATTTTCTTATTTGTATCCACTTGTGAGAGGGGAATATATCTTCAACATTCTGTTCGCTCTGGAGTGTACAATGAACTAATTCTATCCATATATATATATATATATATTTATATATATTATATTTTTGTTTTGACTTTTTACTTGTGGCTTAGAAATACCCGACTAGCACACAGGTGCAGGCTATCCACTCTCGATGTGTTGGGCCCGTAGACCTTGGCAGGTAATCCATCTAAGTGAAGGACACCTCTGATAATAAAACATTGCTACTAAGTAAGTACGTCTTGGCAGCACACATTTAGGGAGGGATGCATCATTTGTCCTCATCGACAACCTTCCTAGAGCTTTAATCTCGAACAAAATATCCGGTTTGAAAAACTAAAATTGCTTAAGAAGTAGATGGGCTCTGCGTATCGACCTACCTTTAAATGTCTTATCTGTCTATCAGCCAGGCGCAGAGGTTCCAGTGCTGAGACGCCTAAACGGAAGCGATTGCCCGGCTGGGTTCTCTGATTAGGACAATGAAAGCCGTTTCTCTTTCCCTCTATCTGGGCCACTTAGGGAAAGTTTTTTTCGTCACTAGGTCTTACATGACTTGGCTGGGTTGCTTTTCTTTCGACAGGTTGATGATACAGGTTATACAGATTGTCTGGCTACTGTTTCTAGAGCCCAAACACTTAGGTAGCGCTATGAACGGCTGCTCCATCATCAGTAGTATAATCATGTGGGTAGCTGTACGTGTTATTTTGCGCATGGAAAGGGGCCCTACAATTATGACCGGTTGGCTTTCACGAGGTCATTTTCAATGGACCTGGTCGCCACTAATGGACTAGTTGTGTGACCTAACAACAACAAGCACCTGTCTTGGTCACCCCACACTATTTCAAAAGAAACATGACATTGCAAAATAAAAACAAAAAAAAACATGAACAAAAAAACAAGATAAAGATGTTCGTCTCCGCCCTTCAGGTTAAGATTCCCAAATATCTGGGGACTTAGAACCAACATCAACGACGTAGAACCTTTTTATCTTGAAGAACTTCCCGAATATTATAGATATAAGTGAAATGTCGCTTAAATACTCAACCTTCCCTCACCACTTTGGCATGCCTGACTACCTCCAACCTTACCGTCAAGTCTCTGAAAGACATATGCATATTCTAGGAGTTTATGTTCGGAACATGTCTATTACTGACAAGAGAACAAAGCTTAGAATGAGATGATCAAGCATACATGTGCTTTAAATTGTCCTTACATCACATCTTTAGTTACTTATATTTCTTATAACGTTCACCTTCGACCCATAACTGTATCCTGCTAAAGTAGGTCTCTGAAAGCATGGATAAAGCCTTCATTCTTATTGGAGTCCCAAATACATGTATTTATGAGTGTTAATGCACACCATTGTTACTGGCTGGGATTCTCTTTCTTTACTGAAGCAGCCGGTACTAACGTATATTCTCTCACAGACTGTCGTTTCCCAACGCGCATCCCCAATCGAGTGGAAAAGCAAGTGTCACTCCTCGACTTGTTATTGACCCTACTGCCTGAGATTTTTTGCGACTAAAGCACATAGCACACTCGGGATGATGATCACACGGTGATAATGATTTAGATCACATTAAAAACTCGTACAACAGATGATGAGTCGTTGCTCAAAACAACGAGATACTACGAACAGGCTGATTGTAAGTCAATCATAGACCACATCAGCGAAGCGCCATAGAGTGAACACTGCTACCTATTTGCTAATCAATGTGCAAATGAGTTTACTGAATTGGTTAAAGCAGGTATTGAAACATATGTACGCATGCGAAACTTATTAAGCAACCCCCACTCTCTTCAATGGTCCACTTCCAAAGATGCAGCTTCCAGTGTTGAAAGGCAGCAAGCATATCGACAATTCAGCCGTCATATGTCAACTGCGAATAGACATAAATGTATAGAGTCAATAAATAATTGTAAAGGAGTGACAGGTGAAGCAAATAAAAGGTATACATATATTTTTAGAAAATCTAACAAAATGTGGTGAACAATATACAATCAACACTGTTCTCGCTATCAAACCAAAATGATTTCGTGTGCACGGCAACTGATAAGGCTGAACTAATTGCCCAGCGGTTCGCTTTAAACCCCACTTAAAACTCAACAAACAACCCGCTCCCTAAATTCTTATTGCAGATTGAAGCAACACGTGTATATCGGGTTATCACCGCATCTAAGGTCAGGGACATCATAACAAAATGTGCCATCTAAAATACTTGTGAGTCTTATCGTATACCTCTAATAGTAATAAATACGTCTCTGAACGTACCCCTGCCCTTTCCAAACTCTACAAACGATTCGTTGCTGAATCCTGCTTTCGTGATTGGTGGAAAATGGCCTCAGTGTTAGCAGTCTTCAAGAATTTTGGAGATAAAACTGATCTTCTAGATCTACGGCCTAATTAGTGCACTCCCATTCCTTGGCAAAATATAGCCGAAACCATAATCAATCTAGCGATAGTCTGCCACCAAATTAAGTCTAAACTAGTTTCTGACCGCCAGTATAGATTCAGACAAGCACAATCTACTGCGGATATACTAACGGCCATCTATGAACGCATACACTATACACTGGACGAAGCAGGTTAAGCTATGAGAGCAGCGCTTGATACATCCAAAGCATTTGATAAAATCTGGCACAAAAAGGTTTCTGCTAAAAATGCACTCATATTGTATTACTGTACCAATATTAAATACAATTATGGTATTCCTAAGCAAAAGCCAATGTCTAGATTTCCTTCGATGGCCGTTCATCTAATCAACATTACACAAATGTTGGTGTAACGCAGGTATCTATCCTTGCACATGAAATTGTTCCTAATTTTCACAAATTATTTATCTGATGACATCGAATCAAATATAGGTATATTTGCTGACGACATACATCTCTACTCTCGCTATGTAAGCAAAACGGACGCGTACATATCCGTAGCAATGGCTGAATCCTAAGAAAATGACAACTAGGCCCGAGTTGAGTGGGTCAATAATTGGTTGTTAACTGTTAATGCCGCTAAAACACACCTCCTTTACTTCAACAACTACAAGAAGCATCTTGAACAACCGATTGCCTGTGCAAATAACACCCTACGTGAGAGTTCAACATTAACCCTCCTTGGCCTAACATTCACAGGTTACATAGATTGGAACCAATACATTGAATACATTGCCAACGCTGCTGGCACAAAGTTGGGGTCATTCTTCCGTGATAGTAAAGTTCTCACACCTTACATTATCCTGTATCTCTACAAAGCAGTCACCCGCTCATGAATGAAGTATTGTTGCCACATCGTGGTTGGTAAAATTATCGATTTCTCTCACCCTCTTAGACAAGGTCTTAAAAAAGATTCGAGACCTTAATAGGTTCCTCAGTAAAGACCAACCTCGAGCCATTGTCCCATCGCAGCAACCTGTCATCCTTTTGCTAGGCTTACAAATGCTTCAATACGGTGTTTATATATAAACTTGCTACTGTAGTGCCCCCTCGACGTAAATACACTAGACGAAACTGACAACCTACTAAATCTCATCCATTTACTGTGAAATCGTACTACTCCCATAGCTTCTTTCCTCGTCCTCCCCTACTGTATGTCTACCGAATAGCACCGACATACTGAAGTTTAAAACTAATGTAAACCAGCATCTCGTTGCACAGCAATACACACACATATATATATATATATATATATATATATATATATATATATATTATATGTGTGTGCGTGTGCGTGTATGTGGGTGTGGGTGTGTGTGTGTAATCTTATAACATAAATCAATAGTAATCGCTTAATAGTGTAATACTAGAGCTATTTGTATACGTGTATACAATATTCTTTATTAAATTTGTGCTAAGTCTAATACTCTCAGAGATGTTGAAAATACACTGTCAAAAAGCGCTGATGCAAATTTCCGAATACTTTGTCGAACACCCCATTAGTCTTCTAGCTGTGATTGCTTCTGCGTACGTATATAACTTAATGTATTATAATCACGTGACAGTTTACTGTGTTCGAGTTTATATGGCGACTACTTGCAGATTATAGGCTGAATATGTTTACCTGGGTCACCGTCTGAATCTGTTACATTCCTAGACTGATCAGAGCCATAATCTTAAAACCTAAACACCTATAGGTATATATATTTTAATGTATATATATATGTGTGTGTGTGTGTGTTCATATTTCAAGATTAAGATTATTTCAAAATCATGTTCCTAATAAACACTATTCCCACAGTTAACAGATTTTTCAAGGCAATGTTTGTTCTAAGTTGTACAATTAAACAGTTTACAACATACTATTACTCGTTTCGTAAGTACTGTTCGAAAAAACAAATCACAACAAACACAATCTTCAACAAACTGTAAACAGTTTCCCGAGTTGTATCTACCTTATTAATTATTCAGAGTAAAACAAAAAAAAAAAATAAGTTTGTGGAGGGGGAAAATAGATATTTCGCCTGTATTTTTTTAGGGAATTTATTCCCTTAATAAAATTGCGAACTGCATCCTAAACCACGTCTGATAGGTTCGCCTCCAAAGCCCAGACTGACTAAAACTCTACTTCCCATTACGTCACAGAGCCTATATCGCAAGTGCACATTGACCCTTGATCAGAGATCTCGTCACGCGGTGACCCTGTCACGTCTGTGAGATCCGAGATCATAATTGCAGGGAGGATAATTTCGGACGGTCGACGGTTCGAACCCCTGCCACAGATTACATCAAGACCACGTAAGCAAGCGATGTAACCATTAGACCAGATAACATAATTACATCGAGCAGGGAATTTAAGTGATATTTATGCGACGGGCGACGGTCGACATATCAAGCTAGACTAACCAGAGATTCTGCGGGCGTTGTCGGAATATACCTCATAGGCAGGTGCCAGCATATATTTAACTTCCGCGAGCAGGGCTAAACTGTAATCTTATTAAAGGGTTTTTTAATATTAATTTTAAATCAATAATATTATATTATATTTACCTATATTCGCTAGCGTGTCGAGCTATATATATATACACATATGTGTATATATATATATATATATATATATATAGATATGTATATGTATATATATATATATCATTATATATATATAATTATATATATATATATATATATGTGTGTCTGTGTAATGGTAATTAATAGAGACCCCCACAGAGTGCTCACTTATCAATATAAATTAAAAAATAGAATGTAATACTCATTAATATATGTATTACATTCGATAAGCTTATGTTGGGCTACTATCCGTTTAGCCGATGTTGCATTAGACGATAGTGTACTGATTTTCTTTAATACATATAGTAATATATATATATGTATATATGTGTGTATATATATATATATATATATATATATATATATATATATATATATATATATATATATATATATATATATATATATATATATATATAAAGAAATCAACATCTTTGAAGCACGGGTTAGAATGTATTAAAGTGAAACATTTTGAAAACCAACAATTGTGCCATTTTTAAATTTAAATTTTTTGAAAAAACAAAGAAAATTAAAGAAAGAAATTGTTCATTTATAGCACGATTGTTGATATTCAAAATATTTCACTACAATACATTCTAACGCGTGCTTAAATATGTTGATTTCCTTACTAAAAAAAGCGCCAATCTGTGCATAACATCGCCAGGACTAAACATATAACGTCTTAAGAACTTGACGTATATTCGACCCCTCAGGGTTAATACCATTAATATGAGGAGGAAGTAAAGGAGGAAAAATATAGGATAGTCTTGCTTGACAAGGTTGTATTACAAAGAAAATTCAAAAAAAAATTAAATAAATGAATTTTTCATTTAAAATTGCGCGATTGTTCATTTTCAATATATTTCACTTTAATATATATATATATATATATATATATATATATATATATATATATATATATATATATATGTATGTATATATATATATATATATATATATATATATATTGTTAGAAATGGTTTATTAATAAATACTATATAAATTCCATATAAACACTTATGTTGAAGAAACTTTTTTTAATAATTGATTGAATGCACGGTTTGACACAATGAGACTAGCTCTATAATGATCTGCTTAAATGAGCTGCGAACCCTAACGACTTAAATAAACATTCAGGTAACTTTAATTAAAAAAATAAATTATCTTCATATAAACTGGAACTTTATAAATAAATTATAGTACATATTAAATAGTTTAGCAAATATTACCGAATTAAAGTTTTTTAAATTGTTCGCACCAATTCTTTAAGGAGATACTAGCTTTGAACGAAAAAAAATCAAAATCAAAATAGCGGATTAGTTTGATCGCACACACGTGAGTGTGTGCTCTGAAATTTTTGGTTGTTTTTTGGGTGTATTTTTACCCTAAAATGAAACTGATATATGATGTGGGTGTTTTTCAAGACACTCTAATCTAAGAACTCTTTTATTATTTGTGAACTTTTTCTGGTGATTATGTAGTGTTGCAGAGACGATATTGACATACAAATGTTGTTTGGCACAAAACAAAAGAAACGGACCGTTAAATATATCTCACAGAAAATTGGAATTTGTGGAAATTTAAAAAAAATAAAAATAAAAGTAATAAAACAAACCATGGTCATTAATTAAAAAAACTGTTCTATATTTTGCTCTGTTATAAATCATTGACTAACATTGAGCTGAATCTTCAAAGGAGACTAGAAAGTAAAATATGATGATATATGATAGTGCATATATTGTCTTTAATAATTTAATTATATATATATATATATATATATATATATATATATATATATATATGTATAATAAAGGCAAGGTAAACATCCACATGATAAGAATTCAAAAGAATGTCTTCTGGTCTTATAATTAGTTCTTGATATGCAATAGGGCACCCTTTCTTATTTCTTTTCTCTATAATATATGCTTCTATTATTTATCATTTATATTTTAGCGTATTTAACTCTATTTCGTTTTATATTAGATTCTCAACGATCTACAATCTAACCTCATGTTATTTTAAATTTTGATTTTTTTTATCTTTCCTATCCGGGCTCATTTCCTTCTTCCCAAATAGTATCTTAGGTAAAGATCAGATTCTCACTCTGCCTGGTAATATCTCATTTTTAACAGCTGTTGATCGATAACATCGGCATATATATATATATATATATATATATATATATATATATATATATATATTTACATATATCTATATATATATATATATATATATATTTACATCTCTCTTTCTCTCTCTCTCTATATATATATATATAATATATATATATACATATATATTTATATTAACATGCATATATATATATATATATATATATATATGTGTTTACATATCTCTCTTTCTCTCTCTCTCTATATATATATAGATAAATATATATATAAAATATATATATATATATATATATATATATATATATATATATATTGCGAGATTCATCGTCTCTCCCTACGCTTCAAGTAGACCGAAATTTCATGGAGATTTCTTTAAGTTCTATCTAACGTTAATCTGAGGCTCAGCTTTATTCCTTAACCAAATGTACAGATAACATCGCACTAAAACCATACACTATACTACTCCACTGCATACTCAACATAACCCTTACTCTTGTCGGTTAAATAATTCTTGTTGTTACTGCACTACGCTCATGTTACGTCATTGTTACTTGTTTCTTCCTATCCTTTTTTTTCTTTTTTCTTTTTGTTTGGTTTTCTCCATTAACGTCTTTTTTGCATGAGTCTTGCATCTTTTCAAATAGCAGCATATCTTTCTAAAACATACTGTTAGGCGTTTTCTTTCCTATATCTTTGTTTTTTCAAAAAAAGTAAATCTCCTTTTTTTCTATAGACGTTCGTTGATATGTACCAATCCGGGGAATCTTTCGTTTGATATTTTTCTTCCTGTGTGTAATTGTTTTTCATGATGTATTTTTCACACATTCTGTCACCATCGCATTGTATTATCTTATATATATTGGATGTTGTACTCATATATATATATATTTACATATATATTTTGTGTTTTTCATGAAAACAATCAATAAGTTAGTGAACCCAAAGAACTATTAGATAAGAAATCCTCCGCCACCTCCTCCTCCTCCTCCTCCTCCTCCTCCTCATGTTATTATTACTACTAATGCTGCTACTACTACTAATACTACTGTTATTATGATTAATGTTTCCACATTAGATAATACTACTGCTACTAGAACTAATTATATTTCTAATAACGAGCGAAATCTGTGGGTATACCGTAGTTCAATTCTCCGTCAATTGTATATTGCTGATGTGCTTCAAAATAGTGGTATAATTTGGACAGAATGTAGACCCAACGATATTATTGTTTCACATTGTTTAATGTAATAGATATTCTCATGGGTCCTCCTCCCAACACTCTTATGGGAGTTTGTTACATGTGTTCATCCAATCAAAATTCTCCATCAAAGCACACTGCACGATAAGGTCTATGGGCAAAACATAAATTGCACTTTGATCCTAGCCCAAAGTCTAATATACCGGTATTAGTTCGAGTTTCCTGTTCGACACAGCAGCGTCATTATTACATTAACTAACTACTCATTTGGGTGGCATTTTAGCGATCGGTCTATTGTATCTTTAAAAAAAGATAGATGATGATAACACTGGAACGAACATTTAATTGCTTTTGCGTATAATTATTTAGACAAGCAAAAGATGATCCATGTTGATCGCATATTTTGCTAGGCTACCGCGTCACCTGGTGTACACATGTTACAAAACATCGAAAGTTCACGGACGCGTTTCTGATGTACAACCGAATCGAAGTTTACGGAAAAACATCTGGTTACAAAAGTATCAAAGTGTTTACGGGTACGACTCTGGTATACAAAATAAGCATTAGTTGACTAACGCGCCTCTAGTATACAAAAGAATAAAAAGGTTACGGCCGTACCTAAGTCGTACACAAATATCGTAGTTTATAGAAAGTTGTCGGTTATACAAAAGAATCGAAAGTGTACCTATACAATTCACAAGCGTATACTGAAATTAAAACAAACAAGTAAGATGCCCGCTGTCTTCCCTCTCACAATGACGTAAATTCCAGAACAATGAGTGCAGTTTTACAAATTAATACATTGAAGTGTTCACGTAACCATCGTCCTTGAAACAGAAAGTCTAAGTCTGCTTTTAAAATCCGATAGTTTTTGAATAACATATATTTAATAACTTGTATTTCTGAGTTTTATTAATTTAACATCGAAGAAAATATTATAAACGCAGTTGGAAATTTGGCAATATATGTAAAAAGTGTATATTTCCGAATATTACTACATAACAACTTTCATACCAATGAATTATGTAAATTCGAAAAATCAGATATTGTTTGGGCTAATTCCGTATATCTAAAAATATACGACTTGCCAGATAAGTATTATTATTAGGATTATACATACAAACAGCGTCATCTCTGCCTCAAATTTTTTAATCATCTATGTATTTAATATTTAAGTAGTTTTTTGTTTCCCCAATGTAATTATTATGTTTACACACATTTTTGACGACGGACAGACATTCATCCTGACATCGTGACGGATTAACTGTTGATTGTATAATAAGTAGACTAGCAAAAATAGACTCCCTAACAGTCGTCTATTTTTGCTAGGATGCGGCGTTCTTGGGGTGTGAGACAAAGAAAAAAAATGTTGTCTCCGAATACTTTTTTTGTTTAAAAAGGAAAAAAATGTTTGTTTTTCTTAATTTTTTTTTTTTGCAGAAAATTTTTTTTTTTTTGCGCCAAGAAAAAAAATAAGGGGGGGTTGTCCCCCCCCCCGCCACCTTCCCTCCTAAAACAATCGAGAGTTACCGCAGACCCAATGCATTTCCAATGAACTAGTCTTGGTGGTGCAGAGGTTAGCGCGTCCGGCCGTCAGCGTCAATGTTGCGAGTTCGAATCGTAGCCTTAAATTACTTATTGTCTATTTCTGTAATGACGTTTACAAAAATTTCCCAGGACGGACAGACATCCTGACAGAATGACAGAGAAAGTGTTCGTTATATTATCAAGGTTGCGAGTTCGAATCGTAGCCTTAAATTACTTATTGTTTATTTCTGTAATGACGTTTACAAAAATTCCCTAGGACGGACAGACAGACATCCTGACAGAATGACAGAGAAAGTGTTCGTTATATTATAGGTGGACTAGCCAAAATAGACTCCCTAACGGTCGTCTATTTTTGCTAGGCTGCGGCGTTCTTCAGTGGTTAGACAAAAGAAATGAAAACATTTGTCTCCGAATCCTTTTTTTGTTTAAAAAAGAAAAACAATTTTTTTTTTTTTTTTTTTTTTATTAGGCGGAAATTTTTTTTTGGGGGGGGGGCGGGAAAATTTTTTTTTTTCGCCAAAAAAAAAAATGAAAAAAAAAAAAATTGGGGGGGGGGGGGACTTACCCCCCCCCCGCACAGTCCGGACACCCCCTCCCTAAAAAAATCAAGAGCGAACGCAGACCCAATCGTATTCTGGAAGAACAGATCGAGCGCGGACGCAGATCCCAAAGCATAAAAGGAAACAATTACTATACGATCATTTATTGCTAAATGAGAGATGTGAAAAAAAAGGGATTTGTTCAAGTATTAGAATTAAGGAACTATTTTCAACTGTGTTCGTTTAGCTCAGACGTAGCGCGTTTAGCTGTTAGCGTCAAGGTTGTGAGTTCGAATTGCGGCGTTGACGCCGAAAATTATTTATTGTTTGTTTAGTCTTTAATATGTGGCCCAATGCATTTGTTTATGTTTCCGACTTTGACATTAATTAAATAGTAACTATCTCGCCCCCCTCTCTCTTCTGTTTACAAAAATTCCCCAGGACGGACGGCTAGACAGACAGAGAAAGTGCTCGTTATATTATAAGTGGACTAGCGAAAATAGGCTCCCTAACGGTCGTCTATTTTTGCTAGGCTGCCGCGTTCTTGGATGCTGAGACAAAAAGAAAAAAAAATTCGTCTCCGAATACAATTTTGTTTAAAAAGGGGAAAAATAAAAAAATTCCCGCCAAATTTTTTGGGGGGCGCCAAAAAAAAAAAATTGCCGGGAAATTTTTTTATCTCTTTTTAAACAAAATGGTATTCGGAGACGAATTTTTTTTAAAAATTAGCGTCAAGGTTGCGAGTTCAGATCGCAGGCTGGGCGCCGAAATTATTTATTTTTTTATTTCTGACTTTAAAATTACGTTTACAAAAATTCTCCAGGACGGACAGACAGACAGACATCCTGACAGAGAAGGTGTTCGTTATATTATAAGTGGACTAGCCAAAATAGCCTCCCTAACGGTCGTCTATTTTTGCTAGGCTGCCGCGTCGGAAATGAACGCTCACCAGTAAACCGATGGAGACTCAGTCATATTTCGTGGGTGGGTAGACATCGATTTTCTATGTTTCTAACCAAGAATATTTTTAGTTTAAAAACAAATAAAACATGTTTAAAACATTTTTTTACCCACTCTCTCCAAAAGTTTTTTTCACCCTCCCCCAAGAATACTAATATTTTCAGTTTAAAAAAAAGGTCGCCCCCCACCCAAATTTATTTTTTGCCCTTATCCGTAATAGTTATATTTTCAGTTAAAAAAAGAGGAAAAAAAAGAAATAATATCTACCCCCCCCAAATTTCTTTTTGTACTCTTCCCCATTAATAGTTATATTTTCAGTTAGAAACAGAAAAAAAAGAAAAAAATTTTAACCCCCCCACCCCAAAAAAAGAAAAGATATTTGTCACCCTTCCCCATGAATAGTAATATTTTCAGTTAGAAAAAGAAAAAAAGTTTTTACCCCCCTCCCACCAAAATTTTTTATTTTACTCTTCCCCATGAATAGGAATTGTATTTAAGTTCAAAAAAAAATAAATAAAAAATTTTTTTACCCCCCCCCCAAAAAATTTTTTTTTAGTTACCTTTCCCCATGAATAGTAATATTTTCAGTTAGAAAAAGGAAAAAAACATTCCCCCCCCCCCAAATTTTTTTTTGTTACCCTTCCCCATGAATAGTAATATTTTCAGTTAGAAAAAGAGAAAAAAAATATTGTTTTTTACCCCCCCCCACCCCCCCAAAAAAATTTTTTTATTACCCTTCCCCATGAGTAGTAATATTTTCAATAAGAAAAAGAAAAAAAAAAAATTTAACCCCCCCTCACCCCCCCCCCCCCAAAAAAAAGTTTTGTTACCCTTCCCCATGAATTGGGATGTTTTCAGTTCAAAAAAAAAAACAAAAAAATTTTACCCCCCCCACCCCCAAAAAAATTTTTTTTTGTTACCCTTCCCCATGAATAGTAATATTTTCAGTTAGAAAAAAAAAAAAAAAAAAAAAAATTTTTCCCCCCCCAACCCAAAAAAATTTTTTTTTGTTACCCTTCCCCATGAATAGTAATATTTTCAGTTAGAAAAAGAAAAAAAAAAAAAAAAATTTCCCCCCCCCCCCACCCCCAAAAAAAATTTTTTTTGTTACCCTTCCCCATGAGTAGTAATATTTTCAGTTAGAAAAAGAAAAAAAAAAAAAAAAATTGTCCCCCCCCACCCCAAAAAAAATTTTTTTTTGTTACCCTTCCCCATGAGTAGTAATATTTTCAGTTAGAAAAAAAAAAAAAAAAAAAATTTTACCCCCCCCCTCACCCGAAAAAAAAAAAAATTTGTTACCCTTCCCCATGAGTAGTAATATTTTCAGTTAGA
The DNA here is from genome assembly GCA_963556195.1 of Sepiola atlantica. Lineage (NCBI taxonomy): Eukaryota > Metazoa > Mollusca > Cephalopoda > Sepiida > Sepiolidae > Sepiola > Sepiola atlantica. Next base: position 84,428,395 of record OY744535.1, read on the forward strand.
AAAAGAAAAAAAAAAATTTTTTACCCCCCCCCCCAAAAAAAAAAATTTAGTAGGCGCCTCGGTCATATCAAAGAACTAATGTTTAAATATGCTATTGAAGGCGCCTACGTCATATCAAAGAACCAGTTTTGTTATTTTTCCCAAACGGTTACCCATTTAGTAATGGCCGAGATATTTGTTGCTTAACTTCCTATTTACAATTAAACCCCTTTGCTTATAAACGTAATGAATGTAAAGACTGATAATGTGAACAGATCCTCTCAAAATGACGTCATTTCCGGTCCAACCGGAAAGATGATTCAGCAATTTAGGTTTCCTAAATGGTCACCGATTTATGAATGGCTCGGATATGCCTTGTTTACTTTTAACTTATAGTAAAAAACATTCTCGGTACAACGTAATGTAAATAATGAATGAAAACTGTGAAAAAATCCTCTCACGATGACGTCACTACCGGATAAACCGGAAGTATGAGTCAGCAATTTAGTTTTCCTGAATGGTCACCGATTTACTAATAGCTCGGATATGCCTTGTTTACTTTTAACTTTTAGTAGAAAACATTCTCTTAACAACGTAATGTAAATAATGAATGAAAACTGTGAAAAAAATCCTCTCACAATGACGTCACTAAAGAGGGGAGGAGAAGCCTGGGAGGGTGGACCTCCTAGAAATGCAAAGGACAGACCCGTAGACCGGCGTAAATGAAGACCCGAAGGCCAAGACAATAGCAGTGAAGACCCGAAAGCCAATACAATACCAGTCTATGTGGTTCAGTATTCATCGGAACAGATACTACACTTTGATCTTAGCCAAAAGGCCGAGAAAGACTTGAAATTTTAACAATAATCGCCATTGGAAGTATGGTTGAGAAAACACGCTGGTTGATGAAGAAAATGGGTTTAATCAATTGTATTAATAATATTTCTTAATATCACCTTATCGGAACGTATTGTGAATACATATGGAAACTTGATAATAGCAGTTACAAGTGTATATTTGTAAATCTGAATTTAATGGAAGGTTAAAAGGAATGTATTATGTAAATGAGGAAGCCCGTCTAATGTCTAAACGACGTTTACTAAGGGTATAAAAGGCCGTTGAAATCTATTAATTTTATTTGTATTCTTGCCACGTTTTCACTTCTAATCACCGCCTCGACTTGAAATTTCGTTCTACTCCAATCTAATAAGGTTATTCAAAGTTATCTAATGTAAATTTAATTAATTAATAAAAGTTTCCTAATTCTACATGTATAAAAATATTATGAACGCTGACTGGAAAAGCTTAATTAATTAAATCTTAATTACCCGAGACCCCCCCTCTCTTCTGTTTACAACAATTCCCCAGGACGGACAGACAGACAGACATCCTGACAGAGAAGTGCTCGTTATATTATAAGTGGACTAGCGAAAATAGACTCCCTAACGGTTTTGCTAGGCTGCCGCGTTCTTGAGTGGTCAGACACAAGAATGACAAAAATTTGTCTCCGAATACTTTTTTTGTTTAAAAAGGAAAAAAAAAATTTTTTTTTTTTTTTTTATTAGGCGGAAAAAATTTTTTTTTTTTTTTTTGGCGGGAAAATTTTTTTTTTTTTTCGCGCCAAAATTTTTTTTTTTTTTCGCGCCAAAAAAAAAAATGAAAAAAAAAAATTCAGCCCCCCCCGTGAAAAAATCGAGAGCGAACGCAGACCCAATCGTATTCTGGAAGAACAGATCGAGCGCGAACGCAGACCCAATCGTATTCTGGAAGAACAGATCGAGCGCGGACGCAGACCCCAAAGCATAAAAAGAACCATTTACTATACGATCATTTATTGCTAAATGAGAGATGTGAAAAAAAAGGCGATTTGTTCAAGTATTTGAATTAAGAAATAATTTTCAACTGTGTTCCTTTAGCTCAGATGGTAGCGCGTTTGGCTGTTAGCGTCAAGGTTGCGAGTTCGAATCGCGACGTTGACGCCGAAAATTATTTATTGTTTATTTAGTCTTTAATATGTGGCCCAATGTATTTGTTTATGTTTCCGACTTTGAAATTAATTAAATAGTAATTATCTCCCCTTCTGTTTACAAAAATTCCCCAGGACGGACAGACAGACAAACATCCTGACAGAGAAGTGCTCGTTATATTATAAGTGGACTAGCCAAAATAGCCTCCCTACGGTCGTCTATTTTTGCTAGGCTGCCGCGTCGGAAATGAACGCTCACCAGTAAACCGATGGAGACTCAGTCATATTTCGTGGGTGGGTAGACATCGATTTTCTATGTTTCTAACCAAGAATATTTTTAGTTTAAAAACAAATAAAACATGTTTAAAACATTTTTTTACCCACTCTCTCTAAAAGTTTTTTTCACCCTCCCCCAAGAATACTAATATTTTCAGTTTAAAAAAAAGGTCGCCCCCCCCCCCAAATTTATTTTTTGCCCTTATCCGTAATAGTAATATTTTCAGTTAGAAAAAAAAAGAAATAATATCTACCCCCCCCCCTAAATTTGTTTTTGTACTCTTTCCCATGAATAGTTATATTTTCAGTTAGAAACAGAAAAAAAGAAAAAAAATTTTACCCCCCCACCCCAAAAAAAAGAAAAGATATTTGTCACCCTTCCCCATGAATAGTAATATTTTCAGTTAGAAAAAGAAAAAAAGTTTTTACCCCCCTTCCATCAAAATTTTTTATTTTACCCTTCACCATGAATAGGAATTGTATTTAAGTTAAAAATAAAAATAAATAAAAAAATTTTTTACCCACCCCAAAAAAAATTTTTTTTTAGTTACTTTTCCCCATGAATAGTAATATTTTCAGTTAGAAAAAGAAAAAAAAAAAAAAATTTTTTTACCCCCCCCACCCAAAAAAATTTTTTTTGTTACCCTTCCCCATGAGTAGTAATATTTTCAGTTAGAAAAAGAAAAAAAAAAAAAAATTTTTAACCCCCAACAACCGAAAAAAAAATTTTTTGTTACCCTTCCCCATGAGTAGTAATATTTTCAGTTAGAAAAAGAAAAAAAAAAAAAATATTTTACCCTCCCCCACCCGAAAAAAAAAAAAATTTTGTTACCCTTCCCCATGAATTGGAATGTTTTCAGTTCAAAAAAAAAAAAATTTTACCCCCCCCCCCAAAAAAAAATTTTTTTTTGTTACCCTTCCCCATGAATAGTAATATTGTAAGTGAGAAAAAGAAAAAGAAAAAAACATTTTTTTACCCCATGCATAGTTAAAATAATGTAACCAAATTAGTAGGCGCCTCGGCCATATCAAAGAACTAATGTTTAAATATGCTATTGAAGGCGCCTACGTCATATCAAAGAACCAGTTTTGTTATTTTTCCAAAACGGTTACCCATTTAGTAATGGCCGAGATATTTGTTGCTTAACTTCCTATTTACAATAAAACCCCTTTGCTTATAAACGTAATTAATGTAAAGACTGATAATGTGAAAAGATCCTCTCAAAATGACGTCACTTCCGTTTCAACCGGAAAGATGATTCAGCAATTTAGGTTTCCTAAATGGTCACCGATTTATGAATGGCTCGGATATGCCTTGTTTACTTTTAACTTATAGTAAAAAAACATTCTCGGTACAACGTAATGTAAATAATGAATGAAAACTGTGAAAAAATCCTCTCACGATGACGTCACTACCGGATAAACCGGAAGTATGAGTCAGCAATTTAGTTTTCCTGAATGGTCACCGATTTACTAATAGCTCGGATATGCCTTGTATACTTTTAACATTTAGTAAAAAACATTCTCTTAACAATGTAATGTAAATAATGAATGAAAACTGTGAACAAAAATCCTCTCACAATGACGTCACTAAAGAGGGGAGGAGAAGCCTGGGAGGGTGGACCTCCTAGAAATGTAAAGGACAGACCCGTAGACCGGCGTAAATGAAGACCCGAAGGCCAAGACAATACCAGTCGAGACCCGAAGGCCAAGACAATACCAGTCTATGTGGTTCAGTATTCATCGGAACAGATACTACACTTTGATCTTAGCCAAAAGGCCGAGAAAGACTTGAAATTTTAACAATAATCGCCATTGGAAGTATGGTTGAGAAAACACGCTGGTTGATGAAGAAAATGGGTTTAATTAATTGTATTAATAATTTTTCTTAATATCACCTTATCGGAACGTATTGTGAATACATATGGAAACTTGATAATAGCAGTTATAAGTGTATATTTGTAAATCTGAATTTAATGGAAGGTTAAAAGGAATGTATTATGTAAATGAGGAAGCCCGTCTAATGTCTAAACGACGTTTATTAAGGGTATAAAAGGCCGTTGAAATCTATTAATTTTAGTATGATTCTTGCCACGTTTTCACTTCTAATCGCCGCCTCGACTTGAAATTTCGTTCTACTCCAATCTAATAAGGTTCTTTAAAGTTATCTAATGTAAATTTAATTAAATAATAATAGTTTCCTAATTCTACAGGTATAAAAATATTATGAACGCTGACTCAAAAAGCTTAATTAATTAAATCGTAATTTCTCGAGACCCCCCTCCCCTCTCTCTTCTGTTTACAAAAATTCCCCAGGACGGACAGACAGACAGACATCCTGACAGAGAAGTGCTCGTTATATTATAAGTGGACTAGCCAAAATAACTCCCTAACGGTCGTCTATTTTTGCTAGGCTGCCGCGTTCTTGGGTGGTCAGACAAAAGAAATGAAAAAAATTTGTCTCCAAATACTTTTTCTGTTTATAAATGAAAAATAAAAAATTGGCGGGAAAAGTTTGTTTTTTTTCGCGCCAAAATTTTTTTTTTTTCGCGCCAAAAAAAAAAATGAAAAAAAAAAGATGGGGGTGAGGAACCTCCCCCCCCCTAAAACAATCGAGAGCGAACGCAGACCCCAATGTATTTCCAATGAACAGTTATATGATCATTCATTTGTAACTGGAAGAAGTTGAAAAAAAAACGAATTCTTTATCATTTAAAATTAATACGATTATATCACTTGTCTTGGTGGGGCGGATGATAGCGCGTTCTGCAGTTAGCGTCAAGGTTGCGAGTTCGAATCGTAGTCTCGGCGCTTAAATTATTTATTGTTTATTTCTGAAATTACATTTACAAAAATTCTCGACGACGGACAGACAGACAGACATCCTGACAGAGAAAGTGTTCGTTATATTATAAGTGGACTCGCCAAAATAGACTCCCTAACAGTCGTCTTTTTTTGCTAGGCTGTCGCGTTCTTGGGTGGTGAGACAAAGAAAAAAAAAGTGTCTCCGAATACTTTTTTTATGTTTTAAAAGGGTAAAAAAAATTTTTTTTTTCTTTTTTATTGGCGGGAAAATTTTTAATTGTTTTTGGCGGGAAATTTTTGTTTTTTTCGCGCCAAAAGAAGAAATGAAAAAAAAAATTGACGAGTTCGAATCGCGACGTTGACGCTGTAACTTATTTATTGTTTATTTCGTCTTTAATATGTGGCCCAATGTATTTGTTTATGTTTCCGACTTTGAAATTAATTAAATAGTAATTATCTCGCCCCCCCCCTCCCCTCTGTTTACAAAAATTCCCCAGGAGGGACAGACAGACAGAAAGACAGAATGACAGAGAAAGTGCTCGTTATATTATAAGTGGTCTAGCCAAAATAGCCTACCTAACAGTCGTCTATTTTTGCTAGGCGCCGCGTTCTTGGGTGGCGAGACAAAGACAAAAAAATTGTCTCTGTAGACTTTTTTTGTTTAAAAAGGAATACATAGCCTCGTTTTAAAATCATTAATAAATGCTAAGTAAAAAAATGTAAAAAGCATTTCTGTAACGTAAGTTCTTGAATCAAAATCGTTGTTTTAACTTGTCACGTTTGCACAGGTTGCGAGTTCAAATGACGACCTCGGCGTCGAAATTATTTAATGTGTATTTAGTTGTTAAGATGTGCCCTAATGTATTTGTTTATGTTTCTGACTCAGAAATTAAGTAAATAGAATTACACCCCCACACACACAATATGCAAAAATATCCAGGACAGACATACAGACAGAAATACAGACAGACAGAGAACATCTTTGTTATATGATAAGTGGAGTGCAGTGAACGTTACACATAATTAATAAACACGGGAGTCTTATACAAAACCCAAACTTAACACGATGCGTGTGTTGAACTGCGTAGCCTGTTTATGTAGAGTAACTGTTCCTCAAGAGGAGTAATTATCCGATGTTTCAATTTTTTTTATTTAAATGTCGATGAATAGAATGCCAGGTATCAATATAGATTTTTCTCACACGGAAAACTAAATTTTTGAACTGGCACTAATATTGGTTAGTTAGATTTCAATATTGTCTAAATGTAAATTACATAATGAAATCTACAGTATAACTCGATACAATATTTTTTTTAAGAAAATAATTTTCTTTTATGGACATTTATAGAACAGTATTTCAAAGCCGAATATTTCAAAATGCATATTAACAACTTTTTTTCGAAAATAATTGCTAAAATAGTGACGCCATTTAGTAATCTAGTTTTACATTCTAGTACTCACCATTACAATATTTAGCTTTTTCCGCATATTCATATTTTATAGTTCAACACCTTCTGAACAAGAGATACTATACTAATGCATTATAATTATTAAATAGTGATGTGCGTTAATATAAATACGCACATTATTATTGATCACATAACACCTGACAAACGCATCTTTGACAACTATGATAAATTGTATATTGATACTGCCTTCTAGGGTTTTCTAAATTTTGATATTTAATGATTACTAGGCAAGAATCTGAATCAGAAAAAGTACAAATGTTCGCTGTTGTAGTATCATTACGTGAAAGGGGTGGTAAAGGTATGAATTTACTCGAAACAGACGCTTTTTTGATAAGTCTGACCTGAGCTTTTAAATATTCATCCGCTTCTGAGAGATGAGGACAATACTGTTTATGTTGCTGCTGTTCATGATAATAATGATGATGGTAATGATAATGCTTTACCTGCTGCTGCTCATGGTGCTGCCACAGGTGCTGCCGATGATGATTATCATGAAGATTATGACGACAATGATGGCAATCATGATGATGATAACGTCGATGGCGATGACGATGAGAACGACACCGCGATACGGACGATGCGGATGATTATGATGACGATAATGGTTTGACGATCATGATTAAAAAGATGACAATGATGACGGATTCCATTATGATACTTGAGACGTTAAAGATGATGATGACGATAATAATAGCGATAAAAACAATTATCATGGTGACGATTAAGATGGAAGCGATCAAAATAATGACGACCACGATGATGATAATTATAATAATAATGATGATTATTATAATAGTGATGATAGCAACGATGACGACGACTGTAATAATGATAAATATAGTTTTGATCATGATGATGATGATGATGATGATGAGAAAAAGAAGCAGGGGGACAGAGAGGAGGTGGAAGGAGGAGGATGAGGTAATAGGGCTTCAGAATGTATGTCCCGGCGTGAACCGGTATTTATGTTACATACATAAATCATGAGACTCTAGGAATAAGAGTGTTATTTTATTTTAAGAATTGAAATTTATTTTCAAACTTTAAGACAGATATCGGAAGAGTAGGTAATGGCGGGGATACATTTAATCAGTGAAATGACTGATGAATGTTTAATAAGATAAAGTCTACAATTTAATCAAGATACACTAAAAACGTATTGACGATTACCTTTTTCATGAGGAAAGTTTATGATCGAAATGTATTTAAAAGATTAAATAACAACTTCATCATCTACTTCTGTTTGAAAACCAATTATTTTACACACCAATATATATATATATATATATATATATATATATATATATATATATATATATATATATGGGTGTGTGTATATGAAGGCCTAAAGTATCACTGATCATGAGAATTGTGACTAAGTGTGTTCAATTTATTATATATATATATATATATATATAGAGAGAGAGAGAGAGAGAGAGAGAAAGAGATAGAAAGATATAATTATATGTACACACATGCATGCACGCGTGTATATACACATACATCGGTGCATATCTACAGATGTGTGTATATATATATATATATATATATAGAGAGAGAGAGAGAGAGAGAGTAAGAGAGTAAGGGAGTGAGAGAGAGCGAGAGCGACAGTTTTATAATAACACACATGCATATATGTGTGTATATACACATACATTGGTGCATATCTACAGCTACATATATATATATATATATATATATATATATATATATAAATATATATAATATATTGCTGCAATATGTAATATACAGTATCTAAATAAATTATATTAACTCTCTTATATGATCGAGCATTTTATTTGATTTCTTGTCATATACAACCTTACACACACACTATATATATATATATATATATATATATATATATATATATATATATATATATATATATATACATATATATATATATATATATATATATATATATACATTTACATTTACATTTAAAGTGCCTCTATATTTACTATCTAATTGGCTATGGCCGATGGGTAAGATCCCCGACTACGAATCAGTGGCGATGTGTGAGCGAGTGTCGCGCCTACCGACCGTTGAGAATTAGTTCCTACACTGAAGATTGCGTTAGCATGAAACATCGATGTCTGTAAGTATTTAAATAATTAATATTTATTTATAAAAATATTATTGTTTATTAGCCCCCTTACACAAAGGTTGGCACTCTCGAGTAGCTTTAATAACAAGCAGTACACATAGCTATATGCACGATCCGAACGCCGTTTCGTAGATCCCTCTATACTGCCTGGTACATAGCCGCCGATTTTTGCTATTTACATTTAAAGTTCCTTTTTATTTACTAACTAATTGGCTATGACCTATGGGTAAGATCCGCGACTACGAATCAGTGGCGATTTGTGATCGAGGTTCGCGCCTACCGACAGTTGAGAATTAGTTCCTACACTGAAGATTGCGTTAGCATGAAACATCGATGTCTGTAGGTATTTAAATAATTAATATTTATTCATAAAAAATATTATTGTATATATATATAGATAGATAGATAGATAGGGCGGGGGGAGAGAGATTGAGGAGTGGCAGCCATACATAAATACAGACCTACAGAGAACTATATAATTTAATAGATAGACAGAGACAAGAATAGATTGCCTCTTTTTTAAGCATTGTTCATGTTTGAAAAGTTAAAAATCGTTTTAAGTCACACTATTCAAATATTGTGGTAGCTGTAATTTTTCCGATTATTGATTTCTTCTATCGCAGGAAATAGAAAATGTTTCATATATTAAAGTCATTTTCTCCGGGTGGTTGTCATTAATCTACGAGATGATTTAAGTACTATCAACAAGAAAGTAATTAGTCAAAAATAGGATGCGTATGGCTGCACGATTACAGTAATTATAAATCGTACTTTTATTACTTGATTGTTGCAAATATGGGTTTAAACGTCATACACTTTTAAACATTTTAATCTGAAATGTTCTGATATGCTGACCTTAATCAAAAAAAATGTTTCATATTTTAAAGTCTTTTTTTCTATAGGTTTTGTAAAATGAATATGATAATTTCATATGTTGCGTTTCTATAGACTGAGAAGTTGAGGCCGTTAGAGGTGTTGTGCATCGGTATATCATGGTAGTTGAGGATGCTATTATTTTCTAATTCGGAGGTGAAAGAAAATGGTGTGTTGAATTATACTATCTCATAGATTCTACTCCGACTGCACCAACAGAATAAAATCCGGGATAATTATGGCCTTGTTTTTCAGACCGCTAAAGTATCGCAGGACACTTACCTCAACAATAAAGAAACCTATATCGAGTACACATACAACGCTGTTAAATTACCACAATTTTTTTTATTGAAACGCTAAATACGAATGATTTTATATCCACAACAACAAAAACACTAACACTACTAAATCTAATCATATAACAATATCACCACTTCTTTTTTTAGTCTGTATTTACAAAATAAAATGTGTCTAATTTTCGATGTTTTATATCGGCAAAACGACCAAAAATATATTATTCTGATTTCATGAAACTAAACAAGACTTTAAACACAATAATCCTACTAATGCATTTTTTAGACATAGAAATAAGTTTACCAACAATTTTGACTTTACAAACGAAACCCTCCTAACATCGTACAATTAAAGTGTGTTTTTTTTTGCAAGCTTTCGTTATGAAAAAATAAATTTAAATAAAGAAGTATTTCATTTTCATTGCACGATATGTTAATTTTCTAAAAATATTTTAGTTTAATACATTTTCATGCGTGCCTCAAAGATGTTGTCGATTCTCTTATTCCAAAAAAAACACTAATCAGCGCATAACCTTGACTGGACTGTACATACCTAACGTCTTCTAACACTTGAGTGCTATTCTACCTGTACCGTGATTCGACCCCTCGGGTTTAATACAATCAAATATGTAACAAGAAGAAGAAAATAAAAAATATAACACACTCTCGCCTGACATAGTTTTTCTACAACGAAATATTGTACAAAAAAGTTTTAAAAATTAATTAATTCTTAATTTAAATTGCACGATGTGTTGATTTTTAAAAAATGTTTCACTTTAATACATTTTCATTTGAGCCTCTATATGTTGTATTTTCCTTTATTCAAAAAAGCACCAATCTGCGCATGACATCGATCGGACTATACTTATCCGAATGTCTTCAAGAACGTGACGTGCTTTTCTACTGTTACAGTGATTTGAAACGTCGTAGGTAATACCATCAAAATAAGAACAACTATAAAGAAAATAAACAACAAGACAGTCTCGCCTGACAAAGTTGTTCTACAAGGAAATCTGGAAAATAAATGAAAAATTTTTAATATAAAATGCACGATCTGTTAATTTTCAAAAATATTTCACTTCATGCGTGTTTCAAAGATGTTATCAATTACCTTATACATATATATATATATATATATATATATATATATATATATATATATATATTATATATATATATATAACGCATATATATACACCTATATATACATATATGTAATATATAATATATATATATGAATATATACTGTATATAATATGTATATATATATGCACATATATAATATATATACATATATATAATATAATAAAATATATATGTATATATAACATATAAATATGATACATATGTATTTATATACAGGGTGTTTCAAAGGTCTTGGGAACATTACAAATGTGTATATCTCATGAACTATTCCAGGTAGAAAAATAAAACTGGTGCCATTTTAAAGCTTGCTTAATCAAGTTTTTGGTCAT
>OY744535.1:84444640-84459640 GCA_963556195.1 Sepiola atlantica
GTATTAACACAATACTATAACATTATTAATAAAATAGTATTAACTATTAAACTCTAGTTGAAGATAATGTAATATGCAGAGTTTAGTTTTATATTCCTTAGCTAATTTCAAATTATATGACCATGATGTATATGTTTTTTATGAATTCAATATATTGCAAGTTATTATTTTGTTACATGCCATGTTATGACTTGGCATTGGTACCAATCTATCCAATTACATTTTCCCCTAAAATGATATAACATTTATCCTATATATTTTTTTATTGAATCTATCAAATTATTCCTAAGTACTTTTAATGCAGTTGTTAGAATAACTTATTTTTATTATTGTATATATTTCATAAGCGTTATTTAAATTGTCGCATTTTTTATATGTAATTATAACGAAACATCTCCACTGATGCTATCATAATGAAAACCTGTCTCATAGTAGCACGTTATGTTGCCATAGTAAGACATACATGTTTACACGTTTGTGTTGCTATTTTCTTCTGAATTTGATTTACTTACATTATAGTGTTTTTCATATAATACGGGGCAACCGTTTTTACCAGGGTTGCAATAAAATACATTATTTTTTTTGTTACTAGAACTAGATAGCTAAAAACCCGGAGAAAAAAAGAAAATCAATTAGCAGAACAACAACGGACGGTTAGTGAATATATATATATATATATATATATATATATATATATATATATATATATATATATGTTTTAATTCAGGAATATTTAAGTTAGTACTTAAACTGTATACGAATGATTAGAAATGCAAACAGTGGAAAGCATAAGATACGCATATGCTACCACGCCTAGTTATTCATTGTGTTTGCTATTTTGCTTTGATTTGTATAATTATCATAAAATATAGCTACACTAAGAAATAAATGCCGATGAGCTTCTTACAAATACCTTGGTGTAAGCCGAAGCAATTGTATGCTGAATAAAACCACGCGTTATGAAATGACAGAAATCTGTCCTCTATAACATCGCTTTTCGGAGGTATATCATAGTTAAATATATATATATATATATATATATATATATATATATATATATAAATATATAGGATATTTAAAAAATAGTCTAATGCAATTTTAAGAATTTTAAATAAAACTAAGTTAAACAAACTATACCCGACATTTCTACCACTCGCGCTTCACACCTCATTTGCCATAGTTACATTTTTTGGTGAACCTTCTAAATAAATATATACAAACATATACACATGGGTAACTGATATATATATATATATATATATATATATATATATATATATATATATATATATATATATATATATATATGTCTACTAGCTTGCATACAGCAATATATATTTAATACATAAGTCGCAGATAAATATGTATAAATATGTATGCGCATGTATTATGTGGATGTTTATATCTTATCTTTATATATATATATATATATATATATATATATATATATATATATATATATATACAAATATAGGTGATCCACACTATAGATATATCATATACATACCCTTTTATTGTCTGTTACATGACGAACACGTATTTTTTAGATTAAATATATCAGTTGAAAAAACATCATCACCGCCAAGTTTAATTTAACGTAATTCCTACATAGTAACATGTGTTATATATCTTAAAGTTATTGTTTTACAAACCTACTTATCTCTGGCTAGATATGTATTCCACTTGATATCTCCCAAGTTACTTTTTCTAACTCTGTATCATATATTATCTGGCTTTGCTGGACCTGCTATTTTACTATTCTTCATTTACCGACACTAGAACACACATCTATTTAATTTAACGTGTTCTTATACCCCAAGTATCTTTTTCCGCACGCATTCACTATACTGACAAGGTATATTGTCAGTAATCATAGACTCCTGTTACATATCGATCTGCGAAACTATCGCTTGCCTGTTGAGGTCTTTTAATTTTTCGTGTATTTCTCGGTTAGTTGTGTGTTTGTCACAGCACTTATGTAATACTGCCCTGTTAACGACAAGTTTCTCGGTAGCTAACGATAGGCACATCTTTTTAATAAAAGGGTAAATCCCGTCCGTAGGCTTGACGGGTATTTGTCTGGTTTTAGGCGGGATTAATTTCCTCGAGAGTATTTACTATCTGGGCTGACGGAGCCGTTGACTTGCTGAAATCGAACGCCGTATAATAGAAGCGGACACCACATTTTTTAATATAAAACATATATTCACTTTATTGTTTAAACGAAAGAGATAGTGACAGAAGGATTTTTTGAAACAGAACGAAAGCGACACGATATGCATGAAAAAGAAAAGGAAGATACAGAGAGAAAGTCACTGCTAGATTTCTCAGTTCAACATATCTCATGCGACAGTTTATTTGTAGTTTAACTCCCATTGGATGCACCCCACACGTTTGATGCTATGCACATTTTTACATTAAAGCTATTATCATACCTGATTGACAACCCACTGCCTTACACTGCTGCAATTACATTTATGATGCGACAATACATTGTTCATTTTACCTGTCTCTCCCAGAGAAGAGAGATTGCCTGGAAACAGGGCTTTGAAGTATGTGGAAGTAAGCTTCCTTCATACGGTCACTATCATTGTGCCACATATCGTATCATTCTAATATAATTCTTCTGAATGCTAGACATGCCCTCTACCGGCATTGATGAGCTTTTATTGTTATACATCATCACACTACTTGAAAATACCCGGACAAGTATGCTAAGACACACATTAAACAACAGACTTATTACAGAAACTTGACGTTTAACATTGAAGCTGTAACTATATGTGTTATTAATTCTAACACACCTTTAAACATGCCCGAACATTGTTTGAACAACCGTTGCCAACAACTGCTGGCTCTACGTTAACGCAACACCAACATAACCTTACTGGCCACTATCGCAATGCCAACAAAAAGACTACAGGATCCGTTTTTATTAAAGTACTTCGTTCCTATCGTCCTAAGATAAATATAGCACAAATAATTAATACCGCTATGTATATATTTTGCTACTAATCAAAATCCATATCAGTCACAGTTAATACTAACCTTTAAATTGCACCTGTCAACACATTTTCTTGACCGAGTTATTATTTAACAAACTACTGCTATGTAAGTGAATCGATGATTGGCAATATGCAAAACATTGGTAAACATGGAATTCGTGTGATTATAAAACATTTAGAGCAATATCCTTGACGAATATTGATTGCTAATGAATTGTTATTCAGACTCTGATACGTAAGAAAGAACGATTATTATATAAAATGCTGATGTTAACGTGATTGCCTTTTTAACTTCTTAACAAAATCGATGTATTTATGTTTATCTCAAGAGTTACTCTAAGTACACGTTTCAGTATATAAATGTGACAACTAGACCTGTGCTGTGTACGTAACTCAACATACAATTAGAGTTTATTTCACCAGTTAATATCTTAATTGTTTCCGTCTATACTCCCTTACGCATGGTATTCCTGCAGACGAAAGCCAAAACAACGCATCCCTTCTCCGAGTATACTTAATATGTTATAGGCATTACATGTGCATACATGACCTATTAGAAAGTGTGTTCTTGTTCGGTAAAGTACTATACATACTACACTATGAATGGCGTGATAAGTATAATGCATGTCTGCTACATGTACTATAAGAATTAAAATCTGAATATTATGAAAAACCCACCTGCGAAGTATCCGACAATGCGCCGTCATAGTAAAGAAACGTAGTAAGAGTCAATTACATGTGAATATATTACCAATCACCATCAGGTGTATATTTTAAGTGTGTGATGTAAAGATTAGCTACGTGTACTTTTGCGTGGAATGCACTGTGCGCATTCTAGTCAGGGGTATACCATCAGTTTAACTAATAAGTGTTATAAAATTGAAGAATGCAGCAACCAGGTGTTTATATGAGATAATATGGTAGTCTAGACTATGTAATATTGTTATGGAAAAAGGTCTACTAGATAACATTCTTAGGCTCATAAGGTACATCACAAGACCACTAAGTTGACTGATAGATAGGTTTTCTTCGGCTACAACCAATGTATGATCTGCTTAAAATAAAAAGGTGCGCGTGCAAACATTGTCTAAAATGCAAACTCTTGCCGTAAGATTATGAAGTATGTACGTACGTGTATATATGTATGCATGTATGTATGTATGTATGTATGTATGTATGTATGTATGTATGTATGTGTACTGATTTAACCGTACGCAATTGTTTACTCCGTATATCAAAACGCGTTGAACAGAACAGGTTAATAAAGTATGAAGAAAATGGTCATGCTACTAGAGAAGGAAGTTAGCAATCATCTTCCTGAAATTAGTAAGCCACGTGGAACCACGTTGTGAATACTCGAAGACATTTTGGTTTACACGCGATTTTCTGACCACATACATGGCTCCTTGAAGATATTGGAAGAGCAATCATTGGAGAACATCGTATTCGGACTAGAAATTGGCAACAGAATATGTTGAAATGGTGAAAGCCACTTATGGCAATGAGCCAATGTCGTAAGCGAGGTTTAGTAGAAGAGTGACGAGGGTAGGTATTGACAAAGCAACGAGTATTGCATAGATTCCTGTATGAATATAACATATTAATTGCCTTTTTCAACACGGTTCTAATATATACATATTCATCGGTACACATTCTAGCTGGAAGGCGAAGAAAACATGCACCCACACACACACACACACACACACACATACATATATATATATATATATATATATATATACATATATTAATTCAACTCTAATATATTAAGAAAATAAACTTAGACACACTATTTGTATCTAAAGTGCTCAATACAAAGTAGAACTATATAACAAAAAAACTTATACAGAAATTAGACAAGTCTACGCGAGTAAACCATCGTTTCATTGTAAAATGTATCCCCACTGAATAATAAATTATAGTATAAAAGGCAAATGTTGATGTCAGTTGGTCGGGATAAATTACGAGTTTAGAAACACCTTATGTCAACAACACCAGAGCTACGACCTCGTAAAATACTTTTTCAATTTTTTTATTTAGTAACTTCTGTTACAAGACAAGTGCATTTTGTCTGATTACTTGAGAGAACAATTTCAATTGAAATATTCAGTTGAGATTGCATCCTTAAAGAGTATAACCTTCAATACGTTGTCTAACTCGCGTAGAGTGTGTATATGTTAATATACGTTTGCACACATGCATATATATATATATATATATATATATATATATATATATATATATTTATATATATATATATATATATATATACGTTTAAATTAATTTGATACTACCTAAAAGTAATCCATGGCCACGCGTTTTTGGTTTTTGGCAATCACGCGGCATGGACATGGCCGAACAATGGAGTGCACACATCTCCGTTAATCCGGTGTATTCGCTCAAACGTCCATTTCTGGGACAGTACCGAATCAATATGAGCTGACTTTATGTTTATATAGGTATTAATCGTAATAAAGTTTTATTTTGAATAATTTTATTATCGATAGCGAAGGTTGTATAGTTCACTGCTTTAATGGTGTATGTGTGTTTAGAAGTAATTATTGGGTGTCGCTTAGTGATCGGTGAAAGCGTTAAGTTCTGGTTGGAATTTGTGTCTGTTATTAAGGGTTTAAGTGTTATATTTATATTAATTATTTATTTGATTTGTTTACCTTTTTTTATTAGTTACATATATATTGATCGGCTTATATGTGAGTGCAACGCTGGTGTAATTTTTGTAGATTATTTGCTATGTAGTGGCTGGCTGATTAAGTAGAGGGTATATGTAGCAATGAAACGGCTGTCTAAGGGGTATCAAAATAAGTTTACTATAATTGAAGTATGAGTTCGTTTTCGATGCGTGTATTTAAATCATTATGATAACGTTTACTAGCTTGGTGTGGGATCTGTGTAAATCGGATAGGTTTAAATGTCGGTCATATATAATTATTTTTTGTTGAAGGGTATTCGATAATTATATTTCTGTAGGCATTTCACTCGTATAATCAATGTATTTAACATGTATACTATAATAATGTTTAATGCAAGCAGGTATATAATGCATTATATTATATTCCTGATACGTGGAGGTAAGGGGTGCGGGTGTAAGTTATATTGCGGTTGGTAAAGGAAGTTGTAGATGTGGTATGTGTAATACATTTGGGTAGGTACATGGTTTGTTATATATATATATATATATATATATATATATATACATGAAGAGTTGGAATGAAAAACATTATCAATCTAATTTGTTAAAATTGAGGTATAAAACAATAACTAAACAGACATCTATGGTCCGACTAAAAGCTTATGTTTGGTTTAAATCAAAGAAAATTATACATATATCACATTATGTGAAACGTAGATTTTAGGAGTGTGGTAGAGTGTAGACATGCAATATTTTGTAGTTTAACTTTTGAGTTTATCGCGTGTTGCTTTCGAATTCTTCATATTCTCCAAATAGAATTGCTTTTTCCGTCTCTCGTAGCGCGGGCCGCGTGAAATGTCTAAGTTTCTTCGTCGTTCTTTTTCTTTTTCATCTCGTCTATTTTTCCTTTAACACGGGTCGCAAATTTATTCCTTTTTATGGCCGTATATCAGTGTAGCTAGAAGTTCGTGTGATAATATCTTTTTTTATCTTGCGCACAATAGACAATCTGAAACGGCAGATCATGACAGGTATTTAAGTTATATTCTGCAGAAAATATTCCCGATTCCGACTATTAAAAAATAACTCAACTCACATCATCTTTAATGTGAGTTGAGTTGAGTTTGAGACATTTAAACTCTAAATATACTCCTAATTAGTTTTAGGGACTATACATGGGCATACATGAGTGTAGTGACTACACTTAGACTTCTGGCGTTTATAACTTCTTAGAACAATTACAGGGGAGGTGACGGTGATTAAGTGGATATCAACACGGACTGAATACCTGGGTGTTCCAAGATTAAGTGGATATCAACACGGACTGAATACCTGGGTGTTCCAACTTCGAATCCAGTCGGTTCCACAGTATCACTTTCACTTAGGGATGTTGGCAAACTTCTCGTGGGCCTTCCCGTAAGTACCCGATGTCTTTCCAGAAAGGTTTCTAACTAGAAAAACATCGCGGAAACTAATGTCAACACCAGAATGACCTGATTCACACGAAAGAAGAAGAAGAACTATTACAGATATTGGCGATGAACCCCCCCCCTTCTCTCTAAGAACTTTATCAGTTTAAACCTTTTTTAAAGTATTACATCTTATTATTAAACGTCGTCACAAGTTTGGCTTTAACACGACACGCCCTCTCAAACGTTTGTTCCATGTGTATTGGGCATCCATGACCTCATTACGTCCGTCAAATTGGGGGCGATCAAATGAAAATACTAAAAACAAAAGAACAATACACGATGTCCAGTCAGGAAAAGTGTCACCTTTGAGTTTGAATGTGCGTTTGTGTCTGTGTTGCTGCATTATTTACAACTTTCAACACGTCGACACATCGTATTATTTATTTTGCTACCTACTACTGCTAAAGAGGTGTTTCTCCTTTCTGATTTGTTTATTTTATTTCTTTTTGGCTTTCTAAATAAGATAACAAATTATCCATTGTGTCCTTTTTTCTTTTCATCTTTATATTTTGTTACTGTCTTTTTCATCGAAATTTAAAGTCAATTCGTGTTGTTCTTTTGCTTTCTTTTCTGTTCATCCCAACTTAAAACAATTGTCTTCATTGTTTATTTTCTCTGTCTTCTTCACTGTCTTTTTTTTCAAACCGTCGCAGATATGCTGTATCTCTTTTTTGCCTTCATCGGAGTCTCCTTTTTGTCCACACGTATCAACACCGTCATGGACAAGTAACGCCGACAAATCGATATATGTAACGTTGTACGTAACCTAAAATGTGTTCAAAAGTGTATTTACGTGCCCCACAACTCATTTCGTCTTCTGCGCGTTCATTTTTGTTATTTTCACGTTTACTTAACCGTTTTTTGGTAAGAATTAACATAATCTCTTAACTCACACATAGTATAAACACTTTAATTCTAACTTTACTCCCTCTATGTTACCGTGACCATGGGTGGACAGACATCATCCTAGTTTTGGCAACAGTTCGCTTTCTAGCGATTTTAACTTTTTAAATGTATTACATATTATTTGTGATCCGACCGGCTTCAAGTTCAACCGACAACTATATCTCATACTTTATGTGGCTTGATGTTTTTAAAGTATTACATCCTATTATTAAACGCCCGTCCACCGTATGCTTCCGGACAGAACTCCCTTTTAAACCTTCGTTTCTTGTTAATTCGACAGCTTTTACGTAATTGCGTCATGTCGACTCATCTCTATTGTGACTTGCCCAGTTAACCTTTTACTAAAAAGTCGACCTTAATCTTCTAGGCCTGTCGTTTGTCCTATAGAGAAGTTAGTCTTTGCAACATGGTGTGTCATTTCAATCGCAAAGGTTCTCCAATTTAAACATCCACACTAGTTGATTTAGTTGTAATCCGACATACGGCGATCCATATTGTTTCACAACTATTACTACTTATAATAATATGTATTATTAGTATTCATGAGAATAATAATAATAATAAATTAAAGAAGAAAAAACAATTCAAAATATTACATAGTGAATTTCAAATTGAAGACAAAATGTAATTAAACAGGAAGTTAAATAATGAAATGTTAATATTGAATTCAAACCAAGAAAGAATGGTGTGTATAAGAGTTTAATAACATTAATAAATGGTTAAACAGATACATCATTAATAAGGAATCAACGGAGTACGTTTAAGTATGCTTAAACATGAAACCTTTCTTTATTTAATTATATGCGTATACCTTTAATGAAAAGAATAGTGGATTTCAATATTGGCTGTTTGGATTCGTTTTTGTGTATTTTCGTTTTCATTAGATGAAAACAAATCATATATAAAGCTTTTTAAACACATCTTACATGTATAATTAAATGGAAATATGTGTTTAGTTTATAGAAATAAGCAAATGTTTGAAATAAAAAAACACCTTTTTTCACAAATTCAAAAAAATTAATCAAATTATTCATATACATCTATAAGTATTCAAATTAGTGAGTAAATATTTATTACCTGAGTAAAGTAGACAGCCATTTCATGAGAATGCGTACCACATAAGATGATGTATATATATATATATATATATATATATATATATATATATATATATATATAAAATCCATATCCAAGCAACAGCTGTTGAACGTTACGGAACTTTTTCGTTTGTAAATCCTATTCGTGAGGTTCTCGAACCGTCGAGCTGTCTTTCTAGTGTCCAGTAGCAGTCTGTAGAGTATTTCCCCAGTTGTTCTTAATTCGGCCATATTTCGACTTTTTTAATAGTAAATATACTAAAACTAAGAAAATCGAAAGTGATCGAAAACATGGCCGAATTAAGAACAATCGGGGCAATAATCTACAGACTTACACCTGAAACCAGAAATATAGCTCGACGGTTTCATAACCTCAAGATTTACAAAGTAAAAAGTTCCGTTACGTAGCACAACGTTTGCTCGCATAATGACTTCCTGACTAAGTATATATATATATATATATATATATATATATATATATATATATATATATATATATATATATATTGATATATATATAGTAATCCTACAAAAAGTTAATAGCGTCAACTAATATCTTATAATTAGTGAAAACATCCGGATAAAAACTGAAGCTCTAAACAGAGCTTTAATATTTTACTTTATTATTTTATTTTATTATTTTATTATTTCTTATTTTATCATTTCATTTTATATTATCATATATATATATATATATATATATATATATATATATATATATTTCACGTTTGTTATGTCCTGTCCTGAGAGAAATCACTTTTTTAAGTTTAATTTCAGGGAGTTTTCTAAAGGTGTATTATTTTCTCTACAGTAGCATACTTGCCCGGCTGAGATTAAAAGCATCCAGTCAATAACACACTATGGACATTTCCGTATTCTATTTAATACTATTTATATTTTTCGTGTAGCCGACTGATTTATCCAACTTTGTTGTGGAATACAGTTACACTACATAGTCAAGTCAATTCGCGCTAGCCCTCTTTGTCACAATTCATTAAACGACAGATGAGGTTGTGGAAGCCCAGCGATCAGTCAAATAACAATCTGTGGAGAAGACCGGCGTATCGTGATGATTGCAGTTGACGCTGCTACATTGCTAGAGTTTTTCACTGGTGTTGTTTTCACAGAATTAACAAAAATATATATTCAGATGAATACAGTTTATTAAATTTCGCAGACACTATATACACGGGTATCCAAGCTAGTATATATCAACACAAATACTTTTCTAACGTGGCCTTGTATGAAATGATTAATATCGGTAATTATCCGTTACGTTTTTTTGTTCTAAGCACATAAGCTGCTGGAGATAACATCTTTTAAATAGTTTATACTTTTTAAGAGATTATCTAAAATTAAACTTTAGTTTTGATTTTATCTTTTTGAAATCATTTATCAAGCAAGACATTTCTATAAAAAGCCAATGTTTCTAAACGTTCGCCCGTTTATTCGTTAAATAGTAGACATTTTCTATCAAAAGTTAATTTATCAATTTAATCATTGGTTCAGTAGATCTTTAAATAAACAATTTTGCCATTTCGAATAAAAAAATGCTTAATACATAAAGATTGAACACGTTTTATACTACGAAAGCTACATATCTTTTTTTTCATTTAAGGCACTATGAAAGTGCCCACATTATTTATGTCTGCTTATTCTTATTCGTTACATAACGACTTTATTACTAATCAAAATATACTTGTTTAAAAAATGTATTCTAATATTGAATCACAGCCGAGATGACTTATTTCTGGTCCAACAAAAGGAGACACATTCTAGAAATGTTCATATATATTACCCCTAATGTTACTAATCCGTGTGTACAGATTAATAGTCTACAATATGTTCATGCCGAAATACATACAGATTAAGTCAGTAATAGATAGCATATTGGGCATACTATGCCTCTATTATTTACTAGCGTGATCATATAATATTCCACAGTTACTTTTCTCATCTATCCTTATGCTTTACTTATAAAAATATGGTGGGATTACGAAGTAAATAACTCAAACAATTGTTTATACAATCTACAATCCTTACTGGAAAGCCAATCATATTCAGTACAAATGAACGCTAGTCGATGTCTTATCAGTTTACAAACTGTTAATTAAGAATATGTCTTTCAATGATGAGAAGAACTACATAACACATGTAAGCTTCGTAGTAACACATACGTCTCTAACAACTGCCCGGATTTTGGCTGTTACATGCTAATGCAGTTCAGGAAAACTCAAGTGATTCCTGTAGTCGATTTTCTCTTTGATATATTCGCACATGTAGAAATACGTGTAAGTTTAGGTCTTTAAAATGTAAAACCTATTTGGGCACCTACCGCCGAAGTTGTCTCATGTAAATGCATATTGGATATTTATGATTGAATCTAGGTGGGCAAATCAGTTCAGACTGAAGTGTATTTGTACCAAATACGGTGGAGTTCATTTGGGAGCACGGTTCTCTTTGAATAATATCTGCCAGAATTTACAACATTGACAAATCATTGATTTTGTTTATCTCATGTGAAAGATAATTGACATTGGCAACTCTATATGCATTTAATACTGCTGCCAGCTAACTACTGTAAAAAGAAAGAAAACGAACGATTGCATGTGTTGATACATCCTCATCTCACTGTATTGAATATTACAACCTATGCATTTCTTAAATATCATATATGTCATTTAGAATAGATAACGTACATACACACGTAAATACATGTATTATTATACAGATCATAGTATTGTTTTAATTCTGAGTTTACTCCTAATGATTATGAGGTGATATACGAACACCTATCCTTGTTTTTTCCAATATAGCCTCAATTTAAATCTGTTCTGCACCTCATATACGTTCTTTAAGCCTCTTTCTAAACTGAACAAATATTTGCAGGGACTGAACCGGTGATATATCCGTTCAGTTATTTTGAAAAGTAGGCTGTAGTCGGTGCATCATCATCAGCTCTTGCGGTCAAGGGCAGTGAAAAGAAGAGAAGAGACGCATCTCAAGAAGTGTCGGATGAAGATAGGACGGTGTAAAATACGCACACCTCTATAAGTAAAAATATTTCATCGTAAAAATAAGTTCTAAAATATGAACAACAGTGTCGACCGTGTTATAATGTAACAGCTCGAACAAATAAAAAAAATCATACTAAAATTCAATACTGCTATTTAACGTCACTTCCTAATATAAAAATATATTGCAAGAGGAATGTATTGTCATATAAAATTCTTGAATTTGGTATGCATATTTTCTCTATATTTAGTGATTATTTTACTTAGAGATTGATTATGTACTTTAAAGGTTTTTTAATAATAAACAAAATGTTTATTTCGAAAACCGTATGAAATGGCGGGTATTCTTTTTAGAATTACTTACATACGTAATGTATTATGAGAAACACGTAATGGACTCATCCTTGAGGGGCAAATAAAACAAAATGTAAAATTATCAATTTGATGAATGTCATGCATATTTAGTCCATAGGAAATTCTCTAATTTCGAAAAATCATATATGTATATAAACACTTTAAATAACTAGCCAGTATCCCCCTCTTTCCCTCACTCTCTCTCTCCTTCCCTCTCTCTATCTCTCTCTCTCTCTCTCTCTCTCTATATATATATATATATATATATATATATATATATATATATATATATAACTACATGTATTATATTTGTTTCTGTAGATAGTAATTCACTGAAAGTCCTGTGTTGATTAACCGTGCCTAATAACAAGAAATGCTGTATTTAGTATGGATTTCTATTCATAAAAATATTATTGGTTGCATATTATTGGTTGCCTATGTTGCAGTTGTCCTCTGCATGATAGAGTCAACTTCTTCAGACCCTAATAGAAATTCAGCGTAAACGTTGCAGACTTCAGTTATTCAGTAATTTTTTTCTAAATCAAATTGTGTATTAATAATGCGGGCAAGCCTCGTATCAAATTACATTTTTTACCAAATCGGCCCTCCATTTAGCTCCTATTATTTTGTAAATGTACAATTACATCCCTTTATGGTTCTTTTATTTATTATCACATTATATATCTCTTACCTTCAACAGTGCTGAGGTTCAGTTATTCCCAATCTGACCTATATATAAACATCCCTACTCATATACATACATGACCATGCCTACACATCACCCTACACACACACACAAATGTATATATATATATATATATATCTATATATATATATATACATATATACATATATTTATATATATACCCACATTTCTACATACACATATAAACACCCACATACACACCCACATATATATATATATATATATATATATATATATATATATATATATTAAACACACTCATATATACATCTATATATATATATATATATATATATATATATGCGTATACAAATATGCATATATATACATATACACATATATATATATATATATATATATATATATATATATATATATTCCCAATGGTCAATGTACCTATTACTTTACTATGTTATCCCTGTCATCAGATTAGTTCACTATACGCACGGTTTATACATATACATTCTGTACATGAGTAAGCACGTATCTACGTATATACATTCCTACCCACACATATACACATATACACTTTGTGCATCTTGCTATACGCACAAATAAATATAGTGTATACATAGACACATATATATATATATATATATATATATATATATACATATATATAGGTATGTGTATACACATATATAAAACCATACATACATATAGACACGCTTAAACATCCACATTGAGCTATCTACATATACATATATATATATATATATATATATATATATATATATATATATATATATATATATATTTACACACACGTGTCATCATACTTATAACCATAGACACATGTACATATGTTATATCATGAGGGACCCTGTACGCCTAAAAGCGAGTAGGCCTACTAGTTTGGATTGTTCGAGCGGTGCACTTTGTTCGAGTTTAGTGCAAGTTGAAATGACATCCATTTTGGGACAAATAGATTTGTTCTCAGAATGAGAAATCCCAAGAAGTCATAACAACTGGTGAAACCTGGGCGACCTCTAAAGTCGAAGTTCAATAAAGGTCAGACCAGTTCTGCTTATGATTTGTATGACAGGACAAAAGACTGTGAGGTCACTCCTTCTTCGTGAGTAACTAAGGTTTTTAAAATAGTGACGGTTTGGGAAGCGAGCCGGACGGTCCACCTCTCTGTGGGTCCTCAAATGAAACATAAGAGCTTTAAAAGTGAGAGCGGCAAGTCGAAGATGTAGTCGTTCGTTGAATGGTCTGGATCTCTTCGAGATCCAGCAGAAATTTCCGTGCATAGTCGCATCCTACAGCGAGAAGGATTAATGAGAACCGAGCGACCGAATGGATAAAACCCTTCCGCAACGAAGTCCAGAATAAAAGACTTGAATCTCTCCGTGAGGAAAAATTGCCTCTGCGTTTGACTTCTGCCTGTCTATTACATTGTATCCACAGATCAAAGATGACCAGCATCGCATCACTGCCAGAGATACGCAATGGACACCGACGGTACGAATGGCGATCACAACCAGACGACGAAATAAATGTAAGCTAACGTTCATGTGTTGCACATTTTTAGGTCCTAATCTGTTAAGTTGAAAGAACTAAAACAGAAAGAAAAAGTGCACCATGCTTTATTTAATATGCTTAACGAACAATGTTTAAAGTGTTTAATGAAAAATATTTACATGAGAAAAATGTTTTAATGTAAAGAAAAAGTTTTAACAAGAAAACAATTTTAGAAAATGTGGTTAACGAGAGTGTTGAAAATGGACCGACAGTTTAAAGGCTTAAACACGCCTTAAAGAAATGTGTTTAAAAGTGCCATTTAAAAATGCCTT